>CM056050.1:341944496-342314496 GCA_029574335.1 Rana kukunoris
AAATTATAATTTAATAAATAATTATAAATAATTAAAACAAATAATAATATAAATTATAATAAAAAATTATTCACTAATGTAATTAACTCAAAATCACTGAAATTTTGCTCAGTTGCAGAATTGTCGCTGTCATTACTTTTTTTTATGACGAATTTCCCCACAAATCGCTATCGCTCAATTCTGCAAGTGATTATAATTTATTATGACTGTTTTCTAGCTGATCTAAAATCACTTTTGACATAAAGGGACGCTTTTGGTTGCTATGGACAATCTACAGTTTGCAGGCAGAAAGAACAGTTTTTGTTTTATAAAAGTACATGCAGAACACTGGACAGACCACTAGGGACAAGGGGGGTGTGTATTCTTTACACACAGTACTGTAATCTGTAAGATTACAGTATACTGTATGTAATGTGTTTATTTACTTTTTTGAATTTTGTGCCGTTCTCCGTCCCCGTGCGTCGTAACGTCGAAAGGGGACCGGAGATCGGCGGCACACAGGCACTGTGAATCGAGCAAGGAGGACACCGCTCGCTCACAATCACAGCAAAGGCGTCGCAGGATCCAGGGACCAAGGGTAAGTAAAACCTGCCTGTGGCTGCTGCAAAGGCGAGCCCGAGTATGGTTCGGGGGTTACCGCTTTTGGTACAGCAATCTGTACCCCGAGCCACACTTGAGAATACGCCAGGGGGGTTAAGGAGTGTAGCGCCTGGTTACTTTCCAGTACCGGTGCTATGTTAAATTTAGTGGGGGCCAGAGAGTTAGTCCACTCTGACCATGTTGATTTGTTAAACATTTGGGTCAGCTTTGTCTGTGCTGTGGGGCCATTCTGTTGTTTCTGGGATGCTGATCTCACTGGGTCGGCAGGTGGTAGCAGTGGAGTCAAGGATTGGGGTGCTTTTGCCCAGCAGCCTATCAGGAGGGTTTGGCCTCGCTATGCATGCTGGGGAGAGAGTATTTATGAGACAGACGCCATCTTCAGGGGTCTCTCCTCGTGTGGCACCCACCTTTAGGGTAGCCACTTCATGCTGCCCCGGCGAATGGCCTTCCGGGCCGGGGGTTACGTATGCAATGCAAGCATCCTGGCTTCGGGATCACGCTGGACCGGAGCAATTGATCTGCCGCTTGGGGACTCAGTAATCGACTGAGTCCCACCTAAGAAGGTCCTTGGTCGTCCATCAAGTTGGAGGAGGCCATACAGTGGAGAGTCTGTCTGAGGAGTACCAAGAGAGGCTAGTGTTCCGATAGGGGCCTGACTATCCATTGGGGACCAAGGTAACCGGACACTGAAAGGCTGGATGTTGGCCGCCTGTCAGTCGGGACCCTAATTTAAAAACTACCTGAAAGAGATCCAGGTGCCAAGTCTGCTAAGGAGGATTATCTCCGCTGTTCAATTACCAGGAGGGTCTGTGGCAGAGACTTTTTCCTACGGTTCGAGTGACATTCTGGCTGCCAGGCTAGTGAGAGAGGCCTGTCCATGTGCACTATACCCACTCGGGCTGGAGTGGTGAAAGAGATATTACACGTGGGAGGAGGACTGTTTCCCTATTTCTGACATCTGGATCTGCTATATTCATTTCTTCTGAACCTCTACTCTTCACAAAGTTTTATTGTTTTTACCCGGCTGGGTAATAAAGAGCACAGAAAAAGACACCTGTCGTGGACATTCCGTTACTACAACTTTCAAAAACACCCCTAGACATCAGAGAAATACAAGGTAACATGGCCGTCCAAAACAAACCAGCAGCTCCTTCGGGAGTAGTGTTACACGAGTAAAAGGGAAACCTTTGGACAGCAGCATTTTTTAGTCTCGGGGTAGGAGAGCGTTAGATAGACTAGCAGATTTAGATTATGGTTAGAGTAGATTAAGAAATGGAGCAAACTACAGATAACACCTTTTAACCACTCACTGATTGCCTAACATACTTGTATTGTGGCAGGTCAGCTCTATTGCGTGAAATCACATACCTGTACGTCATTTCATGCAATAACCATTAGGTGGCACGCATGCACACGGAGGTTGCAATCGCGCTGATTAGAAGAGGGGGAGCCAATCAGTGGGTCTGGCATCATTCCCAAGAGAGGCAGAATGGCTGTCTGCCAATATAAACAATAGACATGTGCAGACTGGAATATTTTGTTTTGTTTTTTCGTTTTCGTTTGGAAAATACATTTATTTAGTTACTCTTGAAAATCGTTTTGATTTATTTTGTTTTTCGTTGGGGAATAGCTTTAGTCCGAAAATCCAATAATACTTGGTTTCTGTCGAATGGTCAATATTCGATGGAACGTCGAATCTTTACGTCGAATCGTACATTTCTGTTAGAATATTCCGCCTACAAGAATTCTAATGTTGTATGACTAGTAATAATGTCGAATCTATTTTCTCATAAATCGAAATCTAATCTCTGTAATGTCGAATCTATTATTTCTACAGTGTCGAATCTTTTCCCTATAATGTCGAATCTTTTCCCTATAATGTCGAATCTCTCTATATCGAATTTTTTCCGCAACGAAAACAAAAATAAAGCATTTTTTATGTTGGATCTTTCGGTTTTCGTTTCTTGCGCTTTCGTTATCGTTTGTTAAAATGCAATTACTTTTGCGCAAACCAACCAATATACGCTTATTGGGATATTTTATGAAAAATATGTAACAGAATACATATTGGCCTAAATTGATGAAGAAATTCGATTTTTTATATATATTTAGTAAATAGTAAAAAATATAAAAAAATGGCCGGTCATTAAGGGGTTAAAACCTTCTGAGGCTAAAGTGGTTAAGCAGTTACAGCAATAGATTTTTTTCCTTTTTGGATAAAGGTTTTACATAAATGAATAAAAGTCAATCATTATAAGCACTCATGTTTAATAGTTTGTCTCAGCCCTCTAACTGCTGCATCTGTAGGACAGCTTGTTCTGTTGATAAGCAACAGACTTACTGGCCAGATTACCAGACGAAAATAAAGGAAAGGAAAGCCTAAAAAAATAAAATAAATGCAGTCATCACATCTTTGAATTGGTAGCCTGCAATATAATAAATGTTTGCTTTTGGGTTTAATAATGCTGTAATGATTTTTTTTTTTTTTTTAAAATGGTTCATCCATTATTTGGGACACAGATATTCTTGGATGTGTTAACAAAATGCCACAACAAACACGTTGAAACTTTCCTGGGAGGTTGGATGCTGACTGGTTACTAAGGATAAGTAAGTGCAGTTCCTATTAAGAACTTCATTAGCTTAAAGCGGAATTTCACCCTAAATATAAGATCTCCCATGTGATCCAGCATACTGGCGTCAGCGCCAGTATGCTGTTTTTTTTTTTTTTAATCCCACACTTACTGTATTATCCTGTAATTTCATTTTTTTCCCCCGCGGTGGACGGCGCCAGTACAGCGCGTCACATCTTCCGAAAATACCCAATATGGACTCGGGTAATCTCGGCGAAAATGCGGCGCCTGCGCACAGACCTAGGAGCTGACCTGCGCAGGCGCCGTATTTCTCCGAGTCCTATTTCAGAGGGCGTGACGCGCCATAGCCGTAGGACTCGGAGAAATACGGCGCCTGCGCAGTCAGCTCCTAGGTCTGTGCGCAGGCGCCGCATTTTCGCCGAGATTACCGAGTCCATATTGGGTATTTTCGGAAGATGTGACGCGCTATACTGGCGCGTCCACCAGCGGGGGAAAAAATGAAATTACAGGATAATACAGTAAGTGTGGGATAAAAAAAAAAAAAAAAACAGCATACTGGCACTGACGCCAGTATGCTGGCACATGGGAGATCTTATATTTAGGGTGAAATTCCGCTTTAAAGTTAAGGGCCCAGATTCACAGAGCGATTACGCCTGCGCAACAGGAGATGCGCGTGCGTAAGTCTAAATGTGCGTGTGCGTTTCGTTTGCGCGGCATCCCCAGAACGAGATACGCAAAAAATCTTTTTTTTGTCCCGCGTAATTTCGTTAGACTGGCGCATCCGTCCGCGCAAAAGTGCGATAGACACACCATTGATTTGCTAGTCAAATATGCTAATGAGGGACTTACGGGGATCCACAAAACAACGTTGGGGCAGCGCAGGCGACGCAGTGTGCGCAACAGCAAAATGTCCTGTCTAAAATTAGAGCTGATAAAAGCTGGTCTAAAAAAAGAAAAAAAGTCTACTTGTCAGATAAAGCAACACTGTTAGTGAGCAGCTCAGCAGTCCACGTGTTGCTCAACAATCTGTATGCCAACATGCCAGGGGCATCGTCGCGCATAGCTATACCTGACTATAGTAACAAAGAAGGAGGAGGGCACGGAGGATGGCACGGAGGATGGCACGGGAGAGGATATACCGTACCCACATAGACCTGTTTGGCATGAGTGATTCTGAGGTGTATCGCATCTTCAGATTCACCCTCATGCCATCCTGGAATTAACCACAACCCTGCAGGATGACATCACCAGCCCAACACACCGCTCACATGCAGTGCAGCCACTGGTCAAGGTCCTGGCAACACTCCATTTCCTTGCCAGTGGCTCTTTTCAGCGTACAAGTGGAGTGGTGGCTGGGATGTCACAGTCCTCCATGAGCAGATGTGTGCACCAGGTTGTCCCTGCAATTCTCAGACGCATGGCCAACCAAATCATCAAACCCACCACTGGAGGACCTGCGGCCTGAAGGCAATGACAGATTTCTACAGAATTGCCAGATTCCCACGCACTGTGGGGGCCCATTGATTGCACACATGTGGCACTCACAGCCCCCCCAGGAGACAGAGCACATGTACCGCAATCGGAAGCATTGGTCATTCCATCAATGTACAGGTGGATAGTCGATGCCCACAGGCCTCATATGGCACGTCCGTGCCAAACACCCAGGGTCCAGCCATGACAGCTACATATACAATCAATGCCACATCCGAATGGAATTCGATCAGAACGTGTATGGGGACACCTGGCTGGTTGGTGAGTGACATGGTGTTGGCAGGCATGACTATCCCCTCCCATGATGCACATCACAAGGGGCACATGCATGACTAACATCCTCCTGTTTTTTCCCTTCCAGGTGACTCTGCATATCCACTGGGACCCCATCTCATGACTCCTATCCGGAACCCCCAAACTCCAGGAGAGGAAAGATACAATCAAGCACATGCTCAAACACGAGCAGTGGTGGAGCGCACCTTTGGCATCCTAAAGTCACGTTTCCGATGCCTGGATAAGTCTGGGGGTACCCTCTTGTACTCCCCAAACTTTGTGTGCCAGATCATCGGTGCATGTTGCATGCTGCACAACTTTGCAGAAAGAAAGGGCCTGCAGATTAACCTACGTGATGACCTGACCCCTGAACCAGACAATCCCCCCCTAACCGAGGTTAACCCGTCTTCTGAGGGAAGAGCAGCCAGGAGACAGCTCACATTGGGCATCTTTGCACGTTAAACATACACATTAATCATGGCACAATGAGAATGCATGCATGCACACCACTGTGGTCCCTAGCACACACACCCCACATCCACATCAAATTGGATTGGCACCAGTCCACCATGCTGGACTTGTGAGCAGCAACGCCACGCCAAGGCTCCAATTATGTCACTGTACATTCATACACCATTCACACGGACCTGGGGATCACTTCTCCCTGGTCCTGGGGAACCCTTCTTCACCAAAATTGAGGGTGACACCCCTTTTCCGGCAGGAATGTCACCCCCACATTCACACAGCATTCACAACCCAAAAAAAAAAAATGACCTGCAAATGCAAAAAATTTCCAGCAAAAAAAAAAAGAAATTGGGGGAAAAAACAAATTACTGCCCTCGTGCGTGAGCCACGCCTGGGGCGCCCCCGGCCACCGCCCCGGCTTCTCAGGGGAGACTCATGGGGAAGGGGTAAAACCGGGGAAGGAGGATCAGCCCCTGATCTCTGCCCACCTGGTGGCCTGCCCTCCAAGGCCACGGCAATTCTGTCCAGGGCAGCACCAACTGTTGCCGTGTTGGCCTGGATAGCCAGGGTAAGGGCCCTCACATCCTGCCCAACGCCTGCTGATGTCGTCTGCAGTTCATTTAGGCAGGTTGTGAAAGCCCGGGAGTGGGAGTCCAGGTTCCCCAGCGTATCCTTGATGGAGGACAGGCTCTCCTCCATCCGCACCAATGTCTGGCTGACCTGTCCCAGATGGCGGGTCTGGAGGAACTTGTCCCTTCTCAGGGTGGCGGGCAGGAGATCGGCCAACCCCCTGGTGGTCTGGGATGACATCCTGCCTCCAGCTGATGCTTGTGGCCGGGGAGGAAAGGGGAGGCCCTTGTGAGGGGAGCCATGTTCGGGGAGGAGGGGGGGGGGCTCCCCCTTAGGGAGGCCTGCCTGCTGGCAGCCAGAGGGGAGGAGTCCTCAAAACCCAAACGTCCAGTGCCTGACATGGACTCCTCCTCCTCATGATTCTCCTCCTCCTCATGATTGTCCTGCTCCTCATGATTGTCTGCTCCTCAGATGGCCCTGCACCCTCCTGCACATCTGTGGATGACACAAAACATTCACAGGTTGGAGGATCCACACACTTGCCACATATTCCCTTTCACCCCCTCCCCCACACATGCTACACACCTGATATTAAAAAAAGAAAACAACTTACCTGGCACCAACTTCTTTTTGACCAGACGCCGGAGGTCATTGATTTTTTTTTGTCAATCCCAGACCTGGTCCGTGTCTCCCCCTGCCCCGCAGAATTCACCTGGTCAGTGATCCTATCCAAAATCTCCCTCCTCCTGGCCGGGGTGGTGTTGGCACTCTCTGGGCCGTGGGAGGTAACGCCCATACTCGCTAATGGCCCGGGCAAGAATCTGTTTTTCCACAACTGTAAAATTCAGCTTTCGTTTTCTCTCAGTCATCCTTCCAAAAAAAAACAGTCCCAGTCAACAAAATTCACGCACACAAACAAGCACAACCAATCACAAAAAAACACACACACACAGAGAAAACTACTCACCAAGAAACAGTCCCAAAAAAAAAAATATATATACAGCAGGAAAAGAAACAAAAAGAAATATATCAATCAAACAAACAGTCTCTCAAACACTTATCAAAAACCACTTTCAAAAATCTAACAACAACCACTTGATCACACAGAACACTAATCTGACAACTACAAAACACACCGCAACGGACAACAAGAACAAAAGCAGTTTGTTAAATGGGAAGGGACAAAGGGTGATACAGTATGTACTTTTGCAAAGGAAGTGCGTTTGTGTGTGTCTATTTATGCTGTTTGCGTAGTTCACAACGTTTGCCCTAGTCCATTTCCAATTTCACTGATTGCGCCGCTCCCGAGTTGTGAGCATGCGCACATCGGAGCTGACATGGTCTCGTTCAAGCGCGCATGCGCGAGTCGGCCGGCCCTTCATTTGCATGGGGTCACGGCTCATTTCAATGTAACACGCCCACGTCCCTCCCAATTTGTATTACTCCTCCTTACGCCTCTGGAAAAACGTTACGTATGCGCAATTTCCTGCGCAAAAGCTACGAGAATAGGGTGATTACGCGGCAAAATTGCACACGTCTAACGTAAAGGCGGTGCGCTACGCCGGTCCAATAATGCGCAGATGTACGTGAATCTGGGCCAAGATTTTTTATGGTGATATTCCCAATTGTTAAGCAAGCCAATTTTACAATATTGGGGAATGCTTTTCAATACATATCATTTGAGGAAATAATGTAAAAAAAAAAGATAAATGGAAGTGTTGCAACTCAATTTCATGTGAACACATTATTTTAATATATTTCTAACTGCAAAACGTATAGCAGACTAATTGCCATACAAAATTAGTAAATAGGTTTTGAAAAATCTAAATCTAAAAGATTACATGTTTTAAGAATTTCAACAAAAGCTGCAAGAGCTGCAAAAAGGATAATCAGACGTGTATACATTCAGTTTGAAAGATAGATTGCTGAGAAGGTGAAACGCATCTCCAAAAGCAAACCAATTGGATATTATAGAATACGGTGGTCCTCCTAACACTTCTTTTACACTGATGATGAAGAAAAGAGGGAAGGACGGCCGCACTCCAAGGATTTTCAAACGAAAAAAGTTGTCTTTATTGTAAATCCAAAAACATGTACAGTCACAGCAATCACAGAAAACAGGACAGCCGACGCGTTTCGCACTCGATCAGTGCTTAGTCATGGCTATGGTATGGTGCTAACACAAAAACGTTTATACTAAACCCCAGAATACCAAATAAAACATGTGACTCCCTTCAGCCTATAGCAACTTAAAGTTAATTAGTTGTGATAGACATCCTGAATGGGTGTAATCAGAGTGTCAAGTGTGTGCAGGCTGAAAGTCAACACTAACATAAAGAAGGTAACCCTTAAAGAACCTGTGTATGTGTGGATGTGAGGATTGCATGAACATGGGAAGGGATATATATATATATATATAATAAAGGTGAATGTGAGAGTGGATGTAAAAAATAGTGAAAAATAAAAATATAGACTGGTTTTAAGTGTCTATATATTTATATATATATATAGCCGAAATAGTGTTTAGTATGCCGAAGCAGTCATATGGCCCGTAAACCAAAAAAATAAAAATAAAAATTGTTGTAAAAAAAAAAAAAAAAAAAAAAACACAAAAAAAAAAAAATTAAACACAAAAACAAGAAAAAAAAATGTAATAAAAAAACACAAAAAACAAGAAAAAAAAAATAAAAAAAATTTAAACACAAAAACAAGAAAAAAAAAATAAAATAAAAATTAAACACAAAAACAAGAGAAAAAAAAAAAATTTAAACACAAAAAACAAGAAAAAAAAAAAAAAAAAAAAAAAACACACAAAACAAACACAAAAAACAAAAAATAAAAAAAATAAATAAAATATTGTGTGCCGGGATATGTGCCCATATGGACCACATTGTGAACATGTTTGTGAATTAATGTCAACTTGGTGAAACGAGTGGGGTATACGTAATGTGGTATGTATACGTGAAAACATGACGGTGTCTGTGAACAGGTGTTCATGAATGCAAATGTGCAATTTAAAAATAAAAAAAAGATACTTCTACACTTAGGACATCAATATATATTCTCTGCATACCTTTTACCATACCCCAACAAGGCCTTTTATTATAATTTTTTTTTCTTTTTATTTTTTTCTTCGTGTTGTTTATTTTGTTTTCCCATTCACTTGATCTTCATCCATTTAACGATCACATGAATATATGAATGAGACACATTTGCATTCATGAACACCACTGTTCACTGACACGTGTTTTCACGTATACATAACATTACGTATACACTCGTTTCACAAGTTGACATTAATTCACAAACATGTTCACAATGTGGTCCATATGGGCACATATCCCGGCACAATATTTTATTTATTTATTTTTTTGTTTGTTTTTGTGTGTTTTTTTTTTTTTCTTCTTTTTTTTTTTCTTGTTTTTGTGTTTAAATTTTTTTTTTTTCTCTTGTTTTTATGTTTAATTTTTTTTTCTTGTTTTTGTGTTTAAATTTTTTTATTTATTTTTTCTTGTTTTTGTGTTTATAAAAAATTTTTTTCTTGTTTTTGTGTTTAATTTTTTTTTTTTTTGTGTTTATTTTTTATTTTTTTTTTAATTTTTTTTACAACAATTTTTATTTTATTTTTTGGTTTACGGGCCATATGACTGCTTCGGCATACTAAAACACTATTTCGGCTATATATATATAAATACATAGACACTTAAAACCAGTCTATTTTATTTTTCACTATTTTTTACATCCACTCTCACATTCACCTTTATATATATATATAATATATATATATATATATATATATATATATATATATATATTATATATATCCCTTCCCATTTTCATGCAATCCTCACATCCACACATACACAGGTTCTTTAAGGGTTACCTTCTTTATGTTAGTGTTGACTTTCAGCCTGCACACACTTGACACTCTGATTACACCCATTCAGGATGTCTATCACAACTAATTAACTTTAAGTTGCTATAGGCTGAAGGGAGTCACATGTTTTATTTGGTATTTTGGGGTTTAGTATAAATGTTTTTGTGTTAGCACCATACCATAGCCATGACTAAGCACTGATCGAGTGCGAAACGCGTCGGCTGTCCTGTTTTCTGTGATTGCTGTGACTGTACATGTTTTTGGATTTACAATAAAGACAACTTTTTTCGTTTGAAAATCCTTGGAGTGCGGCCGTCCTTCCCTCTTTTCTTCATCATCATTGCTATTTGCATCGCCAGCACCTTGGTAATCTAATTATCCTTGATCGTCTACAGGTCTCACCTGGAGCGGTGATTTCTCTTCTTTTGACTTCTTTTACACTACAGGTGAATGTAAATAAAGCACTTAAATCAGCTGATTTAAATTTAAAAAGCCCCCTAAAAAAAAAAAGCTTTATTATTTCTAAGTCATTGATTGTAGTAGAGCATTGTACCCTGTTAACCATCAATTCATACAGAAAGTTTGGTGTTTAAGCGATACCCTTTACAGGATAACTTAGGTTAGCCATTAAAGGGTATGACTTAAACTCCAAACTTTCTGCATTAGGTCATTGTTCCTTACTCTTTAATGATTGGGTTAATACCACTGGATGGTGCAAAGCAAACATATAGGCCCAGATTCACAAAGCACTTACGCCGATGTAAGTGCAAATGCGCGCGCGACGTATCTGTGCCACAAACCATCATATGCCTAAAAACTGGCCACCCTACGCCGACGTAGCTTACATACGCTGGCGTAGCGTGGGCGCACTTTTCGTCTGGACGCATTTTGCTGCTCCCAATGATTAGGCATTCAAACATGCAAATTAGGGAAATACGGCGATTCACGGACATACGTGCGCCCCGACGCATGCTACGCAAGGTGCACGTAAGTTGTACGTCCGATGTAAAGTTATTCCCCATAGATGAGGTGCAACCCGGCAACAGACATGCAAAGGTCTGCTCCAGGGAACACAGGCCGGCGTACATTACGTTCACGGCATACATGGTGATCAGGCGCAGCTTAGGCAGTTGTGCCGGCGTGGGTTGTGAGCATGCGTATAAGGGTGCTGTTTCATGTGTCCACATCACGGCAATGTCACGGCGCATGTGCACTTCGTGATACGTCGGGCGTAAAAACACTGCACCATGCTCGGAACATCATTTGCATGGGGTCACGCCCACTTCCACCTACGTCGGCCTGTGCCTTCGAAAAATACGCCACGCTAATGCAGCATTGGGAGCAATAGCTTGCTGAATGCAGTGCTTGCCTCTCCATGCTGCGTCGGTGTGGCGTACAGCGTTTGCGCTACGGCAGCGTAATGTGCGCCCACTCTCTGTGAATCTGGGCCATAATGAATATTTAAAAAAGGTCTTCATCCAGTAACTAAAGAGCTGTCTAAGTTCAACTTCTATTGTAGATATTACAAAAAAAAAATTGCTAAAGGACTATAAACAAGAACACGCAATAGAAAATAAGAAGCATTTTTCCTGCTGATCTCTAATGTAAGGAGCCTTTTTTTTTTTTTTTTTATAATTGCAGAGCTTTTCATCCTGTGAGACTGCATGTACATTCACTCTGTGTGAATAGAGGTACAATCAATTGGTATTAGGCTATTTTCTTTCCAAGTCGAATATAATTTATTTAAGATGACAGAGTGAAATAGGAAAATAAATCATTATAGCTGCTAGATGGAGCTGATGCACTCGGGTAATTAACACCTTTATTCTATGATCATCAGTTCTCTCTAGTGGCCATAATACTGAATTTTACTGATTCACTCTATTGTTATGAATTGGAGAAAAATTGGATTGAATGTAATTTTGTCCCAGTGACACAAAGCAAATGTACATTTATAGTTTCACAGGATAGAAAGCTCTGCAACTCTTTTTTGAAATACATCTAGAAGTCACTGTAAGTATTTGAGGGTAACATGCGTTAGATGGAGACACAAGGGGCTAAGCAGTTTGTATGGTGACATGTTTTTTGACCACAGAGCAACACATGCACTTACAGTACCTTTTAAAACAGAGCTTGGCTACAGATTGGCTGTGGCACTGGTATCCTCTGATTGGCTGAATGCTGTTTGACCTGGTACAGAGGGAAATAACCTGGCACTGGAATGAGACAAGGGTAAGTGTGACAAAGGGTTCTCATAACTAATTTTTGGAACCATTAGTCTTTAACTTGTCTTTAAATGATATAAAGTGTAGAATTAAAAGCACTGTTTATTTAATTTAACAAAGCTATGCACTAGAATACATAGTGTAATAGAATGTATAAATAACTGACTCCATTTTAGCTAGAAATTAACTTTTCAATATGTGTTTTGACATAATTAGCTTAACTAACAGTTTGCTTAGAAACACACCCTGTAAGTCATTTTGGTTAAGCTGATTCATGGAGCAGCCTGATTGTATAAGCAAAGTCATCTTTTAGTCCTTGTTAAACTAAATTCAGCAGTTTAAATCATGATAAGAATATACTGAGTTTGTATAATTTTTAGAAACGTATGCATTAAGACATAGCCCCTCCTATCTTTCTTTTGCATATAAGCCACAGTGGTACTGAATAAAGGTAGAGATCTAATGAACACACAAGTCTGTTTCCAGGTGTCATTTGTCTCTCATGGATCCAGGGGTCACTAAAAGTTATCCTGCATTACCTGAAGTACACCTGGGTGGCGGTTTTACCTGCTTCACATAGTAGAATTAATAGGAAGCATATTAGTCCTCTTACAGACCTGCACTAATGTACTGGGGATTAGAGGGAATATAATGACCTTGTATGAATCTATAATGTAAATGATCTATTTGGATAAATTAAAAAAAGGTGTTCACTTTAAGATCAATGCAAAGGACACAAGGGTACTTCTTAGAACTTTGGAAAAGAGGTTTAAAGTCCAACCTCTGGCTGTGGCCCCTAAATGTGGCACCCCCACACTCACAGTGTATTAATGCAGAGATCAGTGCTGATGTCATTATCCAGGATTATCCAAGAAGATGAAGAGGAATAGGACCCAGAGCATCATGTGTGACTGGTCAAAAGAAAAAAGGTACGTAGAAAATAAAATACCACTGGAGGGGACCTCAAGGAGGCATTTTTCGGGCCAAGCCAAAAGTTTTGCTATTAAATTTCACACAAGGAGATGGTTCTTTGCTGTGTGTGAATGTATGAAATAGCCTTCCAAAGCAATTGGTTCAAACAGAATCACAGAAGGTGTGGCTTCATTTAGTGGCCAAAGAATCTAAAAATGCAAGGTCTTTTATTTTCTTTATATTTTTATTTGCTTAATTATTTTTTCTCTCATTGAATATCTTTATTTCAAACTAGCTTACTACGTATACATATATGAGTAACTATAATACAGTGATGCCGTAATTCCAATTGTACTAGAAAAAACAGAAATTGATGTAAGACGCTACCTAACATATTGGAAAACTTGTAGTTTAATAGGCGTATAGATATGCATCTCGAAAATGCCATTCATAGAACTGATAATGATGTCATGATTTTCACCTGTGTTCAATAACAATACCATATTTTTCAGACTCAAATAATCTTGAGTCAGATCATACAATTAGGGCAAAAATGTTTAATTGTCCTCTTTGTATAGGCTGACCTCAGCCTTCGTGATTCCACTTATTGCTAACAAAATCAATAACAGATACAAACCACAGAGAAATACCTTCTAATGACAGTTTAGCAGGAGCAGATGTGCCACTAATATGAATCATGGACCATAGGTCTCTGTCTTCCTGTAAAAATGTATGATAATTTCCTGCTTTCTTGCCTTCTACTCTTTACAATCATATGCAAATGACAGTGCAATGCTACATGAAAATATTTTTTCATACTCAATTCCTTTTCTTTACATGCAACCTAACGTGTACACATTTTTGATTAGTAGGGAGGGTATAAAATCCCAGTCAATATATTTTTCTTCTTTGTTCTGGTGGAGAGATTTCCCTTCACAGCCTTTCCTGAGATGCAACTCAACAAAAGAAAGGAAATCCCCTCTTAGTGGGTTAGCGCTGGAACAGGTGTCCCCATTGCAAGATTTGACATTACTTTTTTGTCCTGTGCAATGGCCAAAGCTTTTTGCCTATACTATTCTGGGTTATAGGGAATTCATTTACTTTTGCTCTCCTGTGACCCAGAATCAGCTGACAGTAAGCTCAAGTCCACTGTCGGCTGATGTTACAGAGCCACTCCAGGCTTCGGAAGGATCCCAAACATATTGTTGGGATCCAGCCAGATGATTGATCAGCAGCTGGCTCAGCCAATCAGCATGCGGCTGAGAACTGGAGTCAGCTGCTCTCACCCCCTCCCCAGCCTTGTCCTCCAGGGAACCCTGGAAGGGGTAGCACAGAGAGCATGACTGACAGCCACCACTTTCTGCTATGAGTGGACTGAGAACCAAGCGATATATGGTTGTGTGATCACTCAGTTCTTGGGCATAGAGTACGTATGTTTTTTTTTTTTCTATGTCCATGCTTCTCCTGTAAGTAGTGCAGAGAAAGCAATAAAAACTAGACAATATGTAATGTAAAGTGCACTCCTCTCATAAATAAATGTGCAAATAAGTAATAAATGCAACTCAGGCGGCGTACACAACGACCGAGGTTCTCGCTGGAAACCAGCGAGAACCTCGCTGGAAGCTGCATTCCAGCGAGAACCTCGGCCGTGTGTACGCTCTCGGTGAGCATCCCGTCGGGAATGCCGTCGAGCAGAAATAGAGAGCATGTTCTCTATTTGCTCGACGGCCCGCCTGGATGAATGGCTGGTTGCCATTTCCGACGGGCGGGTCGCCGAATCTGACGGCCGGCAGAGAACCTCGACGGGCGGAACGATGTGTTCTGTCCGTCGCGGTTCTCTGCCGTGTGTACGCGGCTTCAACGTAACTTTGAAAAATGTACCATCAATGCAATTGTTTAAATAATGCATTAACATGTGAAAAAAGTGCTAAAGTAATTCATTAGAATGTGTGACATATACAAAATTAGGTATGAACTATAGTATATTATATCTATATATGAAAGTCCAATCCGCCTATGTGCGCTTTGCACAATCTTTTAATAAAGTATAATTTGCTCAGCTTCTTTAACCACTTTAGCCCCAGAAGGTTTTACCCCACTTAATTACCAGGCCATTTTTTTGTGATACAGCACTGCGTTGCTTTAACTGACAATTGCGTATTCATGCTATGCTGTACCCAAACAAATTGTATGTGCTTTTTTTCCTACAAATAGAGCTTTCTGTTGGTGATATTTGATCACCTCTGTAGATTTTTTTTTTTGTGCTATAAACAAAAAAGACTGTCAATTTAAAAAAAAAAAAAAAAAAAACAACAATAATTTTTACTTTCTGTTATAAAACATATCCACTAAAAATGAATAAAAAATGAAAATGTCTTCATCAATTTAGGCCAATATGTATTCTTCTACATGTTGTTGGTAACATTTTTTTACAATAAGCGTATATTGTTTGGATTGCGCAAAAGTTATCACGTCTAAAAACTATAGGATATTTTATGCCATTTTATTATTATTTTCATTTTTACTAGTAATGGCGGTCAATAGTGATTTTTAGCAGGACTGCGACATTACAGCGGACAAATGGGACACTAAGTGACACTTTTTGGGGAACAGTGACTCTAATACAGTGATCAGTGCTAAAAAATCCACTCTGAGGCCTTGTACACACGAGGGAATAAATCCGCTGAAACTGGTTTCATCCGAAAAATCCGCTCGTCTGTATGGGCAAATGGACAGTTTTGTCCGGATTTCTCCTGCGGAAAAATTTCAAAGCATGCTTTGAAATTTTTCCGCCGGACACATGTCCGTCAGATATGTCCGCTCGTTAGTACACAAAAGCATCGGACCAAAAACCTGCGCATGCTCAGTCAAAACGATGGGACCGGAGCACTCGTTCAGGTAAAACTCGCGTTTGTTTGAGACATGGCACATTCGTCACCTAAACTCTCTATATAGTGTCCCGTTTCTAGCGTTTTTTTGTTCTTTGTTCTCTTGCTAGAAGAAACCCGTTGTCTTGCTGATGCAATTTTGTCCCGATGTCCCATACTGAAAGCTTGCATTTTCGTTTGTGTTTTTTCTATTTGACACTGTTTGCTAGCCAGATGTCCCCACATTTGTTTCCGTTCTCCACATTTTTAGTATGTCTATTTTGACTTAATTTTGAGCGTATCATATATTTTTTTTTTTGTTGTATTTTACGGTTTTTGAATTTTTCCAACTTATGTTATTTTTGTTGTTTCATCATGTTTTTTTTTAAATATATTTTTTTTCCCTTTTTTTTTTCCAACTTATGTCATTTTGTTGTTTCATCCTTTATTTTTTCCTTTTTTTGGGGGGGGGGGGGTTCATTTTTTAAACATTTTAAGCTTCTTTTGGGTTTACCACAAAAGGTCCCCCCCCCCCAAGGAGTTTGTGTCCTTTGCAAATGCCACATTTTATTTTACAAATGTCTGATGCTTACTCACCACAGTATAAAACACAATAGACAAGGTTTGAAAGTAACTACAAAAGCCATTTATTTCCGGCCAAAAAAGAAATTATAAATCACCAGAACGGCAGCACTTGATGAGATTGCAACAAAACATGCAGACTTGGGAATTACAACATGATTAAGGATAAATTTAGTAACCTCAGGAGTCAATAACAAAAATCAGAATCAGCAGCACATGAACAAAGGAACCCAAGCTGTGCTACTCCAACAAGCTCAGTTTTTTGGACAATCAACTGGATGGCAGGGAATCACCTTCTCGACTTCTTTCCATACTTCCTTCTAGCAAAACTTCCACGGGTCCGTCCACGGACCCTTGCAGGTGGAGCTGATGTGGCAGCAGAAGGAGGATGATGATGATGGGGAGCAGGCCGGGCCGGGTCACACAGCACAGTGTCCCTGCTCAGCTCGTCCCTTTTCATCCAGGCCAGGTCCTGATTAATGAGGTCCCTGGCCAGGCTTTTTTGCTCCTCCCCCCCTTGGTTTAGCTCATTGGCCACAAACGCACTGTAGCATTCCGTGGGGTTGAGGGGGGCCCTCATGATTTCAGCAGCCTCCCATATGACCTCCAGGCTCTCGTCGTGCACCACCCTCCTGCGCCTCCTTGCAGCTGGTGGCCTCATCTGGAGGGGAGGAACTTGGCTGATGGTGCTCAGCCTGGGCCTGGGGACCTGCTGCACCTCACTTGGCCCGGCCTCCTCCTGGCTGCCACTCCCCCCTTCCGCCTGGCTGACATGGGCCTCAGGAGCTGCCACCTCCTGGCTGGTCTCTTCTTCCTGTGTATAAAAAAGGGACATGTTGTAATATTTTGCACAATCAATCACACACATTTTCTTTCTCTAGACTGTTATATTTAGTATTAATTTTAATTAAACAGACTATCCTTCTGACCCCTGCATTTGGCATCCCTGACACCTATTTGTAGGCCCACAACTTTGGTTTTTCTTCCCAAGGTTTGTTTTTTGTTTACCAGATCAACTCACTAATTCAAAATAAATAGCAGCACCAAAATATGTTGGAAAATACTATACCTCACTGAAGATGGCCAGATCTGGCTCCATGTCAGCCAGCCCCGCTGCAGACTCTGCAGGGCTCCTGGGATCCGGGGAAGTTCCGCTGGGAGGAAGGCTGGAAGGTAGTGTGGAATCAGAAGGCCTGCCATCCAGTTCATCGTTCAAAAAACTGAGCTCTTTGTAGTACCAGAGCTTGGGTTCCTTTTTCTTAGCTGCTGCTGATCCTGATTTTGGATATTTGAATTTTTTATATACATTTCTGTAGCTTCTCCTGAGGTTACTAAATTTATCCTTAACCATGTCGCCTGTGCAACTTGGCACCCAAGTGTGCAGGTATGTAGCAATCTCATCAAGTGCTGCCGCTCTCTTCACGGTGTCTAAATATTCCGGGTGCCTGGTGTCCCAAAGAAGGGGGATATCCCGATAGTGGTTTATTAGCTGCATGTTTGCCTCTTTCCCTTTGAGCAAATCCATGTTTCCACGCTTTAAGCTCCTAAAATGACCTTCAATAATAATGTCTAGAATAGAAAATGACAAACAAACACAAAGCACAAATTAAAAAAGGCTCAGCTTTGACATTCTAAAAATATGTGCACATTCATTCATTTTAGAGCAACTACAGTATACAAACACAGTGTCTTCTGCTGCTACATTGCTGGCCAGCTCTGCCGCATTGTTGTACCCCCCAAAAAAGGTGTCATGCAGAGCCATTTGTTTAAGTTGTAGCATGTAGCATGTAGATAAGAACACATCCACCATGAATATTAATGCTAGCACTCATCAAGGCACTATTTCATGTGTAGCTATCATGCCCCTCAGCATTGATGGCAGAAAACACTACCTAATTATCTCTGTACAACCAACACACAACAATACTTGCATGATCTGACTGCATACTCTAAAATCCTAAATCGAGGATAGAGCATTCTCTACATATATCTTGATGAAATGATGCGTACAAGCACTTGGCTCTCTAAATTTATTGGTGTGCCCCAAGATACCTAAATAACAGTAGCACAAAAAGGGTGCAAACAACATTGAAAAGCCCCATCCCCCATGGCTGTTCAATTTCTAGGCCTCTGATCCGATGTTGTCATTTACCTTTGTCTCTCTATCACCTCGTTTCCGCTCGAGTAATCTCCGCGTAACCTACGTAATCATGTCGTTTCCATTATATCCCCACGCAATCAAGAAACTCCGCCCTCGTCTCCGCCCATGACGTACCAATTCCTGTTTTCCACGCCCCTATGCAATGTTGATTGGAAAATATGGCGATGTCACACGAGCGCACATTAGCCTCTGATCGGGATCAGGAAGGGACAGAGGCCGGAACGTCCAGATCCAGGCCAAAACGATACAAGGCCACAAACATGTCTCTGCAAGAGATGGTGGAGATGGTGTCCATCCTGCGACGGAAGGACTATGATGGTGAGCATGGGCCATACAGCACCCCTAACCGGAGGAAGTCCAAAATTATGGATAAGGCGGCAAGGAAACTTTATGAGATGTTTGGGGTCACCAGGTCAAAAGAGCAGCTCCGTAAACGCTGGTCCGACTTAAAACTGCGCGAGCCAGAGCAGTATCGCAAAATCAAGAAAATCATAGAAAAAAGTAAGTACTTTAAAATGTCTTTGGAGTGCCTATTGTTTTTTTAAATGTTTTGCCATGTCTATTTCGCCATCTGCCTCGTTGGCCTGGTTGTACTTTTGAACCCCTGCATTGAAAATTCAGTAATGTTTGTATAATAAATCCGATGACTTGCCACGATCGTAGTAAACATCGTTCCATCACATAGTTTATCCTAAATCCGCGGTTCCAGGAACATCACACCTGGATGTGGCTATTTGGCGAAAAACATCGTTTTGAAACAATGTTGAAAAGATGATGTGTTTCTGCAAACTAACTTGATTTTAAAAGGCAAACAGGATTCATTCATTCACACAGTGATGAGATAACATAATAAGCAGCTGTTTCCACATCTGGAATTAAGAGAACCTGTGTCTCCCCCCATAAACTAATAATTTGTACTTTTGGTGAAGGGACTCCAAAAACTACTTATTCTGGAGGCCAGCCATGTGTGTCACTTCACCAAAAAGGCTCATTATATCATAGCTTGGGAGAAGTCATCTACCAAAAAAAGGAATATGACAAAAACAAAGATTTAGAGCTGCGCCTTGTCACCCGGACTCGATACAATCAAAAAAAGAGTCCATATATCAGTCATGTGGAGATAAACAATCCTTCAGACATGAGAGAAGTAGTAGGTTGGCTCCAAGACAAATCTCCGCTGGTCTTTAATCAGGATGGACATATAATAAACACCACTGTGCTCGAACTTGGCTTTTCAATGTGGCCCACCACCAGAAGTATAAGCAGCTTACCAGAGGAATGGCTGTAATCAACGGTCGGCTGTGACCCAGCCGCGGCCTTTAGAGAACCAGGACGAATCCCAAATCCTAGGGCAGTGTTTACACCGGGGCTCCACTCAGCAACTCCACCAATTAGATCATATGTAAATGATAAATAGAGGCAGACATAGCGTAATCCCGCTGGGACATTTATTTAAAAAAGTAAAAACCAGAATACTCACATGGGAGATGAGTTAGACAGGCATATAAAATACAAAGTTGCCGGCCGGCAAACAGATCAGCAAGGACCCTCCTCCAGAGCGTAATGACGTCACCGCACGTCTACCCAGACGCGTTTCGTCGTAGGACTTTGTCAATGGGATAGGGCGTTGCGGTGAGTCAACACTTAAATAGGCCTGGACCTCGCCGTGAGGTGTAGATCCAGAGCTGCAGACGCCATCTTGGAAAGGGGCAAGATGCCAGTTCTTAACCCAATCCAAAACTGTTGCTAATATAAAAAACTTAAAAGACATTTCCTAAGAGATACAGCAGGCAAAGTCCTTATCTTGTAATCCCACAGGAGAAAAGAAAAAAAGAAGAAGCAGAAAAAACTTTACTTTGATGTCATAGATACAGGAAATAGATAGCGAGTGCCTACCACATCATTCACATTGTCTATACCTATTCCTCGTTGCGGCGACATCTAGTGGATCTTTTAAAGAAATACAGCGATGTCAACGCATTGGAAAAGGAAGGGGACAACGGAAGGAAACCAGCCAAGACAGATAATTATGACTTGGCCTGACCTAAACCATATGATACTGATAATGATCGATAGCTGCCGATCAAGCGTATTTGATGGAATATAAGGGAAAAAAACTATAAAAGTGAAAATACAAAATAAAAGGGGATATGAGCCCAAGAGTCCCCCAACTTGGGTGAACATTATACCTACAGTGAGCAGGAGTGCAAAAAAAACTAGACATTAATATTAATGTGATTGTAAACCCTCAGGGTTTTGATTGAAAGTCTATATATAGTCACATTTAAGTGACCATGCATCGTAGTTTCGATTAGACACTACTGTGCAAGTGTGAACACCAAATAATATATACTAGTGAAGTGTTGGTGATTAGAAAAAATATATTTATTAAGAGGACTCGTTGTTAATGAGCCTCTAGTGAAATTAAAAGACATGATCCTCGAAAAAAAGAAGAATTTAATATTAATTTTTAATTTTAATTACTAACATTTTCTCGGACAAGTGTGGGAAATGTTAAAAATAAGGTGTGGAAAATGTTTAAAAAATATATAAGAAAATATACAGTGATTACCTAAGTGCAAACAATTTATTATGCCTAGTGTTCATTATACCGGGCTCACCATTAAAAGGGCCCGGTATAGGGAAAAAATGGGAGAAGGGGGGGGGGGGGGGAATTATGTAATCAAATACAATGATTCTGAACATGTGTGGAAACTGTTAAACTGGTGAAATGATTTTGTATAAATGGCCCAGAAGAGACAATCTCCTGGCCCGGAGACTATTCAAACAGGCTCTCATTCCCTTGGCGTCAGCAGTACATACGACCACACCCCACGCTAAGTTCCAGTACAATATTAAGCATTATTAATAAACGCGTTAACGTCAGTTTCGATGTTTAACCCATATGGTGTATAGCATTTTAAACGGTATATCCAACTCATTTCCATTCTTGAAATGGTCCTTACTAGATGACTCCCCCTCCAATTGGGTTTGAATTTATCTATCCCCACAAACAAAGTTTTTGATGGATCTTTATTGTGTTTGAGGAGGTAGTGTTTCGAAACCGAATGGTTTCTGAATCCACTTATGATGTTGGTTATGTGTTCATTAATGCGGACCTGTAAGGCCCGTTTGGTCCGTCCCACATATTGCAGGCCACAAGGGCACTGCAACATATAGACAACCCCTGTGGACGTACACGTAATGCATGGTTTTATGGTATGTTCCTGACCTGTCACCGTAGAGACGAAATTAGTAATCCGCCTATCTTGACAGGAATTCAAGGCACATACCCTGCATTTCCTACATCTATAATACCCTGTTAGTTGGTCAAAGAAACCCCTACTCCCTGTGGGGGGATTTAGGGTATTGATCACTACCTGGGTCCTAAGGGGTTGAGCTCCCCTAAAGATAACTCTTGGGTTATCTGGGAGAACATCTTTCAAGACATTGTCATTCAATGCTAGATGCCAATGCTTTTTGATGAGTTGCTTAATGCTTTTATGTTGTACCGAGTATGTGGTAACAAAAGGCACCCCCAATGGGAATTGGTCGCCCTGTACCAGGGCCTTGTCTGCCAGGAGGCTTTCTCTGTCAGTATTAAGCACTTCTTCCATAGTTACTTTCAGAGTTTCTGCAAGATAGCCCTTTTCTAGAAATCTCCCTGTCAGGATCTGGGCTTGATTTCTGAAGTCTGTAGTGTCACTACAGTTCCTCCTAAGCCTTAGGTACTGGCTCTTGGGAACATTTATTTAAAAAAGTAAAAACCAGAATACTCACATGGGAGATGAGTTAGACAGGCATATAAAATACAAAGTTGCCGGCCGGCAAACAGATCAGCAAGGACCCTCCTCCAGAGCGTAATGACGTCACCGCACGTCTACCCAGACGCGTTTCGTCGTAGGACTTTGTCAATGGGATAGGGCGTTGCGGTGAGTCAACACTTAAATAGGCCTGGACCTCGCCGTGAGGTGTAGATCCAGAGCTGCAGACGCCATCTTGGAAAGGGGCAAGATGCCAGTTCTTAACCCAATCCAAAACTGTTGCTAATATAAAAAACTTAAAAGACATTTCCTAAGAGATACAGCAGGCAAAGTCCTTATCTTGTAATCCCACAGGAGAAAAGAAAAAAAGAAGAAGCAGAAAAAACTTTACTTTGATGTCATAGATACAGGAAATAGATAGCGAGTGCCTACCACATCATTCACATTGTCTATACCTATTCCTCGTTGCGGCGACATCTAGTGGATCTTTTAAAGAAATACAGCGATGTCAACGCATTGGAAAAGGAAGGGGACAACGGAAGGAAACCAGCCAAGACAGATAATTATGACTTGGCCTGACCTAAACCATATGATACTGATAATGATCGATAGCTGCCGATCAAGCGTATTTGATGGAATATAAGGGAAAAAAACTATAAAAGTGAAAATACAAAATAAAAGGGGATATGAGCCCAAGAGTCCCCCAACTTGGGTGAACATTATACCTACAGTGAGCAGGAGTGCAAAAAAAACTAGACATTAATATTAATGTGATTGTAAACCCTCAGGGTTTTGATTGAAAGTCTATATATAGTCACATTTAAGTGACCATGCATCGTAGTTTCGATTAGACACTACTGTGCAAGTGTGAACACCAAATAATATATACTAGTGAAGTGTTGGTGATTAGAAAAAATATATTATTAAGAGGACTCGTTGTTAATGAGCCTCTAGTGAAATTAAAAGACATGATCCTCGAAAAAAAGAAGAATTTAATATTAATTTTTAATTTTAATTACTAACATTTTCTCGGACAAGTGTGGGAAATGTTAAAAATAAGGTGTGGAAAATGTTTAAAAAATATATAAGAAAATATACAGTGATTACCTAAGTGCAAACAATTTATTATGCCTAGTGTTCATTATACCGGGCTCACCATTAAAAGGGCCCGGTATAGGGAAAAAATGGGAGAAGGGGGGGGGGGGGGGGGAATTATGTAATCAAATACAATGATTCTGAACATGTGTGGAAACTGTTAAACTGGTGAAATGATTTTGTATAAATGGCCCAGAAGAGACAATCTCCTGGCCCGGAGACTATTCAAACAGGCTCTCATTCCCTTGGCGTCAGCAGTACATACGACCACACCCCACGCTAAGTTCCAGTACAATATTAAGCATTATTAATAAACGCGTTAACGTCAGTTTCGATGTTTAACCCATATGGTGTATAGCATTTTAAACGGTATATCCAACTCATTTCCATTCTTGAAATGGTCCTTACTAGATGACTCCCCCTCCAATTGGGTTTGAATTTATCTATCCCCACAAACAAAGTTTTTGATGGATCTTTATTGTGTTTGAGGAGGTAGTGTTTCGAAACCGAATGGTTTCTGAATCCACTTATGATGTTGGTTATGTGTTCATTAATGCGGACCTGTAAGGCCCGTTTGGTCCGTCCCACATATTGCAGGCCACAAGGGCACTGCAACATATAGACAACCCCTGTGGACGTACACGTAATGCATGGTTTTATGGTATGTTCCTGACCTGTCACCGTAGAGACGAAATTAGTAATCCGCCTATCTTGACAGGAATTCAAGGCACATACCCTGCATTTCCTACATCTATAATACCCTGTTAGTTGGTCAAAGAAACCCCTACTCCCTGTGGGGGGATTTAGGGTATTGATCACTACCTGGGTCCTAAGGGGTTGAGCTCCCCTAAAGATAACTCTTGGGTTATCTGGGAGAACATCTTTCAAGACATTGTCATTCAATGCTAGATGCCAATGCTTTTTGATGAGTTGCTTAATGCTTTTATGTTGTACCGAGTATGTGGTAACAAAAGGCACCCCCAATGGGAATTGGTCGCCCTGTACCAGGGCCTTGTCTGCCAGGAGGCTTTCTCTGTCAGTATTAAGCACTTCTTCCATAGTTACTTTCAGAGTTTCTGCAAGATAGCCCTTTTCTAGAAATCTCCCTGTCAGGATCTGGGCTTGATTTCTGAAGTCTGTAGTGTCACTACAGTTCCTCCTAAGCCTTAGGTACTGGCTCTTGGGAACATTTATTTAAAAAAGTAAAAACCAGAATACTCACATGGGAGATGAGTTAGACAGGCATATAAAATACAAAGTTGCCGGCCGGCAAACAGATCAGCAAGGACCCTCCTCCAGAGCGTAATGACGTCACCGCACGTCTACCCAGACGCGTTTCGTCGTAGGACTTTGTCAATGGGATAGGGCGTTGCGGTGAGTCAACACTTAAATAGGCCTGGACCTCGCCGTGAGGTGTAGATCCAGAGCTGCAGACGCCATCTTGGAAAGGGGCAAGATGCCAGTTCTTAACCCAATCCAAAACTGTTGCTAATATAAAAAACTTAAAAGACATTTCCTAAGAGATACAGCAGGCAAAGTCCTTATCTTGTAATCCCACAGGAGAAAAGAAAAAAAGAAGAAGCAGAAAAAACTTTACTTTGATGTCATAGATACAGGAAATAGATAGCGAGTGCCTACCACATCATTCACATTGTCTATACCTATTCCTCGTTGCGGCGACATCTAGTGGATCTTTTAAAGAAATACAGCGATGTCAACGCATTGGAAAAGGAAGGGGACAACGGATTATTAATTTATTGTCTAACTATTCCCCCACAAGGGACATGTGGTTGGTCACCATTGATGTAAATTCTCTATATACTATCATTCCCCACCACCTTGGGTTTGAGGCCGTGTTATATTACCTCCAACTACAGTCGGGGCTGCAAGTTAAACAAATAGAGTTCATCATGTCCTTACTTAGATTTGCTGCCGCCTCGAACTATTTTTGGTTTGAAGGAAGTTTCTATCGTCAAGATACGGGAGTGGCCATGGGGGCTAAGTATGGCCAACCTATTTATGGCTAAGTGGGAGGAGGATGTCATCCTGTCTAACCATATGCCCTACATTACCTTGTGGGCTAGGTATATTGATGACATCCTCCTCCTATGGGCTGGTGATTACCAGGAGTTAACATCTTTCATGGCCTCTCTAAACAGGAATGATAGAGGTATAGCCCTTAAGTTTGAGGCTAGCCAGACCGAGGTTCATTATCTAGATCTGAACATCAAAATAGTAGGGGATAGGTTTACTACCTCAACCTTTTTTAAGGAGACAGATAGAAACTCCTTTATACCCACCGACAGCTGCCATTATAGACCGTGGATCACTGGGGTTCCCAAGAGCCAGTACCTAAGGCTTAGGAGGAACTGTAGTGACACTACAGACTTCAGAAATCAAGCCCAGATCCTGACAGGGAGATTTCTAGAAAAGGGCTATCTTGCAGAAACTCTGAAAGTAACTATGGAAGAAGTGCTTAATACTGACAGAGAAAGCCTCCTGGCAGACAAGGCCCTGGTACAGGGCGACCAATTCCCATTGGGGGTGCCTTTTGTTACCACATACTCGGTACAACATAAAAGCATTAAGCAACTCATCAAAAAGCATTGGCATCTAGCATTGAATGACAATGTCTTGAAAGATGTTCTCCCAGATAACCCAAGAGTTATCTTTAGGGGAGCTCAACCCCTTAGGACCCAGGTAGTGATCAATACCCTAAATCCCCCCACAGGGAGTAGGGGTTTCTTTGACCAACTAACAGGGTATTATAGATGTAGGAAATGCAGGGTATGTGCCTTGAATTCCTGTCAAGATAGGCGGATTACTAATTTCGTCTCTACGGTGACAGGTCAGGAACATACCATAAAACCATGCATTACGTGTACGTCCACAGGGGTTGTCTATATGTTGCAGTGCCCTTGTGGCCTGCAATATGTGGGACGGACCAAACGGGCCTTACAGGTCCGCATTAATGAACACATAACCAACATCATAAGTGGATTCAGAAACCATTCGGTTTCGAAACACTACCTCCTCAAACACAATAAAGATCCATCAAAAACTTTGTTTGTGGGGATAGATAAATTCAAACCCAATTGGAGGGGGAGTCATCTAGTAAGGACCATTTCAAGAATGGAAATGAGTTGGATATACCGTTTAAAATGCTATACACCATATGGGTTAAACATCGAAACTGACGTTAACGCGTTTATTAATAATGCTTAATATTGTACTGGAACTTAGCGTGGGGTGTGGTCGTATGTACTGCTGACGCCAAGGGAATGAGAGCCTGTTTGAATAGTCTCCGGGCCAGGAGATTGTCTCTTCTGGGCCATTTATACAAAATCATTTCACCAGTTTAACAGTTTCCACACATGTTCAGAATCATTGTATTTGATTACATAATTCCCCCCCCCCCCCCCCCTTCTCCCATTTTTTCCCTATACCGGGCCCTTTTAATGGTGAGCCCGGTATAATGAACACTAGGCATAATAAATTGTTTGCACTTAGGTAATCACTGTATATTTTCTTATATATTTTTTAAACATTTTCCACACCTTATTTTTAACATTTCCCACACTTGTCCGAGAAAATGTTAGTAATTAAAATTAAAAATTAATATTAAATTCTTCTTTTTTTCGAGGATCATGTCTTTTAATTTCACTAGAGGCTCATTAACAACGAGTCCTCTTAATAAATATATTTTTTCTAATCACCAACACTTCACTAGTATATATTATTTGGTGTTCACACTTGCACAGTAGTGTCTAATCGAAACTACGATGCATGGTCACTTAAATGTGACTATATATAGACTTTCAATCAAAACCCTGAGGGTTTACAATCACATTAATATTAATGTCTAGTTTTTTTTGCACTCCTGCTCACTGTAGGTATAATGTTCACCCAAGTTGGGGGACTCTTGGGCTCATATCCCCTTTTATTTTGTATTTTCACTTTTATAGTTTTTTTCCCTTATATTCCATCAAATACGCTTGATCGGCAGCTATCGATCATTATCAGTATCATATGGTTTAGGTCAGGCCAAGTCATAATTATCTGTCTTGGCTGGTTTCCTTCCGTTGTCCCCTTCCTTTTCCAATGCGTTGACATCGCTGTATTTCTTTAAAAGATCCACTAGATGTCGCCGCAACGAGGAATAGGTATAGACAATGTGAATGATGTGGTAGGCACTCGCTATCTATTTCCTGTATCTATGACATCAAAGTAAAGTTTTTTCTGCTTCTTCTTTTTTTCTTTTCTCCTGTGGGATTACAAGATAAGGACTTTGCCTGCTGTATCTCTTAGGAAATGTCTTTTAAGTTTTTTATATTAGCAACAGTTTTGGATTGGGTTAAGAACTGGCATCTTGCCCCTTTCCAAGATGGCGTCTGCAGCTCTGGATCTACACCTCACGGCGAGGTCCAGGCCTATTTAAGTGTTGACTCACCGCAACGCCCTATCCCATTGACAAAGTCCTACGACGAAACGCGTCTGGGTAGACGTGCGGTGACGTCATTACGCTCTGGAGGAGGGTCCTTGCTGATCTGTTTGCCGGCCGGCAACTTTGTATTTTATATGCCTGTCTAACTCATCTCCCATGTGAGTATTCTGGTTTTTACTTTTTTAAATAAATGTCCCAGCGGGATTACGCTATGTCTGCCTCTATTTATCATTTACATATGATCTAATTGGTGGAGTTGCTGAGTGGAGCCCCGGTGTAAACACTGCCCTAGGATTTGGGATTCGTCCTGGTTCTCTAAAGGCCGCGGCTGGGTCACAGCCGACCGTTGATTACAGCCATTCCTCTGGTAAGCTGCTTATACTTCTGGTGGTGGGCCACATTGAAAAGCCAAGTTCGAGCACAGTGGTGTTTATTATATGTCCATCCTGATTAAAGACCAGCGGAGATTTGTCTTGGAGCCAACCTACTACTTCTCTCATGTCTGAAGGATTGTTTATCTCCACATGACTGATATATGGACTCTTTTTTTGATTGTATCGAGTCCGGGTGACAAGGCGCAGCTCTAAATCTTTGTTTTTGTTGTATTTCCCCTTGTGTTTCGGCACAAGAGCTGCCGCCTCCCCCCTGTATTTTTTAATTTTATGTTCTAATGTTAGTAACTGACCACACCGGTACTAACTGATTATTTAACTGTGACAAGCGCAATTTTTCTCTGTATTATAAAAAAAGGAATATGGTTTGTGCTGGAATAAGCCCAAAACTACAATTGTAACGCCACTTCTAAGCAATGTTTGCAAATTAGGCCCTCCAAAAATATCTGTTTGTTGATGTGTATCCCTTTTTTTTTGTTTTTTAGGGGAAAGAAGAGGACAGCGCTATGAGGAGTCAGGGAGGCCCACACTGTCTCCAAAACGCAAGAAAAAACTTGTGGAGGAGGAGGATGAGGAAGAAGGAGAGAAGGAAGAAGGAGAGGAGGAAGGCGGATTGGTGGAATTAGGCGGATTGGTGGATGATGGCGGATTGGTGGAGGAAGGCGAATTGGTGGAGGAAGGAGAAGTTCTAGAAGATGTTGAAATTCTCAGTACAACAGGTCAGTGACACCCCAGCTTTGCAGGGAAAAAGAGATGTAGATAGGCCTGCACCTTACTTACTTACAATGTTTTTTTTTTTGTTTTTTTGTTTTTTTAGGGGATGAAGATGGGATTAGCACATCTGTTGCTCCTAATTTTTCTCGTGCAAGTGCACAAATCCTAATACAGCAGATAATGGAGTGCAGCACGGAGCTGGCCAATATGAGGGAAAGGATGGTGGTGATGGACCAAAACTTCAAAAACATGCTAGATATTTTGGGACGTATATAGAAGACTATCGCCCCCTGCCCCCCCCCCCCCTGCCCTCACCCCCGACCACCCCACTCTCAAAGATGTTTTATATTTTTACAATAAAATACGCCAAAATTTGAGGATGCACACACACACAGTTGGGTTTATTTATTAAAGCTAGAACGTGCAAAAGCAGCCTCACTTGGCATATAAACCAATCAGCTTCCATGTTTAGATGCAAAAGCTTAATTGAATAAGCTGAAGTTAGAAGCTGATTGGCTTATATGCAGAAATAAGCCTGAGTTTGCACTCTTTAGTAAATAAACCCCAG
The DNA here is from genome assembly GCA_029574335.1 of Rana kukunoris. Classification (NCBI taxonomy): domain Eukaryota; kingdom Metazoa; phylum Chordata; class Amphibia; order Anura; family Ranidae; genus Rana; species Rana kukunoris. The sequence goes on from CM056050.1 coordinate 341,974,088, forward strand.
TGTGTGTTCACATGTGCTATCTGCCATCACAGGACATCGATTGTCTGTGCTTTGTGGGTGCAACCCCTTCCTCGCTTATCAAGTAGGTGAGAGAAAGGGGTTGCACCCACAAACCACATACATTGATCACCCATGATGGCAGATAGCACATGTGAACATTTGGCATGGGATCTCAGGCGAGAATTCACCATTTGGCCCATCATACACAGCATGTATGCATCCTCAAATTTTGGCGTATTCCGGGGTGACATAAGACCATGTCGTCTGGGTTTGGTATGCTAACTAAAAGGTTGAACTTTGTAAGTTCCATTGTTACATATGTTTGTCAAAAAAAAAATATATTTTTGGAATAAATAAATCGTTTCTAAACACATTTTTCAAATAAAAGCCAAAGATTTTTGGAAAAACACCAAATTAAAAAAAATAAAAAGATTCTAAACAAAAACCCAAAAAACAGTGGCATCTTATTTCTATGCTCAATACCCAGTTTGTAGAAGAGTGACTAGAATGTGCAATTGTGTGTATTTACTAAAACCTGCTAACTAAATTGGGCACAAGAAGTGCACTAGTTTCAGAACCTGGAAGCCAGATCAAAAGAGAAAAAGCAATAATGACAAACAACTGAATAAAGTCCAATGGTTGAATTATTTATTAGTTCTTTGTAATATTTCTTTCTTTTAGGGGCCGAATTAGAAAGAAATATGACTTCCGGTTCCGGCGCCGCATGGAGTAGCTGCTCCTCTCATCAGCTCCCGCAGCCCGACTCCAAAAACCGGCCTTTAAAGCCTGCATACCCGCCCTAAGCATCCAGCTCTACCAGCGGTCACCCCCCCGGGCAAGGATGGACAAATTCGTGGAGAAAAACGGCACGCGATCGTATGCGGCGGTTACCGCGCGGACGGGGCAGCCGCAAATTGAGGCCCCGGCTTCGGCCTACCCCGTTCCGTCGGATTACACGGATTCATCCGCTGACACAGCCCCTGCGATGGAGGTAAGCGGAGCTTCGGCACCCCCCTCCTCCCATCAGCCAGCTCAAGCCCCCCCACACTCTGGGGACCCGTACATTGACCTCATTGCCCAGGCCGTGGCGGCTCTTTTATCCCCCATGATCGCCTCCACAGTAGAAAAGGCAATCAGCCAAGGCATGCTTAAGCTTCAGGCCCAAATAGGGGAGCACGCTTCCAGGCTGAATGAGGTTGAGTACCGCATCACCAATATAGAGGAAGAACTGTACCAGGCCCAGTCTACGGAACAGGCCCAGGACAAGACTAACAGATACATCCTTGATAAGCTGGACGACCTGGAGAACAGATCCAGGAGGAGTAATCTGCGTTTTGTGGGCATCCCTGAATCGCTGCAACCCTCGGCACTGACCGCCCTATGCTCAAATCGCATCCCTGCTGCTCTGGGCCTCCCAACCCCTTGCACGGTTGAACGTGCCCACCGCATGGGTCTCTTTAATTCTGAGCGCAAATCGCCTCGCCCTGTCATAGCAAAGTACCTCAATTATTCAGATAAAGCCCTTATCCTGCAAAAATTCCGGCAGTCCGGATCTCTCCAGATTGACGGCATGAAGATTCTGGTCTTTGCGGACTATTCCGTTGAGGTGTCCAAAAAGAGGAAAGCCTTCCAGCAAATCTGCTCAGAGCTTCACCGCCTACAAGTCAAATTTACCCTGGCGTTCCCGGCTGTTCTCAGGCTTAGGGCCCCCAACGGTGAACAGCTCGCTTTTCATGACCCATCCGCTGCAGAGGCCTTCCTGCGCTCACTACATGCTGGCTCCAACCAATGTTCATCTCCTGGCGCAGGCCCGGCGAACCGTGCCCTGGATCACAGGAGTCCACGCAAAGACTCTCCAAAAAGGTTCAAAGCCTCTGTCCCAGACCGGCAACCACTTTTGCCCTCTTGAAGCCCTTTCCATAAAGACTCACCTTCGGCTGGTCCACGGCCCCCTTGTTCAATTGAAGTCTTTTCGCCCCGGGACCCTCTCGAAGCCATGGTTCTGCGGACCCCCTCACACCCGCTCGATAGGGCTCCTGGTAGGCCTAAGTGCTTTTGCATGTCTACCCTTTTTGGTTTCACTTTGTTTCACTTTTTTTCTTTTAATGTTATTTGACTTCACTTTGTAATACCTGATTTTGTATTGTGGATGCGACATGTACCTGTTACATTTTTCCTCTGCTGCCCCTGCCTGGCCTCACTCCTTGCACATGATTCCAGCGGCCTTTTTTTTATTTTATTGGCTTTATCGCATTTTCCCTCGTTCTTTTATGCCCGCTACCCACTTCATATTTCCTCACGGGTCAAACGCGGCAAAGAGAGTCATGTGCTGGGAGTTGGCCTACTCAGTGGCTCCATGCGGAAAAAAGAGAAGTTCCTTGAATACTGTTTTTGTTTAGTTTGGTTAAGTTGTCACTCCTTTCTCCTCCTCCCTCCCTCCCCACTCTTTTTTTTGCGTCCTACACCCCAGAATACTGTTAATGCCTGTCCCACCTATGTGATTAACCCTAGCTCCACCACCTTTTCACACATGCAGTCTAACCATCCTCTCCTGCGGTCCATCGTAACTGTTGCTATCTCAAAACACACCTCCCCAGCTATCGCTCCTACATGAAAATAGTCTCCTGGAATGTTAAGGGGCTCCGTTCCCCAAATAAGAGAATGAGAATCCTGCGCCACCTTAAGTGTCTTAAAACTGACATTGCCCTCTTACAAGAAACCCACCTCTCCACTCCTGACTTCCACCGCATGCAGAAACTGTGGGTGGGTTCAGTTCTTGGCTCCGACTCTAATGGTCGCAGAGCGGGAGTAATGATACTCATAAATAAAAATCTCCCCTGTAAGACTGTCTCTACTGAGACTGACTCTGAGGGCCGGTTCATCTCGGCCAAACTCCAACTGGGCACCAGGGTTATGATACTTACAAATGTATATGCTCCCAACAATCCCACCAGTCAGTTCTTTGGGGACCTCACGACTTGGATCCTACGCGACCCGACGTCACCTCACCTGATAGGAGGGGACTTTAACACTACCATGCAGCTGTCTGATGACAGGTCCTCCCCTAGGCACCCACGATCTCCCTCGTCTGTCACCTCCCAGTCCCCCCTCGCTTCAACGATGGAATCCCTTCACTTCCATGACATTTGGCGCCTGCGCCACCCAACAGACAGGGAATTTACCTTCTACTCTAACCCCCATAATTTGTTTACAAGACTTGACTATCTTTTCTGCTCTGACGCTTTCCTTCCCTTTATTTCTGACGCTGCCATTCACGACATTCTGATATCTGACCACGCCCCTGTGACTACCACTATCGATGATCCAGACCTACACACGACTCCCAGAATATGGCGTTTCCCTTCCTACCTCCACAATAACTCGGATTTCCAGCGACATATGGATAAGGCATGGTCTGACTATGCCTCCACAAATTCAGTCCACTCCACTAACCCGAATCTTTTCTGGGAAGCAGGCAAAGCCTTCCTCAGGGGCTGTATAATATCATACGCGGCCTCCTTTAAGAGAAACACCCTTAGAAACTATAAATTGGCCAGCTCACGCCTTCATGCCGCTCAGCAATCCCTTTACACTGATAACTCACCAGCAAACAGGGACACTTGGTTCACGGCCAAGCAGTCTTTTGATACTTGGGCCGCGACACTCGAACAGACCAAAAAGGCCCACTTAGATGCTTCTCTACATAAATTTGGCAACAAAGCCGGCAAGCTGCTCTCTCGGCTCTGCAGGGGACCCAATCGCTCAACCCACATCACGTCCCTCAGAGATTCCTCAGGATCTGTACATACCACCCAAAAGGGCATTAACGATGCCATGCTACACTTCTACACCTCTCTATACGCCCCCGACCCCATTAAGGTCCAGACTGCCCATGACTTCCTTCAGAAAACAACCCTCGACCACATATCCACATCTCAACTAGAAGCCCTCAATGCTCCCATTTCCCTTCCCGAGATACACGCTGTCATTAAGGATCTTGCCCCTTCCAAGGCTCCTGGCCCGGATGGCTTTACAGGGGAATTTTATAAATCCCTATGTTCACTGCTGTCCCCCACTCTTCACGAAGTTTACCAGCACATTTGGGCTGGTGGACCTTACCTGCCCACTGGTAATCAGGCCATAATCAAACTGTTAGAAAAAAAAGGGAAAGACCCTTTAGAACCAGGCTCTTACAGGCCCATTTCGCTTCTAAACATTGACGTCAAAATCCTCTCCAAGATTGTGGCCACCAGACTAGCTTCCATCATTCCCTCTCTGATACATCCCGCCCAATCCGGGTTTGTGAAAGGCCGTACGGCCACCATGAATATCAGGAAGGTGATGATGGCCCTGGAACATGCCAGATGCAATCCGAAGGGGGATCATGCCATCATCACTTTGGACGCCGAAAAAGCTTTCGACAACGTCAGCTTTGAGTGGCTCTCCATGGTCATGACTAAAATGGGTTTCTCAGGCCCCTTTGCCCATCTTGTAGGGGCCATGTACCATGCCCCGGCTGCAAGATTGGTAGCTGGGGGGCTTCTATCAGAGGAATTCCGCCTCCACAAAGGAACGAGGCAGGGCTGCCCCCTTTCCCCTCTCCTCTTTAACATCGCTCTGGAACCGTTATCTAGATACCTCACCCAAATAGCCCCTCTCCATGGTATTAACATAGGAACCCCAGAACTGCGCACCTCCCTCTTTGCCGACGATGTCCTAATCTTCACCTCCAACCCCTCACACGATATGACCACGATAAAGACAATTTTCGATACATTCAGGCACTGCTCGGGACTCAGCATAAATTACAGCAAAAGCGAGATCCTCCCCATAGGCTCCCTATCCCCCCCCCTCCTGGTCTCAATCTTCCATCTTTACTGTCGCAAAATCACACATCACTTATTTAGGCATAAAAATCGGGAAACTACCTTCATCTCTCTACCACCTCAACTACCCCCCTTTGTTCACAAAAGTTTCTCAGGAATTAGATAACTGGATGGATTTGCCCCTCTCGCTCCTGGGGAGATGCCACCTGGTTAAGATGATTAGTGTTGCCCGCCTCCTTTACCCAATGCAGACTATTCCCCTGCTTATCCGCCATAAAGACGTTAAGAATCTCAATTCAGCTATATCTAAATTTTTATGGCGTGGCAGTCGTCCACGCATTGCATTCACTAAACTGCATCTCCCCAGGTGCGAGGGTGGTATAGGCTTACCCAACATCAGAATGTATAATCTGGCCTGTTTGCTAAGGATCAGCCTGGACTGGGTGGCCCAGTCCTCTAGATGCTCCAACTTTCCCTTGGAAACGGCAATGGTCCACCCCTTTTCCCTGGTGGCCCTCCTCCACTGTCAGTGGAAATCCGTTCCCCCACCCCTTCAACACAACCTCCTGCTCCGAGATACGGTCATAGCATGGAGGGAGGTTAGGAAAAGTCTGAAATTACCTCCCTATATCTCTCGTCACCTTCCTCTGCTGGGGAATCCTAACTTTCTCCCCGGTCTGGACAACAAGGCGTACCTCATCTGGCAACAAAGAGGACTTAACCACTTTTTTTCACTATGTGACCCGCAAAATGGCCGCCCCCTCAGCTTCTGCGCTCTGGCCGACAAGTTCTTGCTCCCACCCTCTCATATCTTCCAGTACGGCCAATGCATACATTTCCTGAGGAATGCCTGCAAAGATGACGCCAAAAGGTTTCAAACGTCTCTCATCGATACCCTCCTCTCCCGGAGTTCTTACACAATCTCTGACATCTATAAACCTCTGTTGATGAAAACGACCCCTCCCCTTACATCCTCATCGGCCGCCAACTGGTCCAAAGACTTCCCGGACTCAGAGCTAGTGGACAAACTTCTTAGTGGCCTTAACTCTGTGTACAATCTGGTCCCCAATGAGATCTGGAGGGAATCCCAGCTAAAGATCGTCCACAGAGCGCACATCCCATTCTCATACGCTAACCAGACCCCCCCCACATCGGGGTGTCCCCTGTGCCTGCACCCCAAGCCCTCACTCGCTCACCGTTTCTGGTCTTGCTCACACATCTCAGCTTTCTGGGACCAAGTCCTAGCCTATATTTTTGAAGTGACTCTATTGAAACTGCCTAAGGACCCTCTGCTTCTTGTTTTTGGTCACTGGGACCCACAACTCCTACCTTGGTCACCGAAACCAGCTCCCCCAGGTAAAGACTGGTCTTTGATCTGCCTCCTCATTGCCAGACGGTCCATACTGAGGAACTGGATCTCCAATGTTGGTCCAACCATATCCCAACTAAAGAAGGATATATTGAAACTACTTTATACTGACAAGCTCAACACGGACCTGACACAGGAGAGGACTAAAGCTCGCTTTTACCACAAATGGGAACTCTTCATGACCTCGACACTCACTCCCACGGACAGGATAAACTTTGAAAAGTTGTCATTCCTTTACCACAGCTCCCCTCCCCTGATGCCTTCTACCTCCTCTTCTCCCCAACTGCCGGTCTCACGAACCCAAGACCAAGTCATCTGAGTGTCGCAGCAACAATGAGACTTCCCTCTCCTCCAGGATTCTCATCCCCTCTGACCCTGCCACCCAGGACGATCATGGAACTGCCAGCTTATGACCCGGGGTCCAGGGCCCTACAAAATACCCTCCTTCCGCAGGACTTGATGTCTGACTTGATGTCTATCTAGGTGTTGACTACGTCCCCCTCCCCCTTCCTCCCCCTGAGGTATCTGAGGGTAGTCCTGCCTCAGCACTGATGTTGGGTAGGTACATCTGGGAATGCCTGCGTAAAAAATTGTGCAATATGCAGCAGGTCAAAACAACCGAGTTCAATTTATATTCCGCCAGATGTATCGCTGTCTGGAACAGGCGGAACCGGCTGGCGAGTATCCCAAAGGCATTCTCGACTACCCTCCGGGCCCTGGCCAGCCGGAAATTTAAGACCCTCCTCTCCGGGGTGAGGGTCCTCTGGGGAAAAGGCCGCATGAGGTGAGGTCCAAGCCCGAAAGCCTCGTCCGCTAAAAAAACAAACGGAAGTCCTTCCACATTGTCTTCATCCGGTGGCAGTTTAAGACCACCAGTTTGTAGACACCTGTAAAATTCGGTCCGCGCGAACACTCCCCCATCAGACAGCTGGCCAATGTTCCCCACGTCGACATACAAAAATGCGTAGTCTGCCGACACCACCGCCATCAACACGATACTATGAAAACCTTTGTAGTTATAATAGTATGACCCTGAAAGAGGTGGCGGCACTATGCGGACGTGCTTCCCATCAATTGCCCCTCCGCAGTTAGAAAAATCACACCGCTGGGCAAAGTGGGCAGCCACAGTCTGCCATTCCTGTGGCGTGGAGGGAAACTGTGGGGACAAAAGCAAAAACAAAATTAGTACTTTGGCACATAAAAAACAGTGCAAACACTAGGAAAAAAACATCATTCTGCAACATCACAGTATTAACATTTCAAAATATTAGTGTGTAGTGAGTATTTAGGGCAACAAATCTAGAGTCAATTATTATCAGACTCCACATCCCGCTGATGGGGCAATACACTTTTTTAGGGGGGGAGTTGAACTACAATGGAGCAGGACAAAAAAAAGAGAGCCAAAACCAAAAAAAGGTGTGTTTGTCCCTAGGAGATGATGCTGGATAGGTTAGTAGTGTTGAAGGTAAAAATATGCAGGTAGGCCAAACAAAATTAACCTGGAAAGCTAAACAACATGCATGGGGAGAAAAGGGAACATTCAGCACACAGCATATTACAATCATGGCAATTAGGAAAACCAACAAAAAAAGTTTCAAAAATGTGCATACATTATTAAAGACACAGATTGTGATGTTAAAGGAGGAAACTTACCTTAATAAACTCCTCCTGCATCACTTGTATGATGGCAGATCACGTCTCCGGTATGATGACCCCAAGCGCCTGGCGAGAGATGCCTGTTGAGAACTTGAGGTCCTGCAGGCTCCTCCCAGTCGCCAGGTACCGCAACGTGGCATTAAGCCTCTGCTCAGCCGGAATGGCTTGGCGCATCACAGTGTCCTGCCTCGTGATATAGGGGGACAGGAGATCCAGCAGACGGTGGAAAACAGGGTCCGTCATACGGAGAAAGTTCCTGAAGTCATCAGGATTATTCTCCCGGATCTCCCTAAGGAGAGACATATGAGAGAATCGGTTACGCTGCCGCAACCAATTCTTGGCCCAGGAACTCCTCCTCCTACTGTTCCTGTCCAAATCACTGGAATGCACACAGACTCCAGAACAAAACCCATAAACAGCACGAACTCCTGAAAAGTTGCGCTGCTGCTCCATCATGGCTTCAAACCGGCCGGCTGGTCAGTCAAGAACACACTCAAACAGAAAGCACCCCCAAATCCAGCAATACCTGCAAAGATCGCACGTCAAACAGATACGACCGTACAGGACGGCACTGCAAAGCAGAAACGCCACGCACGGCGACACTGAATGACAAATACGAGCCCACAAGCACACACTGAACCCGAAAATATGACCTGTTAAGCGCGGAGACTGAAAAGCACGAATCAGCTCTAACCAAACCTTCGCTAACACGGAACTAGCAAAAGTGGAACAGAGGGCGGCGCCGTAGGCTTTGGCATTCCCCTTTATAGTGACGTCGTACGTGGTTTACGTGCCCGCGTTCTGGTCCGCTGGGATTTCTGTCCGATGGTGTGTACGCTCATCAGACCAACGAACAAATTTGCCTTGTCCGCTGGGAAATATCCGTCGGATGTTTCCGACCAGAAAAATTACATCGTGTGTACAAGGCCTCACAGTACTAATGACACTGACAGGGAAGTGGTTAACATCAGGGGGCGATCAAAGGGCTAAGCGTGTTTCTAGAGAGTGATTACTAACTGTGTGGGGGATGGCTTAACTAGAGGAAGACAGAGATGATCTTGTCAATGATCGGCGGGTCCAGGCAGGCATCACATCCGCCGGATCCGCTGATTGGCTCCCATAAATGTGAAATTCTGGAAGCAGTTAAAAGTGCCTTAACAGGCAATGCAGAGAGGAATCACGAACAAAGTGATTTTTCTAAAATAAATGAACTCACAAAATGGAGTGGACCACAAATACTAATAGTCACAGTATGCTTAGTAATATAAATTCATAGAGTTTATCTTAAAGCGGAGGTGCACCCAATGGTTTTTTGTTTTTTAAAGCCAGCTGCTACTAATAGTGCAGCTGCTGACTTGTAAAAACTGGACACCTAACTGTCCAGCACGCCCGCAATATCGGCAGCTGAGGCCGAGCAATCGCAGTCTATGCCCGGAGGTGGGTGCAAATACCTGTCCTATGTATCTTATGTATCTGCATCCCCCTCCCCCTGAAAGGTGCCGAAAATTGGAACTTCCATTTTTGGGTGGAACTTTGCTTTAATGGTGTCTGTCTCCATGTTAAATCCCTCTCAGTTTTGGTATTCATACAGAAAACAACTGCCATTGCCTAAAATATATTCATTTCTAGTATATGGCAGCACTCTGAATTGAATGAAAATAATCTATGATGATATAATTTTAATCCAATATTTAGAATCTCACTTTGTTTATCCAAGGAGGGAAATTTTAAAATGCTATATCCCTTGTATGTGTGAAAGCTGTTTATTTAGTAACTATAACAAACTATGTATGTAACAAAGCAATCTTTAAGCAATCACTACTTCACAATGGATACTCCATCTAAATGTCTCAGTGCTGTAAAATGTTGTACTCTATAAAATCCTCAATTTAAAAACAATGTAGCACACACAACACCTTCAACCAGGTCCTCAATTAAAAACATGAAATTCATTATAATGAGCATGGTTGTACCACAACTGCAAGTTCTGAAGTATCTGAAGTAGCTGTCATCTTTATTTTATTTGATTGACTATCTCAAGTTAAAGCCAATAAAGACAGTCATTTCAAAAGCAGTAGCAACAAGGCATTTGTGACAACTCCATTGATGATATAACTAAAATAGTTAATGGTTAAAAGCTCAAGTCCTTTTCTGCCATCTGAGCCTGTTGAGTATATTTCTGTTCTTTTGTTGACCTGTAAACACAAGTGAGAGGAAATCTCTCCAAATTGAGGGAGATTTCCTTTTAGACAGTTGTCACCGAAACAAATGTCCACACTGGAAGATTTCTCAGCTATTCCTATTTTAGTAATAGACATGTGCATTCGTTTTTGTTAGAATGCATTTTCGTCTGAAAATCGGGTATTTTCACTATCGTTTTAACAAACGAACATGAAAGCGCAAGAAATGAAAACCGAAAGATCCAACATAAAAAATGCTTTATTTTCGTTTTCGTTCAGATCCGACGATTTTCGATGCTTTGTCGAATTTTCGTCATTCAATTCGACAAAGCATCGAAAATCGTCGTTCTGAATACAGTGAATAGGTAGAAATTGAACGACGAAAATTCGACGATTTTCGAAGCTTTGTCGAATTTTCGTCGTTAAATTTCTACCTATTCACTGTATTCAGTGAATACAGTAAATATAGGTAGGAATTGAACGACAAAAATTCGACATATCATCGAAAATCGCTGAATTTTCGTCGTTGAATTTCTACCTATTCACTGTATTCAGAATGACGATTTTCGATGCTTTGTCGAATTGAACGACGAAAATTTGACAAAGCATCGAAAATCTTCGTTTTCGGACAAAAACGTTCCCGACGAAAACGACATAAATCAAAAAGATTTTTGGGAGTAACTAAATAAATTTATTTTCCAAACGAAAACGAAAAAACTAAACAAAATATTCCAGTCTGCACATGTCTAGTAATAAATGGCCGTTTGGATGTTCTTATCACTTTCTGTTCTGATGAAAATGATCACCAGAATAAATAGAGAGGTTGAATCTACTGTATCTAATAGTCCAACAATAAAAAATTACAGGGGTTCTAATCCTAACCTACTGTATCCAAAATGAAAAAAAGGATTCAGCTTTAGATACACCTTAAGTAAAATTTGCTACTTTGAAGATCTTTAGGACTAAATTCAAATACAAAAAAAAAGGATTCAGCCTTATATACACCTTAACCTCCCTGGCGGTATGATTCTTTAAGATTTTAGGTGCTAAAAGCGGTACCATTATTTGCAAGGGATATTGGCGTTTTATACTGTAGGCTTGTAATTCTTAGGAATAACTCACTGAAATCTATCCAAACAAGAGTCTAATAGGCATCCTGGGTATGATTTTTTTTTTTTTCTTATTAAAAATTATAATATAATAAATAATTATAAAAAATTATAACAAATAATAATATAATTATAGTAAAAATTATTCAATAATGTAATCAAATCAAAATCACTGAAATTTGCTCAGTTGCAGAATTTTTGCTGTCATTATTTATTTATTTTTATGACGAATTTCCCCACAAATCGCTATCGCTAAATTCTGCAAGTGATTCTGATTTATTATCGCTGTTTTTTAGCTGCTCTAAAACAATTTTTGCCATAAAGGGACACTTTTGGTTGCTATGGGCAATCTACAGTTTGCAGGGAGAAAGAACAGTTTTTATTATATAAAAGAACATGCAGGGCACTGGGCAGACCACTAGGGACATGGGGGGTGTGTATTTTTTACATACAGTACTGTAATCTATAAGATTACAGTGTACTGTATGTATAGTGTTTGTTTACTTTTTTAAATTTGGCGCCGTTCCCCCCCCTACGTCGCGACGCTCGCAGGGAAGGGAATCGGCGGAACACACAGCATCAGGCGGACATCCGCCCGCCGTGTACTGCGGGGATTCATCGCTGGATCGCAGAGAAAAGGTAAGTAAACTTTTTTCTGCATCCAGCGAGGCAAGTCCGTGTGTGGCACGGGGTTACCGATCGTAGCTTTAAAATCTCACCCCGTGCCACACACGGGAAGACCGCCAGGGAGGTTAAGATAAATTTGTATTAGGACTAAATTTTAATTATTGTATTTCGGTAATGTAAAATGCTTTGTGTTGCTAAAATTCCCATTGACACATATACAGTGCCCTGAAAAGCATTCATATCCCATAAAAATTTCCACATTTTGTCATGTTTCAACCAAAAACGTATATGTATTTTATTGGGATTTTATGTGATAGACCAGTACAAAGTGGCACACAATTGTGAAGAGGAAGGAAAATGAGTGAGTGAGTGAAAAACGTATAGAGCGCAACACTTGCGAACTGAATCGCCTCTGGGCGCTGTTTCCATCCCTTCGATAAGGAAACGCTTTACCTCAGAAGAGATGAGTTTTAATCTTTCTCTTGAAGGCCAAGTGGTCCGACTCTAGTCGGATGGTGGTTGGTAGTGCATTCCACAGTCGAGGTCCTTTGGATTTGTATCTTGCCTTGGGTATTTGCAGCAGGTTTTGATTTGTAGATCGCAGAGTGCGATTGGGGTTATGGGCTTTTATATTGCATAGATATTGGGGAGCGTTTCCTTGAATACACTTATGTGTTAGGCAGAGTGCCTTAAAAGTGATTCTGTCTTTCACTGGTAGCCAGTGAAGGGATCTAAGCAAAAGGGAGATTGACTGTTTTTTTGCCAGTCACTAATCGAGCAGCCATATTTTGAACGACTTGCAGACAAGTGATTTGGTATTTGGGAAGTTCTAAATAGAGGGCATTTGTCGAGTCTGGAGTTGATGATTGTTCCCACCACGACTGCAATGTCCTTTTTAGGGATAAATGGGGTGAGTCGGCGTTGTAGGCGCAGCCGATGATGGGATCCATTAACTACATACCCTATTTGTGCATCCATTGTCATGTGGGAGACGAAAATGACTCAGAGACTTTTGACTTTGATGCTAGGGGCAATATTTTTACCCAGAATGGGCGGTGGGGTCCAAGTTGAGGTGGGTGACTTTTCCTGTTTGCGTGAAACAGGAGATGCTCTGTTTTTGAACTGTTGAGTTTAAGATAACTGGATGTCATCCAGTTATCTATTAGAGTGAGGGATCTCTCTAATCCAAGAGAATGATCCTTTTCGTTACTGACGCGGAGATATAGTTGAGTGTCGTCTGCGTAGGAATGGTAAAGTAGCTTCTGGTTGCTGATGATTTCAAAGAGGGGACGGAGATAGATATTGAACAGTACCGGTGACAAGGGAGATCCCTGAGGGACTTTGCATGATACCGTACGCTTTCCTGACGTGAAAGATCCCAATTTCACTGTTTATGATCGGTTTTCCAAGAAGGAGGAGAACCAGGGTAGATCCGCTTCCGCGACTTTGGCCACTTCAGCTAGCTTAGCAAGTAGTAGTCCGTGGTCTACCGTGTCAAAGGCCGCACTTAGGTCCAACAGGATCAGGAGAGAAGATTCTCCTTCATCTGCGGCCTCTAGAGCGTCATCCCATATTTTTACCAGAGCTGTTTCAGTTCCGTGACCCGGACGGAAGCCTGATTGAAACATATATGGGTTTCTAAATGCAGTTGTAACTGTTGTACAACTTCTTTCTCCATTATCTTGGAGAAAACATTTAGACCTGTTATGGGCCTCCTATTGTTTGGGTCTTTAGGGTCAAGGGTGTTTTTTTTTAGGATCAGTTTTATAGTACCTTGTTTCAACAAGGAGGACACCATGCCCTCCTTGAATGATTGACTTATAAGCTGCGTGATAGCTGGTGCCAATATATCGGCACTTTCTTTCAGCAGTTTAGTGGGAATGATGTCATTGGGTGCTGTGCCGTTGCGCAGAGTCCCAATGATATTTTTAGTGGCGATGGAGATGGGTTTTAAGGTAAATTTTGGTGCTTGAGGTGGGTATATTATGGTATTTCGGTTGGGATTAGGGGTGGGATTCATGCAGATTCCATTTTTCTCAATGCTTCCACGGATTTTTTCAATTTTTATTAATGAAATCATTCGATAGTTTGTTGCAAAATTCTTGTGAATCCGAATTGGGGGGCTCTAAGCAGGCTGGATTAATCGACTGTGAAACAAGCTTTAAGAGTTCGCGGGGGCGGTTTAGGGCATTGGTGATGATGTTGGCGAAGTGATTTTTTTTTTGCCATAAAGATTTCTTGATGATATTTTTTTGTTATTGTCTTATAAATGGTGTAGTTTCTATCTGAAGAGCTCCTTTTCCACGCAGCTTCTGCTCTTCTACGCTCTTGCTTTAGCAACATCAGCTGGTCGTTAAACCAGCCGGCGTTGTTTTTCCAGGTGCAAGTTTTGCGTTTTGGTGCCACCCAATCGTCGGACTGAAGTAGCTTGTTAATGGTGTCAAGTGTTTCTACGGCTGTTTGTTTATGTTGTATTGTGTTAATTTTATTTCCTAGGGTCGTTTTGAAGAGTTCCGAATGGAGCTTCTTCTGAGATCTAGTCCAGTGAGTTATCACCTGTATTCTTGTTTTATTTTGGCCTGAGGTGGTTGGCGATTATAAATTTAATGGCACGGTGGTCGGTCAATGGTAGTGGCTCATATTCCCCGACCTGAATTTCCAAATCCTGTTTGAAAATGAGATCGAGGGTATGGCCGGAGGCATGAGTGGGGCCTCATATTAATTGCTGCAGACCTAGTCCTTCCAAAATGATAAATGATTTAAATTTTTTTTACACATAAATCTTAGAAAAGTGTGGCGTGCATTTGTATTAAGCCCCCTAGAGGCAATACTTTGTAGAACCACCTTTCACTGCATTTACAGCTGCATTTACAGCTGCAAGTCTCTTTGGGGTGTCTGTACCAGATTTGCACATCTAGAGAGTGAAATATTTGCCAATTCTTTGCAAAATAGCTCAAGCTCTGTCCGACTGGACGAAGAGCTTCTGTGAACAGAAATTTTCAAGTCTTGCTACAAAATTCTCAATTGGATTTAGGTCTGAACTTTGACTGGGCCATTCTAACATATGAATGTGCTTTGACCCAAACTAAACCAAACATACAGCTCTGGCTGTATGTTTAGGGTCGTTGTTCTGTTGGAAGGTGAACCTCTGCCCCAGTGCCAAGTCTTTTGCAGACTCTAACGGGTTTTCTTCTAATATTGACTTGTATTTGTATATGGCTTCTAACAAACTGCAGTTATGGCTTTCTTTCAACAATGGCTTCCTTCTTGCCACTCTTCCATAAAGGCTAGATTTGTGGAGGGAACCTGAGCTGTGTATCTCAGCAGCTCCTCCAGAGTTACCATGGGCCTCTTGGCTGCTTCTCTGATTAATGCTCTCCTTACCCTAACTGTCAGTTTAGGTGGACGGCCATGTCTTGGTAGGTTATGCCATACTCTTTCCATTTTTGGATGATGGATTGAACAGTGTTCCATAAGATGCCCAAAGCTTTGGATATTTTATTTATAATGTAACCCTACTTTAAACTTCTACAAAACGTTATCCCTGACCTTTCTGGTGTGTTCATTGGCCTTTGTGATGCTGTTTGTTCACTAAGGTTCTCTAACAAATGTATTAGGGCTTCACAGAACAGCTCTATTTACACTGAGATTAAATTAAACACAGGTGGACTATATTTACTAATTAGGTGACTAGATTTTAGTTAGGGGTATCAGAGTAAAGAGATCTGAATAAAAATGCCACACTTTTCCATTTTTTATTTGTAAAAGATTTTAAAAAACATTTATCATTTTCCTTCCACTTCACAATTATGTGCCACTTAGTGTTGGTCTATCACATAAAATCCCATTAAAATACATTTATGTTTTTGGTTGTAACATGACAAAATGTGAAATATTTCAATGGGTATGAATACCTTTTCAGGGCACTGTATATATGAATTGCAGTGCACCGCCATTCATTTTTAATGACACCTCAATGCACAAATGTATAGAAGATGAAAATTGATCCTGCACTATAGAGTACAACAAGGTAGGTGTCCAAATACTCTGTTGGGGTGCACTGCATTGCCAAAAAATAGCATAAGTAATTTTTTTTGTGCTGCAGTTTGTTAACAGCCTATTCAAAGTAATTGATTGCCTTAATGCAATATATCTCAACACATGCAAAAAAAAAAAAAAAACAGTTTTACCACATGTGCATTGATAGTGTAAATAGGCCATAAAGAAAATATATTTTCTAAAATATATCTCCATATACCTATGTACCTCCATATCACTTCAAATTGACTGAAATATCAGAACTAAAAAAAACTCTTCTTGACTACTACTAACTGTATTCCTTCTACTTGTACTTGCATCCATCAAACAGTATTTGAAATCTCTGCAGAAAATTATAGTCTAAGCAAGAAAAACCTGACATCCCTTGGAGGAAATTACTAATGATGTGCGTAATTCTGGGTCTTGTTCAATTGTAAGAATAATTTTTCCTTCAACCTTATGAAGACATTATATTTTTCAGCTTTATGTATTTGACAGTAATATTTCTCTGCTGCCTTAACAAATTGTCACTGATACCACTAAAATAGTTATAGTGGTGGCCAGCATATGGAGAAGATTACTTTTTGCTTTAAAATATAAACTCTATGGAAAGAAAGTTTATCTTAATGTGAAAGGGATGTGAAAGGGATGGTAACTAAAACTAATACCATATCTGTTGAATATTAAGAAGTTTTTAAGATCATCAAAAGGAAGATATTGGCCTGATTTACTAAAGGGATACCTTCACTCAAACAATCTAATCATGTAAGATGAAATAATTAAACAGGAGTTTGGATAACTGGATACAAATTGAATATTCTCATCTACTAAGCTAATTTTATTGTATATGGCGAATACAAATCTTTCAACAAAAGCTATTATTATTATTAGTACTTTTTCTTTAATGAGCGGTGATTAATATAAAAAAGAAAAAGAAATGTATAAAAAGCTACACTGTTTTTAAAAAAAATCTTTCAATTAGTTGACATAATTTAAGTAATAGATTTACAAAGGGAAATTACTAACATGAATGCAGGTTGTTCATTTTAATTTTACTCTGTTTGTGAAATCATACATAACAAGATTGTGAGGGACCTGCTTTCATTCTTCAAATAAATATTAAACACAGCTGCACAAGGATTTTGAAGTATCAGTCTACCTAAAAGTGATATTTGAGTTTTTGTTAGATACTGGAAAGGTTAACTACCTGGCAGTTTCTGATATTTCTTGGGGGTCTCTAATGTTCCTCAGATCAGTAGACAATAGCCATGCAAGGAAAATGAACAAAAGACCGTGGACCCCACCTGGGGAAACCGGATCATGGATCTAAAAAATAGGGAAAGAGGGGAAGAAAAGCTAATGGGACAAGGTAGCAGGACTGTGAATGACATTGAAGTTAGCTAAAACAACAGTCTGGGGTGTACCAGATGAACAGTGGACTGGACAAGGGAGCAGGGCTATGGATTACACCAAAGTCAGCAAGAACACAGTTTTGGAGTATACCAGATGAACACTGGACCAGACCAGGCAACAAGACTATAGACAACACTAAAGCCAGAGGGAATGTGGCTGAAGCATACCTGATGAATAATCAAGACCAGGCTGGACCAGGCAGCAGGACCACAGGTCACACTGATGCCCAAGGCAACTTGATCCCGGGGACAAACAGTTAACCACACCAAAGCAGGCAGAAACCGGGCTGAAGTAATGGAGAGACAGAGAATAGGCAAAAGGTCAGGACAGACAAGAGACAAGCAAATATGAATAGACAGAAGAGGTCAGCACACAGAGGTCCAGGGAAGAAGCAAGTAAGGAATAAACTCACAGTTCATGGAAAGCACAGATGGGCTGTGCAGCTGCATGCAGCCAGCCTAAAAAAATAAACAACAGGCTGGAAGTTGTGCAAAAAAGCAGCCTGTCTATCATCAGAGAATTGCATCAGTCCCACACAGAGGTACACTGAGGGATGTGCATAAATATCAGTGAAAATCTGTGCAGCTGTCAGCCTGTCATTGATTTATTGCGTTGGTTACACACAGCTGCAGGGACTACCTGTTCTCCCCTTGTGAATAACACATTATGGCAGGTAGCTCTCATTGTTAGTGTAACTATAATAAGGGATGACTGATCCTTTCACATTCCATCTTTATTTTAACCATTTCCAGACCGCCCACTCGTAATATAGTGCGGACGAGCGGCCCGTACAGGCACAGCAACGTACTGGTACACAACGGGAGTCTGTCAGCAGGTCCTGGCCAATGATTCTTCGGATTTGTCCAGTCACAGCCCAGAGCCCTGTGTTGACAAATTCAATCAGAAATTAACAGAATCAAATGGACTGGCAGGAACACCAAGGATTTCACACAAAGGAAGCAATACTGTACAAAAAGAACATGATAGTATTTATTACAACTTGGTACAAGGCACATATCAGGGATAAGAAATGTTGGGTTTACATATTCTTTAAAAAATGGTTCAGATTTAAAAACAATAAAAATAACTTTTAAAATGACATGTTAAAGTGTTTATGAGATTTATTTATGAGAATTTACATCAACTTTCTGTTGCTGATGAGCCTCATGCTAAACATTAGGAATACACTCACTACATTTTTCCAATCTTTTGGGGGTGTCTGTATGTATTTTCTTCCTTTTTTTGAGGTTGACCCTAATCTCATATTTAGTATTTAATAGGTGGGTCTGTGCAGTTGCTGACTTTCTTCTGAAAATGTTGTCCGGATTTTATTCTGGGCACAATACTTTAATTAATTTCAATCATTAACCTTGACAAAAACAACAAAATTTAGAAAAGTCCTTAAAAAGGAGGGGTCTAATGTTACTACCTCACTCTGCCTACCCATAAGCAAGCCTTGGTGCAGTGTGGAAATATACATTTTTATGATCCAGCATGATATAGGTCTCCTCAGAGATTTGTACTTTAAAGGTCTAATAAAGAAGATATGTATAGTGATTAAGAAAGTGAAGATACCCATTAAACATCAGACATTTTCAAAGAATTTTTCATTTCCTGCTAAACAAGTCAATGAGTAAAAAGTGTAGGTTTAACTTTTTCCTTACTGATAACTAGAAAAAAAAAAGGAAACCAAATGGTTAAGAACACAGGTCATATTGGTCTAGAACCTGCAAATACAATGCACACTACAAGTAACATTTGTTAGCTGATAGAACCTTCATGTACATAATATTTTGTTTATTCTTTATATCCTAAACTCAGATGTGGCCTTCAGGCCACAATCTGGAGAACACCACCATAGATATCAAACCTGATGCATGCAAAGACAAAGGTTGATTTTCTGGGTGTGTAGTACACTCAGTTTGGCTCTTTGTTTAATTCTCTCAACAGAAATTATGTCAGACAAACAGGATTAATGTTTACAAGCTATCGAGGGATCCCAGGAGCTGTTCTGTTCACTGTAATCCTCCAAATACTGGAATTCCTCCCAACTTTCATGAGTCAAATACATTGAAATAAAACCTTATAGCTGTTCAAAACTGTAATATTGCTGAAGTTGGTCAGACAGTGGTGAGTGAATGAGAAATGGATTTGAAATAAACCAGGCAGAGTTTATGTATTAACGCCTTAATTCCCAGCCTGCCTGTTATTAGCATATGGTGATGTAATAGCGGCTATTTTCTCCTGCCAGTAAAACTGCTTATGTCGAAACTTTCATTTTATGCTTTGATTTTTTTCTGTGGTCTCTTGAGTTATATTAGTGCAAAACAAACCTGTATTAAGATAGCAAACAGTATATATATATATATATATATATATATATATATATATATATATATATATATATGTGTATGTTATTATTAGTAATATTATACAGGATTTATATAGTACCAACAGGTTACACAGTGCTTTACAATATAAAAGGGAGACAGTACAGTTACAATACAATAAAATACAAGAGGGTAAAGAAGACATTGGTCATACTAGCTAATATGGTGGGCTAAGTGGTATAAAGGGTTGTAACTGTGGGAGATGAGCTGATGGAAGTGATAAAAGATTACCTGAAGAGATGCAGAAAGGCAGCCGGACTAAGAGATAGCCAGACAGATTGATGTAGAGAGTTCCAGAGGATGGGAGAGGCTCTGGAGAAGTCCTGGAGGAGGAGAAAAGGGAGTTTGAGAGCAGGGGGTCTTGAGAGAAGTGAAGAGAATGGTTTGGGTGATATTTGGAGACAAGTTTGGTCTTGAAGCCAGGTTACATTTATGGCAAGTATGCTAAAGCAATGGCAGATAAGAAAAAGGTCATGTGAGTTTGTTACAGACAGAGCAGGCCTTTACAGAGGGCGTATGAGATTGGGGAGCTGTTCTTTAGAAACAGGTGAATAGAAATTAAATTGAATGGATTGCGGCTGCTGGCAGAAGAGGAGGGGTGCCGGATATAGGGTTTATAGTTAGCAAATGGAGGGCAAGGATTGAGAGAAATGTTCCCAGAAATTAGGAGAAGGAGGGTAAGGAAAGTAAGATGGGATCAGGATGTGTATGAGCATACATATCTCACTGCCCTGTTGTTTAGGTTAGCATGTGGGTTCAGTATTTGCAAGAGGTGATAGGTGCAATAGTTTGGAGAAGGTAGGAGTGAGGGTGAAATGTGTAGGCTGTGTGGTAAAAAGTAGGGGTAGAGTAATGTCAATTTGAGGATATAGAGCACTAATATGAGAAGGAAGAGTAGAAGGAGCTTGTTGGTGGGGGGGGGGAATCAGACTTCAAAGAAATAAAATAGCAAATGTTGTGTGTGTGTATTATTGTAGTATAAATAGTTGTGCTCATATGCTTACATACCCAGGGCAGAATTTGGAAAATGTCAGACATCTTTGCTGCGCCACACCAAAAAATAGTACATTGTTATACAGTATTACTTATATTCACAAACTTGCAGGTTATGCTTGGAGAGGAGTAAAAAAAGCAGATAAGGAGCAGACCACCATGAAGCATGGTGGTGGATCTCTAATGTTTTGAAGGTGTGTGTGAGCTTGAATTTAGCTTGAAGTGAATGCAGCATATTATCAGAAAATGTATGAGGTAAATATGCACTCATCGGTTCTGAAGCTTCACATAGGGTGCACATGGAGATGACACCAATGCATAACATCAGTGGCTGCAGCAGAAAATGTTTTGGAGTGACCATCACCATTTCCTTACCTAAGCATAATTAAACCACGTTGAGGTGACCTCAAACATGCAGTGACAACAAAAGAATTTATAGGACCCGAAGGCTTGTTGTCAAGAAAAATGGGCAGCTTAATACATATGAGAAATGGAAGCGATCCATTCAAAACAACCCAAAAGACTTAAAGGGGCTTAACCTTTTTTTTTTTACCTTAATGCATTCCTTGAAAAACCTAATGTGAATAAATAACGAGGATCAAATGGTTTTCAAAATTCCATTGGTCCTACAAGTAATACTTGAGTGATAGAAGCAGGTCATATATTCATAAGGGTCAATTTATCAAACAATAGTGCTAGCTTGCCACAGGCAGCAATGGGGCAGTAATAAAAGACAGCTAATTCACATTTTTAATGCCCCCAACCACCTACCTTAAAACGCAACATAACATAACATAACATGTACACATGCCTCAATTGCAATACTTTGCTTCACAGCCATTTACCTCAGCATGTCCAGTTTGAGACGTCAATATTATGTCAAGAGTCTTAGCCGAAATACCAAGCCAAATTCTTGGATTATGGTTGTGGCACAGTATTTCAATGCATAATAAAACACATGCATTATATATCTGCTTTATATATCTATATTACTTTCTCTTCTGTAGAATCCCTGAATTTTTTCTATCACCCAACATCAGTGACATGACAACATTTCAGGGCAGTGGGCTTGTTGGAATTTTTCTCGCTAACTCTACTTTCATTGTTTATTCTGATCATAAAGTATTGCAAAAGAAGTGCAAGTTGGACTTTATATTTATAGATCAGACCAGATGTCTGAGTGCACAATGAAATAAAAACCATCTGAGTTATTTTTCTTTTCCAGAGTTTAAGAGGTGTATCTTTCATCGTCTTCATTGCATGAGTAGGTGGATGGCATGGCAGGAACGATTATCTGTTTGATGTTGGCCTTCTAGGAAACATCGGTAGGAAGTGAACAATATAAATCAAGCTTCTGCTCAGCTACTGTATAAAATGATCAATGTTGTAGTTTTGCGTGTGTTGTATCATCCAGGTCAATTGAAAGCTTATATCTGCCCTAAGCACTAGGGACCTCATGCAGTGTACCTCCTGCAGGACAGGAGGTACACTGATAACTCTCAGACAGTTCCTAAAAGAGATTGTTCAAAGACTTAATTTAACTATACGTATCTATGCATAATGCAATTGCCTTCATGGGTTTCTACAGACAGAGAAAGGCAAAGTTTAAAAAGGTATTTTAACCACTCTTGGACCGTCCTACACAGATATACTGCGGCAGGGCGGCCCTCTTACAGGAAATCACGTACCTGTACGTAATTTCGTGCTCTGGGTCTGGGAAACATATGCGTGCTGCCTGGGACCAGCTCCCTGCAACCCACTCCTGCTGTGATTGGACACATCGCTGGCACCTTGGGATCATTCTAAGGAGAGGCAGAACGGCAGTCTGCCTATGCAAACAAGGCAGACCGCTGTTCTGCAAAAGGGGAGGATGAAAATCGTGTGTTTCTGCCAGTCAAAGCACCCCCCACACAGTCAGAAAGCACTCCCTAGGTGCACATTTATCCCTTTAATTGCCTCTGATGTTAACCCCTTCCTTCTCAGTGTCATTAGTACAGCGATTGCATTTTTCTAGAACTGATCACTGTATTGGTGTCACTGGTCCCCAAAAAGAGTCACTGCGTGTTAGATTTGTCAGCCGCAGTGTTGCAGTGCCACAAAAAAATGCTGTTTGCTGCCCTTACTAGTAAAAACAATAAAAACAAATAAAAAATTGCCAGGTTGGGTGTCTAGGGTAGAACATGACATTGTAACTACACCAGGGGAAAGGGTCAAGTTGAAACCTTATCAAATTCCCGAAGCCTGGAAAGAGGCAATTTGCAAATAAGTAAAAAAAAATGCCTCAGATGGGTGTTATAAAAGACTCAAATAGTAATTGGTCCAGTCCCATTGTGTTAGTGCCCAAACCAGATGGAAGTTGGCGGTTTTGTAATGACTTTTGCCACTTGAATAAAATCACTACGTTTGACACCTATCCCATGCCTCGCATAGACAAACTGATTAATCGCCTAGGGACAGCCCGGTATATGACCTGACCAAAGGGTATTGGCAAATTCCTCTCTCGGAATCGGCCAAGTAAAAAATGGCATTTGTAACTCCAGAGGAATCTTTCCAGTATCCAAGGATGTCTTTTGGGTTACAGAATGCTCCGGCCACATTTCATTAGGTAATGGATAAGACCCTTTGGCCCCATGGAGCCTATGCTGCTGCATACCTAGAATACGTGGTAATTCATAGTGAGGAATGAGACTAAGGCCGCGTACACACGACTAAATAAATCCGATCAAATCGATCGATCGGATTTGTCTGCTGGGCTATTTTGATTTGATCGTGTACACACGATCAAACCAAAATCCCCGCCGGCAGACAGCGCGGTGTAAAAATCTTCCACGCATGCGTCGAATCCATTCGACGCATGTGCGGGCAGATATGTCTGCTGGTTAGTGTACTAACCAGCAGACATGTCAGACGGACGGGTTCCCAGCAGACAGATTTTAAAGCATGCTTTAAAATTTGTCTGCTGGGAAAACCTGTCTGTCCGCCCATACACACGATCGAATTTGTCTGCTGAAACGGTCCGTTGGACCGTTTCCAGCAGATAAATTCGATCGTGTGTACGCGGCCTAAGGCCTCGTACACACGACCGAGGAACTCGTCAGAAAAGACACATCGTTTTCCTCGACGAGTTCATTGTCAGGCTTGTTGAGAAACTTGACAAGCTGTCTTTGCGTACACACAGTCAAGACCAAATCTCCTCGTTCTCAAACGTGGTGACTTCAACACATATGACGGCAGGGGAAGTTCGATTCCACTGGCACAACCCTTGGGGCTGCTTTTGCTAATCTCATGTTACTGCGTGTTAGGTAAAAAACGATTTGCACTTTTCAGTCTGTTACAGCATGACAAATGTGCTATTTCCATTACAAACGCTACTTTTACCAAAGGTGCGTGGGTTTCTAAGCATACATACCAATGTTTTTCTTGTCGAAAACCAGCCCGACGTGGAACACGACAAGGAAATTGAGACTCCCGTCGCGGAAAAAGAGGACTTTTTTCTTGATGGATTCTGTCGAGGAAACCGGTCGTGTGTACGCGGCCTCACACTTAGCAAAGGTTTAGTCTGTGTTAAATTCCATCTGGAAAGCCAGGTTTACAGCCAACCCCAAAAAATACTATTGGGCTAGATGAGGCCAAGTATCTAGAATATACCATTGAGAGAGGTCTAATAAAGCCTCAAGTAAACAAAGTTGAAGCTATTCAGAGTTGGCTACCCCCACCAACAAAAAGCAGGTTCAAACATTTTTAGGAATTGCTCGCTATTATCATCGCTTTATTACCCATTTTGCCTCACAGGCTGCTTCCCTGAACAATTTGCCTAAAGGGAAGGAGTCTGTCGGGATCGAATGGACCCCCAAAGCAAAAGCAGCTTTTTGAGGCCTTTAAAGCAGGCCTTATATAGTCAGGCAGTGTTGTACTCCCTTGACTTTTTAAGGGACGTTGTGGTCCAGACTGATGCATTAAATGTTGGGTTAGGAGCTGTGTTGTCTCAGTTTATTTTAAGGGGAATAAACACTCTGTCATTTACCTCAGTGGGAAATTGATGTCCCATGAGGAAAATTATGCTGCCATTGAGAAAGATTGGTAATAGAAAACAGTGTGGACATTGAAGCATAGGAAGGATCTTCTTTACCATATAAACCGGCATTCACACTGGAACAGAGTAAATCCTTACATGTAACACGCTGCCAAGTGGTGATCCTGTGCAGGAGAGATTTGGAGAAAGGCCTTGACTGGGCTAAAGCCACACGTAAAAATTACCCCTTGTAATGAGGGAGTTTATTAGCTGTTGGTGCAGGCACTGATGTTTTAGGCCCCATACACACGAGCAGACAGATTTGGTCAAATCGATCGGCAGACCGATTTGAACAAATCTGTCTGCTGGGAACGTATTGGTTTGATCGTGTACACACGATCAAACCAAAATCCCCGCCGGCAGACGGCGCGGTGATGTGGCGGTGACGTTGACGCCGCCACGTCACCGCACCAGGCAGTAAATCACTTCCACGCATGCGTCGAATCCATTCAACGCGTGTGCAAGAAGACACGTACTAACCAGCAGACATGTCGGGCGGACGGGTTCCCAGCCGACAGATTTGAAAGCATGATTTCAAATCTGTCAACTGGCCAAATCCGTCTGCTCGCCCGTACACATGATCGAATCTGTCTGCTGGGACGGTCTGGCAGACCGTTTCCAGCAGACAGATTTGGTCGTGTGTACGCGGCCTAAGAGAGCTACAAGGTTGTGGATGGTGGAGATCGACACCAGGAGTATACTTTCACAACACTTTTTGGACTGTTTATTATTCATTTATCACATTTCTTTTCAACATAGAGAAAGAATGTTTAGCGATAAAATGGGTTTTAGATTATCTCTGGTGGGTAGACAAATTGAACTGGTAACAGATCATGCCTCATTAAAGTGGATGGCACAGAACAAATAGGACCAATAGGAGGGTGAATAGGTGGTTCCTGGCCCTTCTAGAATTCAGTTTTACAGTGAAACATCGCCCTGGTGTTAGAATGGGAAATGCAGATGCTTTGTCCCAAGTGCATGCGTGACTGGCAACCTGTGTCCCAAACCTAGGGTTGAAACAAGAGGGGGGGTTTGTGATAGGAACAAGGAAAATCTATGGGTTGTGTCCAGGATAGTAGATATATTTATCCCAGGTTCATGCTGTCACTGATTGCTTTTCTGTTTGTGCTGTGTAGTGAGCCTGTTTTGGCTCAATGAGTGTTAACGAACTCCACCCTAGAACCAGATCTCTGTGCATGGCAGAATGGGAAGTAGCAATACCTCTGAGTGGTGAGAATAAGTCTGTGTGACTAAGCCTGGGTTTACACATGTGCGAACACAGACATTGCTTGCGATACGCACCGCATTGCTGTGCCAATCACATGCGATGTCTGTGCAATGCAAATTCAGCCATACAGTTGTATGGCTGAACTCGCATTGGATTCACACAAAAAAGTTTCATTAACCTTTTTTTCTCTCCACACTGAACACCCATCCCCCTGGCGGCGCTTTAGGGTATTTAGGGTATTGAAATTAGGTCTATTCACTATCTCACGCAATGTATGAGATGTCATGTTATGACTTTATATTATATCCGCTATTTTGATGCCTGTATGTGATGGGGTTATTTCCTCTCTTAGTAACTGTTCCTTTTTTTTGTACTTGTGTATGTACCTCAATAAATTATTTATGGATTATTTTTATTTTTTTTTATAAAAAAACAGGGCGGAAAATTGACCGGGACAGTCGCCCGCCCAGTAGAGTGTTTCTGTGGGCCCGGCTGCCACTGCGGGCGGCATCTGAAGGAGTCAGTGTGAGGTGCCCTCGGACCCCCCCAGCCCGTCCATCTGCCAGCATGAGGGGCCTGCCAGTTAGTTAGCTCCATCGCAGGAGGAGGGGGGGTTTCGTCCTCTGATAGTATTGAGGATGAGGGGACTGGAAGAGAAGGCAGAGCTGAGACAGTGGATGTGGACCGCCCAAGCCTGCCCCTATTCAGAGAGAATGTAGGGAGGCGAGGGCGGTCACTGAAAAAGAAAGTCAGCTGACCAGCTGACACCAATCACGTGAAGCTAGCTCTCTCCTGGCAATCCATGAGGAAAAGGCATCCCTAGAGTCCTGAAGAGGAATCGATTGCCTGAACTAAGTAAGTGACAAATTGCTAGTACAATCGATTCCAACGTTCTCCACCTCTGCCTCTTACTGATCATCCCATCCACCCACCACTGCTGCCACCCCCCTTCAATACCACTGCTGCCCCCCTCAACACCATTGCTGCCACCCCCCTCAACACCACCACTGCCACCCCCCCTCAATACCACCGCTGCCAGTGCCACCCCCCTCAACACCACCGCTGCCACCCCCCTCAACACCACCGGTGCCACCCCTTAATACCACTGCTGCCACCCCCCTCAACACCACCGATGGCACCCCCCCTCAACACCATCGCTGCCACCCCCTCAACACCACCGCTGCCACCCCCTTAATAGGACCGCTACCACCCCCTCAACACCACCGCTGTATGTGTGTTGTACGCGTGTGCGTGCGTGCCGGGGGGGCGGCAAAATGCACATTCGCCTGAGTTGGCAAAAATCCTTGCACCGGCCCAGTTTACGACAATAACTTGCATATTAAGCTTTAAGATGAGCACTTTTGAATTCGAACGTTCGAGTCCCATAGACGTCAATGGGGTTCTAATTGTTTGCGCGAACGTTCGGTCCGTTCGAAGGTTCTGGTGCGAACCGAACAGGGGGGTGTTCGGCTCATCCCTAGTGTACAGATGACTCATCTGCAGACCCTGTGTTTACATGTATATAACCGGCATTCATATGTAAATAGCGGCTGCATTCATATGTAAAAGGCGGCTACATTCATGTGTAAATAGCTGCAGTCAGCGACATTCATATGTAAATATAGACATTGTTCAAATGTATATCATGCTGTCCTGCAGTGAGGAGATGATGTGCAGTAACCTCTAGCAACCAATCAGCAGTATTACTGTACAGTAATCTCTAGCAACCAATTAACATGCAGAAATAATGTGCTGTAACCTCTAGCAACCAGTCAGTAAGCAGTAATGATATACTGTAACTGCTGGCAACCAATCGCAATTGCTGCCTGATCTGATAGAGTAAACTGATTTTAAGTCTAGCTGCTATTTATTGTATGTCTCAGAGCAGGTGGAGAGTGAAATTTGATGCTTGTGTGGTAATCTCAAATGTCATTCAGACTGTCTAAAACAGAGGGTATATTTAATTTAGTAATTTATTAATTTCCTTTAAAAAAAAAAAAAATCCATAAATGATTTATTGAGGTAAATACACAAGTACAAAAAAAAAAAGGAACAGTTACTAAGAGAGGAAATAACCCCATCACATACAGGCATCAAAATAGCGGATATAATATAAAGTTCTAACATGACATCTCATACATTGCGTGAGATAGTGAATAGACCTCATTTCAATACCCTAAAGCAGCTGTGAATAAGACATGTTAATCCAAACAAAACTCTGCCCTGTGATATTGAAGTAAGCTCAACCTGGAAGTAGTGAATACTTTTCAATGTTTTCATTTTTTTTTCTTTTATTTGTATTCGCGGGTGCTTTGATCTGGTCAGTGGAGACCTGATCCAGACCTCCTATACAGCTATGCACCAGCGGATCACTTCTAATATAAATCACTATAGCAGTGATCTACTGCTGCAGGGAAAGCCTGATCAGAGCTGAAGCAGCTCTGCCTGAACCATATACGAAGAGGAAGTGCTGTGTGCAAAACTCATGATGTCACATCCCTTCCAGTGCAGGGCTGGAGGATGAGATGAAGAAGCAGCACATGGAGCCAATTACAGGAGTTAATGTGCTGTTAAAGAGCATGTTGATAAAGAAAGCAAGCACAGGAGTTGATTTACTAAAACGGGAGCATTCAGAATTGGGTGCAGCTGTGCATAGTAGCCAATCAGCTTCTAACTTCAGCTTCAAATAAAGCTTTGACAATAAAACCTGGAAGCTGATTGATTTCGATGTACAGCTGCACCAGATTTTGCACTCTCCAGCTTTAGTAAACCTATTTCAGTGACAGAGAGATGAGCTAATTTTTGGGCTACTTCTCCTTTCATTGTCCAGTCACAGACATGACAGCCTGGTTCCAGCAGAGGAAGTAGATGGGATGATGCTGGCAATCATAATAAGAGCATATAGTGGTGAAAGAGAAGTACTGAGGGGACATCTCTGGATTAAAGATGGATGTTGCAGAAAAAGCTGTTATTTTTGTATATGTAGTGCTTGGTTACTTTTCAGAACCGGTGCTAGTGTAAATTTAGAGGGGGTCAGAGAGTTAAGTGACTCTGACCTGGTTAATCTGTTTAAATTTGAAGCCCCTGTCCCAGCATTGGCTGTGCTGTGGGTTCATGCTGTTGTTTCTGGGGTGCTGATTACACCCCAGGCCGACAGGTGGCAGCAGTGGAGTCAAGGGTTTGGATGCTTCTTCCTGGCAGCCTATCAGGAGGAGGTTTTCCTCACTGTGCATGCTGGGGAGAGGTATTTATGGGGCAGACCCCATTTTCTTGGATCTTATTCCCGTGTGGCGCCCACCTTTAGGGTAGCCATTCCACGGCACCCCGGCAAATGGCCTTCAGGGCCAGAGTGTGCGCGCTACGCAGTGATCCTGGTTCCGGGACCATGTTGGCCTGGAGCATCGGATCTGCCGCTGGAGCCCAGTGAACGACTGGATCCCCAATCTGATGAGGTCCTGAGCTGTCCGTCCTGTTGGAGGAAGCTGTCTGGTGGAGAGTCTGCCTGAGGAGTGCCAAGAGAGGCTGGTGTTCCAAGAGGGCCCTGACTATCCATGGGGGACCAGGGAAACCGGGTACTGAGAGGCTGGACTTGGTCGCCTATCGGTCGGTAACCTAACCAAAACTACCTGAAGGAGATCCGTGTGTTGAATCTGTTAAGGAGGATTCCGGACCATTATTATCTCCATTATTTTCAACCATTGGGAGGGTCTGTGGCAGAGACTTAACCCCAAGTTTGAATGACATTCTGGCTGCCAGGCTTGTGAGAGAGGCCTGTCCAGATGCGCTGTGCCCACTCTGGCTAGAGTGGCGAAGTAGAAGTTGTCGTTGGAAGCAGGACTGAATCTGTTGTTTTCCATTTTTGCTGTTTCTTCACTCTTCACCAAGTTCTACAGTTTTTTTACCCGGCTGGGTAATAAAAGCACAGAAAAGACACCTGTTGTGTGGACATTCCATTTACTACAACTCTCATCAAGTACCCTAGACGGCGGAGACACAGAGGTACACGTGCCACCCAAAACAAACCAGCAGCTCCTTCAGGGTAGTGCTACATATATTTTTGGTGCTTCCAACTACTTTTCCCTCACTGCCCACTATGCTTATGCATGATAACAACTGGACTATACTGTTTGAGAAAGGTATTTATTAATAGCTGAGATCTTTCACTATAAACTGACATGGACATCCCCCTAGAACCGTTATAGCCAGAATTTGGGGTAAAAGATGCCTCAACTGTTGCCCCTGACATCACCAAGCGGAGTCACATAATTTCATAGGACTATCACAGACTGTGGACAAATTAAAAGCCTGTCACAGACTGTCGCAAGAGACAAACAGACTGCAAGCATACTAACAGATGAGCATAGACTGTAGGCATACTACAGGTGTAGTCGTTAATAGGTGACAGTCAGACTGGGGACATCAAGTTGCAAGAGATTTTCAGAGACCACTTCCATTACAGCCCCTTTACAAATTATTACCCTCATTCACACTACTGATTGCTGGGTCCACAAAACAAATACCAAAAGGCTTGAATATGATTAGATGATTGAAGTGACAGCAGGTTCACCATACCATCTTATTCACTAAACTATGGGAACAAAATGACTTGGCAAAGTAATAAATCTTTATTTCTGTAGTAAATCAACCCCCCCATGAATGTGTATGTATGTACGTTGGGCACCAGAAATTCCTCCCCTCCAACCACCCACTCCAAACATGCTTTGCATAAAGCAATAGTTATCTGCAAAGTACGTTTATCTGTGTCAAGCCAGCCTTTTTTCCTATTCCTATAGCAAGACTGCACTGTAAAAACCATATGGAAACAAGCAGAGTGTTGGCATGACTTCAATGCACTTTTTCTTGAAGGAAACAAGACAGCATTGTATTAAAAAACAACTTCAAATTTGTAAAAAATTGTTGGCAAAATGTAATATTACAATCAGTTTGGAATTAAAGGAAGATTATGCATTTGTATATAATGTACAGAAAGATTCCACTGATATTATGATGGACATCACATCAAGCTAGCAAATTGTTGACATGATCTTTGTAGCTGTTAACTGTATCCAAAGATTTGCAAATGTTTCAAATTATTATGCCCAATAAATATGTTTAATTTTGTTATCATTCATCTAATAGAATTTCTATTGTTCTGAAATAGCTAGAGATTTGAAGATTAACCACACCCTTTGATTTAGTCAGCTAAGTTAGACAGGCAGCAAACATAAGTAAAAAAAAAAGTATAGCAGTTTCTAGGCTCTTTTCTGAGCTGCCTTGTGTTGCCGCCAATGTCCTCGTGCTTTGGCTGTCTAATGTCTCTGCTATTGATTGTCACATGGCCTCTATGTTCTGTTACTGACAAGGGTCATGTTGAACTAAGTGTTATTGTTAACATTGTAAATTACTCTGTATTGAGTGGGGGATGGGAAATGAGTAGTGATGAGCTCAGGTGTGTTGGGACTTGATTCCAAACCTGCCTGAGCTCATGCCCAGTGATGAGCTTTGTAGTTTGTAGGGGGTTCTGGGTTGAGGAAACAATCTGTATGGGGGGAGCCTTTGTAGTTATGTCACATGATTCTACCAGGGAAGTGTTTTTCCTTTAAGTGGCACCATCTACTATTTTATTTTTATTTTTCAGTGGGAGCACTGACCCAGGGGCATTTTTTTCCTTTCAGTGACACTACTGTGTCAGGGACATTTTATTTAGGGCACAGTTTCCCATATTTTCCCTGGGCACTGCATAACCCTTTCCTGGCAGTTCCAAAATAAATGTTACCTCCCTGAAATTTTTTCCTGTGATTCCCAATTTTTTACTAAATTCATTTGATTTGAGTTGCTGAATCATTGTACTACTGAAAATGTAATGATTGTCCATAGATAGTGCTCTGAGGACTCTTTAGGCAAATGGGAGATGGAGACATTTAAAATTCCTAGTGCTGAAACTGTGCATAAACACAGTTTCAGAACCATGGCGAACTATTGCCGGAAGATTCACCTGCAGGATAACTCAGAATCCCAACTCCCGTGACCCTGGAACCAGGGCTGTACGTGAGGTCTCCCTCTGCACGTCAGGCTCATTTCCAAGGAGTTTTCCAATTTAATGGAGTTTTGCATTTTTTTTGTTTCACTGTAAGTATCATTAAAGTCTTCTACTCACCGCCAAACAAAAGTAAAAAAAAAAAATGTTGGGCTTTGGTGCATGTTCACCAGGGCATTACTCAGCAACCCATGACATTTGTTTGATAATGCCCTGCAAATTTAGGCTAGAAAATTGCCCAAACTGTTTTTTGGCTTTGGGTTCCCATTGACATGAACTGAGTTTGGATTTGACACCCAAACTTCTCTGAAACCTGTTTAAACCTAACCCAGGTATGTTTGACTCGTCACTACATAAAAAAAACTTACATCTCTCCACCAGGTAAAATGCTCCTTCAACGTTTGGCAATGCATCAGAGTTTTGGAAAAATGTATGACGGTATACTTATAATTTAGAATGTGAGATTGGAACAATCGTATTGCCTACAAAATGGGAAACTGCAAACAGTTTTCACAACATAGGCAATGCTTTTTTTTTTTATTGTTCTCTGCTGCTCCAGGTCATCCCTGAGGTCAAAAAATGAATTGGTCCCAGGATGTGAGCACCAATAACTTTTGTGCTTCCTTATCATACAGCTCTTTGAAAGGAAAAGCACAGATTCTAAAGAGAGAAGGCTCTCTGGGCATAACATGAACATTTTTAAATGACCACTGCCTTGAGAAACTTTCTGATAGCATTCACCCATAACAAGAAATGGCAGCAGATCACCAGTTCTCCGCACTAAAAAATAGCCTCTTCCACGGCACAGGTACAACACACTGCAATACAGGTATAAGCTGGCCAACTGCACAAAAAAATATTCTCTCAATCTCTCTTTGGCCAGTCATATTATGCTCTTCAAAAGGCAAATGTTACATTGGATACAGATAGACACATATTGTAATGTCCCAGATCTGGTCAATAACCTGCAATGAAATAAAATAAATATATACCTGTGCTCAAATTCCAATAGCTTCTACATGTATGTATTCTAGCAGGAGCTAAAGGGGTGTGACCACATGTTAACGCAAAACAATTCTGGATGAACCTTCTGCACACTGCAACACACCCTCTTTGCAATAAAAGTTAGCACCTGCTAAATTATATACATGTAGAAGCTATTGGGATTTGAGCACAGGTATATATTTTTTTCTATTGTATTTCAGGTCAGTGACCAAACCTAAGACTTATAGCCCTACAACTTGTGTCGATCTGCTCCATATTGGCACTGTAATCAATGTAACATTTGCATTTTACAGAGCCGAATTGGACAGGCCATAGAGGGATTACTTTGAGACAGATGGCCAACTTAAACATATATTACAGTGTATGTGAACTAAAAATCACCATTTTATTTGCAAAGTTTGCTAGAGTGCAGAGGGTTAATACAGAATTGTTTTTCTGTTAACATGTGGTCACACCCCTTTAGCACCTGCTAGATTAGGTATGTATTTCTTCTTCCTGATAGGTGAGCGTATTCACCTTATGTTACTACCAGATAGTCACTTTTGTAAAGGCCAAACTCAAAATGGCAATGCGAACTTTGTTAGCGACTATGTTTAAGGCCGCGTACACACGAGGGGATATGTCCGCTGAAAACGGTCCGATGGACCGTTTCAGCAGACATCTCCGCTCGTGTGTATGGGCTAGCGGACAGATTTCTCCACCCGACAGATTTCAAAGCAAGCTTTGAAATCTATCCGGTGGGAATCTGTCCGCCCGACATGTCTGCTGGTTAGTACACTTACCAGCAGACATGTCGGCTCCCACCACCTCCGCGCCGCTGCCGAATGGATTCGGCGCATGCGCGGAAGTGTTTTACTTCCTGGTGCGGTGACGTGGCGGTGACGCGGCGGCGTCAACGTCACCGCCGCGTCACCACTACGTCACCGCGCCGTCCGGCGGCGGGGAATTTGATCCGATGGTGTGTACACGCCATCGGATCAAACTCCCGATCGGACATATCCGATGGAAATGGTCCGCGGACCGTTTTCATCGGATATATCCGATCGTGTGTATGGGGCCTAAGATGACTTGATTGTCCAGAGAGGCTTTCAAAGGCAGAATCTTTCTTTATTTGTCAGTGACATGTTACAGATGGAGCAGGATATAGCAAAAAACAATGGACCTTCAGAAATGGCAAGAAGTTGCAGACAAATGATCACAGGTTTCCATCAATATAGCCTTAAAATAATCGAACTATAAGGCACTATTGAGGTTGTATATCAAAATAGTGAAGGTACACCCTCAGGCCTCAACTTAATACTATAGAGTCTGTGGCCAAAAGGGGACCATAAATTATATTTGGTGCTAATGTCCCAAAATCCACAGTTTTTTATTTAAAATCTTTAATTATAATCTCCTTATACCCAAGATAAATCTTCTCGAATCAACTGAAAGCTGTTTTTTAGAACTTTGATCCCTAAACTTTTGAAATGTTTTGTGTCACATATGCTAGTGGCCAGTACAAAAATTATAAAAAGTTGACAGTGTCTCTCGAGCCTGTCAGATATAAATGAAACTGGATTATGGTTAACAATATATTTACAAGTCTGCTCCACAGCTCACAAACTAAATTTGAGAAAACATGGGGTCCAAGATTCATTGTAGGATTTTTGGGCCTGTGAGAAGTGACCCCTGTCTTTTTTCTCTTCCTTGATCCTTGGTTACTACCTTTTTTTTTTTATTTTTTATTTTTATTTTTATTTTATTTTTCTGTTTCTCTTCTTTTTTTTCTCTGGTGGAACCCCATCTACATTTAGAGGGGTTAGACCTATCTTTGTTTGCATGTGTACCTACTTCTGCTGCCTCTTTAGAGCCGGTTCACACTGGGCAGCACGACTTGCCGAGTGACTCCACGACTTGGCTACGACTTCAGAGGCAACTTGCAAAATGACTCCTGTATTGAAGTCAATGCAAGTCGCCCTGAAGTCGTCCCAAAGTAGTACAGGAACCTTGACTCGCTCCTATTAGAACAATTCCATTGTACAGAATGGAGCGCGACTTGTCAGGCGGCTAAGTCGCACCTGTGTGAACCGGCTTTTAAGAGGCCATAATTAGTCTTTTGACATATGTGGTATAGCCTGATACAATGTGAAAGATTATTTGTATGATACCCGAACATGATGTCATGGGGTTTGTAATTCCTGTAAATGTGGTCTCATTGTAGACACAACACTGTTGGAATAGCTCTGAATTTTAGGGTCATACACTATTACTGTTCTGACATTTAATTAAAAAAATGACAAATTTACACTTGACCAAAATCTACATGGTCTTTTTAAACCTTATGTGCAGCATATTGTTTAACTGGTGATTAAACTACATTGCGCCTCAGTTATCTTGAAATTAGTAAAAAAAAAAAATGTACTTTTAGGTTTAATTTCCATGGACGTTTTTACAGACACTTTTCTGAGCGTTTTTTACAGCTTAAAAACGTCTCTCCATGTTAGTCTATGGCCTCATGCCCACCATGACGTTTTTGAGCTGTAGATGGCTGAGACGTTTTTAAGCTGCAAAAAAAAAAACAGGACCAGTGCGTTCTGAAGCTCCAGCAATAGAGCTGTAAAAACGCCAGACGTTAAAAACGCTCAAAAACTTGCAAAAACACGCAAAAACGCTACCTGTCACGTTTTTGAGCTCCAGCTTAAAATATATATATATATATATTTTTTTTTTTTTTAAATAAACATGGACAGGCATTTTTAAGTTGTAAAAAAGGCTAATAAAAATTGCCTGTAAAAACATCCATGGAAATGAAGCCTTATATTGTTTTGGTGATTTAAGCCAAATAGTTTATTTGTGTTTGCATTTAGACCCTACCAGTGTTTTTTGTGTTTTGAATGTGTGTTTATAATAGCATTTTTCCTTAGAGAACAGCAAACGCTGGACCTCAGATGAACATCATATACATTATTTAGAATAGAAATACTGTGCTAAATATAGAGAATAATATAACTTTACAGATTAAAATTAAATTGTAACTTTATTTTTTATTTACTTTCTTGTTAATTTTTTCTTGGCATTTTTGCTTTTATGACAGAATTTTCCAAAGATTAATTTGAAAGAATAAAACCACAACATGCAAAAATTGTAGAGTAAAGTGCAATATAGAGTAAAATGATTTCTACAACCATACATAGGCAATTAAATCTTTACTTAGAAAGTTATGAGGAAAGAGGAAAAGCAATCTGTTAGCAATGGGCTGTTCTGTTCACACTCACAATCAGCCCTGTATCCTGGCCTAGGCCAACAAGACCCAGGCCTAGGGCAGGACTTTGCAGGGGGGCAGCACGGAAAAAGTCCCCGCTGTCTTGCACTACACTGTTAGCATAGCGTCAGTCTTATGGGGCGGACTGGGAAATTAGTCTAGCGACCCCATAAAGCGGCCGCACTGCTTCCGGTATGCGGACGGTCAGTATTCCACAACTGTGGGGGGGGGGGGGGGGCGCTGCTTCTAATTTTGACTGTCCTATCATCCTGGACCACAAACCTTCCTCACTGTGCTAAATGTTTTCTGCTGAACCATTGACATGGTTATATCTTCTTAATCCTCTCTATAAAATTATCAGAAATGTGTGCTTAAAGTAGAACTATAGGCAACACCTTTTTTTTCATGTTGGATAGAGTAAGGGAGGGTTATAGCCCTTATCAGCTTATTTTTTACCATCCCTCTCCCAATGCAGAGATTTCCCTACACTTCCTGCTCCATAGCCAAACATGAAGTGAGAGGAAATCTATGCAAATTAAAGGAATCCATTGACTCCCCCCCCAGGCCCACAGAACTAGTATCCCCACTCGAAAAGGGGGGTCTTAAACAGAAAGGGGTGTGACCTTGACAGGAAGGGGTGGGTCATATTTAAATTAGGGGGTGCATGAGTTTAGTCTAGCCTAGGGCAGCACAAAAAATAAATACACTACTGCTCACAAAATGTATAGGGAAGCCCTTACAATGAACATTTGTAGGGAAAACCCTCCCCAAGCTCAGGGTTGTTTTGTCTCGTTAGGAAATGCTGGGTATCAGAAGTACAGCATAAACAAGAAGACCTAGTTAAAACAGAGTGGTGGACAGATATATAGCAGATGAGATTTAATAATTAAAAATGTAAAGTAATGCACTTGGGAGCTAAAAATATAAATGCAAGTTACTCGCTAGGGGGAGAACCTATGCGGGAATTAAGGATGGGAAAGGAACTGGGAGATCGCAGATTTAACAAAAACATACAATTTTCAGGCTGCAGAAAGAAAGGCCAGCAGAATATTAGTATTAAAAAAACTATGGGCCAGATCCACATAGAAATAGATGGGCGCAGCGCATGTGAGATACGCTACGCCGCTGTAACTTACTTTTTAAATCTGTCAATCCTCAAAGAATTTGCACCGTAAGTTAGTGTATCTCTCAGCGTGTAATTCAAATCGGCGAGTAGGGGGCGTGTTTCATTCAAATGAAGCGCGTCCCCGCGCGATCGAACTGCGCATGCTCTGTTCCGAAATTTCCTGCCGTGCATTGCGCTAAATGACGTCGCAACGACGTCATTTTTTTTAACGTAGACGTGAATAACGTCCATCCCTATTCACGGACGACTTACGCAAAAAAAAATAAAAATTCAAATTTTGCCACGGGAACGACAGCCATACTTAACATGGCAAGTCTAACTATACGCCACAAAATACCAGCTATAACTATACGCCGGAAAAAGCCAACTAGAGATGACGTAAGAGAATATGACGGCCGCGCGTGCGTTCGTGGATCATCGGAAATAGCTAATTTGCATACTCGACACGGAAAACGACGAGAACTCCACCCAGCTGACGCCGAAGTATTGCATCTACGATCTGAAGGCGTACGAAGGCGTACGCCTGTCGGATCGAACCCAGATGCCGTCATATCTTGGTTTGAGGATTCAAACTAAAGATACAACGCGGGTAATTTGAAAGTACGCCGGCGTATCAGTAGATACGCCGGCGTACTCTCTTTATGGATCTGGCCCTATATTTCTACAACTTTTACAAAACTCTGGTTCTGCCACATCTTAAATATACTGTCCTATTCTGGTTTCCAATCCTCAGAAAGAATGTGCTTGAACTGGAGAGAGTCTAAAGAAGGGCAACCAAGCTAATACTGGTGCAGTTATGAGGAACAATTATAAATAAACATTACACATATTCTTCCATTTGACGAGATGATAAGAGGGGATATGATTGCAATATACAAAGCTTTAAATGGGGACTCTAGTATTGGGAAGAAACCATTTAATCTAAGGTCTCTAAAGAATACCTGTGGCCAGTGGCCACACACTGAAGTTGGAACAGAAACGTCTCAAAACTAAATGGCGTAAAGGGTTCTTGCCACTATCACCTGCCACTAGATGCTGTGTGTCACTTTCCGCCACTTGCCACATGCAGCTGGTCACTTGCAACTATCACCTGCCCCCAGATGCAGCTTGTCATTTGCCACCTCACCTGCCACCAGATGCAGCGTGTCACTTACCATCGTCGCCTGCCAACAGATGCAGCTTGTCACTTGCCACCATATGCAGCTTGTCACTTGCCACATCACCTGCCAACAAATGCAGCTTGTCACTTGCCACATCACCTGCCACCAGATGCAGCTTGTCCCTTGCCACGTTACTTGCCACATTGTCTGCCACCAGATGCAGCTTGTTACTTGCCATTGATTCGGCATTATGGTGAGTTGAACTATTTAATTTTATATTACAATGTAATAATAGAAATATGCTCTTCAATCATCCTGACACCATATCAACCATGGTGCCATGATGATTGAAGCGCCAACGCTAGCCATTGCCCTGACAAATTGCCCACGAAAAAACATATTTTCTGTGAGCGCCTACCAAGACTAGACTTTGGATCCTCCCCTGATCTGGATGGACTGGTGTCTTTATTTAACTTTACCAACTATGTAACTGTGTAATCTACAGGGCATAATCATGACAAGCAGTTTAACCACTTACCTACTGTGCACCTACACCCCCTTCCTGCCCAGACAAAATATAAGCTTCCGGCACTGCGTCGCTTTAACTGACAATTGCGCGGTCGTGCGACGTGGCTCCCAAACAAAATTGGCGTCCTTTTTTTCCCACAAATAGAGCTTTCTCTTGGTGGTATTTGATCACCTCTGCGGTTTTTATTTTTTGCGCTATAAACAAAAATAGAGCGACAATTTTTAAAAAAATGCAATATTTTTTCCTTTTTGCTATAATAAATAACCCAAAAAATTTATAAAAAAAATATTTTTTCCCTCAGTTTAGGCCGATACGTATTCTTCTACATATTTTTGGTAAAAAAAAATTGCAATAAGCGTTTATCGATTGGTTTGCGCAAAATTTATAGCGTTTACAAAATAGGGGATAGTTTATAGCATTTTTTTTTTTTTTTACTATTAATGGCGGCGATCTGCGATTTTTTTATTGGGACTGCGACGTTATGGCGGACATTTCGGACACTTTTCTGACATTTTTGGGACCATTTACATTTATACAGTGAAAAATGCTATAAATATGCATTGATTACTGTATAAATGTGACTGGCAGTGAAGGGGTTAACCACTAGGGGGCGGGGAAGGGGTTAAATGTGTGTCCTATGAGTGTTCTAACTGTAGGGGGAGGGGGGGGTGACTGGGGGAGGTGACCGATTGTGTCCCTATGTACAAGGGACACAATCGATCTCCTCTCTCCCTGACAGGGACGTGCAGCTCTGTGTTTACACACAGAGCTGCACGTCCCAGCTCAGTTACTGAGCAATCGCGTGTGCCCGGCGGCGATCGTTGCCGCCGGGCACTCGCACGGGATCCCCGCAGAGCGGCGGGTGCGCGCGCGCGCCGCCGGCGACGCGCGTGCGCCCGCCCGCGGCTTTAAAGGGACATCACGTCATATGACGTGATGTCAGAACAATGGAGTCGTCTGCCCGCCGTCATTTGACGGTGGGCAGATGACAAGTGGTTAAAGAAATGTCACCTTCCTTTAATATTTTAGACAGGTAACAGGACTGTCATCCACAGTGTAAAATGTGTCTTTGTATGTTGAAAGAAATGTTTGGACAGTTGCACTCTGGAAAAACCTCTCGGTTGCCTTTTATTGGTAAAAGTTTTCAAACACCACACATCACAGCAAAACACAGGGTACATACATCTGACGCATTTCACACTATCAGTTAGTGCTTACTCATAGCTCATGATCTATCAGTTAGTGCTTACTCATAGCTCATGAGCTATGATGAGCACTAAGTGATAGTGTGAAACGCGTCAGCTGTATGCCCCTGTATTTTGCTGTGATGTGTGGTGTTTGAAAACTTTTACCAATAAAAGGCAACTGATATGTTTTTCCAGAGTGTGGCTGTCTAAACATGTGTTTCTACATCTGCTTCGTGCATTGCCAGCACCTGGGTTTCTCTGAGAGGACACGGATTTATCCATATACTCATCTGGAGCGATGACTATCATTTCTCTATTTTGTTTTGGACATTGTCTTTGTATGTTGCTATCCAATGATAAACTGGCACAATCGGAAAGCTTTATTGATCATAATATTCACAATTTATTAATAAAAAATAATAAATGATTTGTTACATTGTTATCACGTGTAAAGTGTTACTTTCCTTGAGATTGGTTTAACAATCAAGCCAACTTGTACTAAAGGAGTGACAGAGAGAGTAATAGCTTTGAGAGTAATAACCAAGAGACGAGACGTTTTCTAAGAGTTAGAAATTCAGAAATTGAGATACAAAGTTGTATTTTCCAAAGCAAAATATTGTGTTAAATTGAACACTTGACCCACAAATTGAAAAAATGAGAACCCAAAACTATGGTAGCAAATCTAAAT
The DNA here is from genome assembly GCA_029574335.1 of Rana kukunoris. NCBI lineage: Eukaryota > Metazoa > Chordata > Amphibia > Anura > Ranidae > Rana > Rana kukunoris. Next base: position 342,014,905 of record CM056050.1, read on the forward strand.
GAACTAAAAATTAATTAAATAGACAGGAGGACCAAAACTAATTTGACACAAAGAACACAACTAAAGACTAAACAATGTTCAACATTACTAATTATTTTCCCAAACAGGCAGAATGGCTTGCCACACCCCCAGCTTAACCACATAGCTTTTTTTACAGACACAGTTTGATTTCCGCAAGTAATAAAAACAGAAGCCAACAAAATTTCCTCCTTTCATCCAATATTTTGTTTTCAATGTGGCTTCATGTAAAAAGTGAAATGCCTCGAGAGGCCTAGTCTGTAAGAAAAATATGATGCCTTAATTAGTTAAAAAGGTTAACAGAATGTTGAACTTACCAAGAAAAGAGAATTCAATGTAGTTAAATTCAAGTTTTACGGCACAGAAAGTTATTATTTTCCTAGTTTGTGTATCCTTGGAAGACTGAAACGAAACCAATTAGAGAAACATTTCACGGTAGAAGCAAGAGCCAGGACCGGGTTGTACAATAGAAGATATGGACTTATGTCAGCACATTTGCCTTCCTCCACACATCAGGAAATTATAATTTTGAAAATACTAGTTTTATTTATTTTTTATTCAAATTTTCCAGTTTGACTTGACCAGGCAGCCAGAAAAGTAAAGCAAGCAACAGACATTCACGTCTGATAGCTTCTCTATCTTCTCAAGTTAATATTTAATCACAGCTGGGTCGTAGTATAATAAATTGATATAAACATTTCTGTCATAATCACCTCAAATCCCTCCCTTTCTATACTTATGCTCTGAATACATCCCACAAAACATGAATTATATTGCTCTTAACTGAATGAATGAATGAAAAACTTATAGAGCGTGGCACATGCGAACTGAATCGCCTCTGGGCGCTTGTTGTTCCTGTCTCCTTTGATATCAAAAGAGATGAGTCTTGATCTTTCTCCTGAAGGCTAAGTGATTCGCCTCCAACCGAATGCTGGTTGGTAAAGCGTTCCATAGTCTGGGACCTTGGACGGCGAATCTTTTTTCTCCTTTGGACTTGTAGTTGGCTTTTGGGATCTGCAGTAGGTTCTGGTTGGTGGATCGCAAGATGCGATTGGGATTGTGAGCTTTTATTTTATCGCATAGATATTGGGGGGCATTCCCATGGACACATCTATGCGTTAGACAGAGGGCTTTAAAAGCAATTCTGTCTTTAACTGGTAACCAGTGAAGGGCTCTCAGTGAAGGTGAGATGATTCCCAGGGTTTTTTTCCAGTCACAAGTCTGGCGGCCGTATTTTGAACGACTTGCAGACGAGCGATTTGGTACTTGGGGAGTCCGAGGTAAAGGGCATTTGCATAATCCAGTCTGGAGTTAACAACTGCTCCCACCACGACCGCTAAATCTTCTTTGGGGATGAAAGGGGTAAGTCTGCGTAGTAGGCGCAACAGATGGTGGGATCCGCTGACTACTGACCCTATTTGTGCGTCCATTGTCATGTAGGAGTCAAAGATGACCCCGAGGCTTTTGACTTTGGCGCTAGGGGTGATGATTTTGCCCAGAATGGGCGGGGGTGTCCAGGTTGTTGCAGGTTGATTTCTTTGCTTGGCGTGAAACAGGAGAAGTTCTGTTTTCGCTCCGTTGAGTTTAAGATAACTCTTTGTCATCCAGTCCTCTATCAAAGAGAGGCATGTCTCTAGATTGAGGTGGTGATCTTTTTTATTGCAAATGCGGAAATACAGTTGCGTGTCATCTGCATATGAGTGGTAAAGCAGTTTTTGGCTACTGATAATCTCAAAAAGAGGACGAAGATAGATGTTAAACAGCACTGGTGACAGAGGCGATCCTTGAGGGACTCCGCATGTTACTGTGCGTTTCTCCGATGTGAAGGGTCCTAACTTTACTGTTTGCGATCGGTTTTGCAGAAAAGAGGAGAACCAAGATAAATCGCCTTCTGCGACTCTGGCTACTTCAGCAAGCCGCGTCAGTAACAGTTTGTGGTCTACAGTGTCGAAAGCTGCACTTAGGTCCAACAGAACTAGGAGACAAGATTCTCCTTCGTCTGCGGCATCGAGAGCATCGTCCCATACTTTGAGCAGCGCGGTTTCAGTCCCGTGTCCGGGACGGAACCCTGATTGCAGTGGGTCAAGTAGCTTGTGGGTATCCAGATGCTGTTGCAGCTGTTGTACCACTACTTTTTCCATTATTTTCGAGAGTACATTGAGGCTTGTTATTGGACGGCGGTGGAGTGGGTCCTTGGGGTCCAGGGAGGGTTTCTTAAGGATGGGTTGGATTATGCCCTCTTTCAACTGTGAGGGCACTATGCCCTCCAAGAAAGACTGGTTGATAAGCTGCGTGATGGGAGGAGCCAGGATGTAGGCGCATTCCTTCAGCAGTTTTGTGGGGATAATGTCAGTTGGTGCTGTGCCATTGTGCAAAGTGCCAATGATATTCTTAGTGGCCTCGATGGAGATGGGTTCCAGGGTGAACTTACTCAATATAGGAGAATTACTATGGGTGTGAGAGGCTGCAGGGGGGGGCTGAGGGGGGGATTGTTCTGCTGAATGCTTTCACGGATTGCCTCAATTTTATTAATGAAGCAATCCGATAGTTCATTGCAAAATTCTTGTGTGTCTGTATTGGGGGCTTCAATGCATTCTGGTTTCATGGTCTGAGTGACCATCTTGAAGAGTTCGCGGGGGCGGTTTATGGCGCTGTTGATAGCCTCCGAAAAATAATTTTTCTTGGCTTGGAAAATTTCTTTGTTATATTTTCTTGTTGTCGCCTTGTAGATGGATAGGTTTAGGTCTGAAGAACATCTTTTCCAGGCAGATTCTGCCCTTCTGCGTTCTTGCTTCAGTAACGACAGCTGGTTGTTAAACCAGCTGCGGTTATTTTTCCGGATGCGGGTTTTGCGTTTCGGCGCTACCAAGTCGGCTGACTGTAGCATGGCCGAATTTATGGCATCCAGCGTTTCAACGGCTGTTTGATGCGGCTGAGTTGTTTCTATTTTTTCCCTTAAAGTAGTTTTGAAGAGTTCCGAGTGGAGCTTCTTCTGACATCTAGTCCAGTGTGTTGTCACTGGATTTGATGTTTTTGTTGCAGGGGGAATTGTGGAAATAATGAATTTAATTGCATGGTGGTCTGTCCATGGCAACTTTTCATGTTCCAAAATTTTTATTTCCAGAGCTTGTCTGAAAATAAGATCAAGTGTGTGACCTGAAGCATGTGTGGGCCCACATACTAGTTGCTGTGACCCTAAATCTACCAGGTGGTTAATACAGGCATCGGCAACGGGGTCTTGTGAGGAATTGGCCCAAAGGTTGAAATCCCCGAGCAGCAAAAAATGTTTGCTGTTGAGGGTGTAAGTGGAGAAGAAATCCGTCCATGACGATAGCAGCTGCGATTTTGGGCCGGGTGGCCTATAGCAGAGCAGAATGTGGATGGTCTCCTTTGAAATTGTTTGCAGTTGTAGCGTAAGGGTTTCCATGAATGGAAGAGGATTTTGAAGGATTGGTTTGGTGATTGCAAGCTGAGTCTTGCAAATTACCGCCAGGCCCCCTCCTCTTTGCCCTATTCTGTTTTCGGTTATAATACGGTAGTTTTCTGGCACCAGTTCTCCTAGAATGGTGTTACAGTCGGCTGTAAGCCAGCTTTCTGTAATGAAGAGGCAGTCTAAATCGTATTGTAGTATGAAATCATGGATTTCCAATCGGTGTTTTACTGCCGATCTTGTGTTAATCAAAGCACAGGATATGTGCTTCGGTTGGGATGGATGACTGAATTTTTTGATAGTCGATCGTCGATCAATTCTCAAAATTTGCTCAGCTCTTAATGCTTTTTTGGTGACGGCTGGTAGCTCTGCGGCAAATCGCCTCAGACCCCAAATGGTTTCTGCTGAATACTGCAGACTTGCCATAATTGCCTGTCATCGGGGGGGGGGGGGGGCAGCGGTGGTTGGATGGTGATGGAGGGGGGATTCACTGAATCCTCTCTCCTGGCTTTGGTCCAGAGGAAGGCAAAAAAACCCTGGCCAGGCTACGCCAATATGCTGGGGCAGGGAAAAAAATTCCTTCCTGATCCCTGAAAGGCGATCGGTCAGACCCTGGATCAAATATTGTTATGGTTTGCGGGACTAGGGGTAGGAGATATCTCTGATTGCTGGGGGGGGGGTGTACTAAGCAAGCCGCTGGTCTGGCAAAAAAACCCAGGCCGGGGGGCTATCTGTGGGGAGGATTGGCAGCAGAGGTGGCTGGGATTAATTTATTTGGGGGTGGATGGGGTCCTCCAAGGGTGAGGGGGGGGTTTAGTGGGCAGATGCTGGGCCTGGATGTGATGCACCGCTAGGCCGCGGATGAAGCCGCGGTCTTTCCTAAGACGCGGCTGCCGCGGACCTAGCAAGGCTGGCGCGGAGCGTCGAAAAAAGCCGGGGATCGACGGCGGGGGGTGGGGGGTGAGGGGACGAGGAAGGGATGCCTCAAGAAAGTAAAGGGGGAGATGTTACAGGGGAGAACTGCCACTTAATTGTCTATAAGCATATATATTTCTCAATCGCTATATTTTTATACAGTCAAATTAGAGCCAAAAACCTCAAGTTTCCATCACACTTTATTAGATCTATGTAGGAAACAAGTATATTTACAAGCATATTTTTTAAATCCCTCAACAAGTCCCTTGGTTTCAATTTTATATCCACTATTAAATTTTCTAATCTCTTTTTTAGACTTACCAAAAACCTTAACAGTTAGCTTACATAACGGCCCCATATGCAAGTTATTGTCGGAAAACGTCTTTGAAAACCCGGGTCTTACCCCAGGGAACATGTATCAATAGAAAAAAGTTTTAAAAACGGTTGTTTTTTCTGGAGCAGTAATTTTAATGATGCAGCATCATTAAATTCACTGCTCCAGAAAAAACGGCCATTTAAATGTAGCGGGGTCTTCCTGTCCGAGTCCAAAGACAGGTCCTCCCGCTAGGACTTTGTACACGTTTGTAAATATGTTAGACATTATTGTGAGGTTATGCATTGCGGGACTCCAAGTAGCAGGAGATATGGACTCCAATGACTCTTAGGAGAAAACAGACTACATTTTCCGCAATGCCTTGCCCTGTCATGTGACGCCTCCGCACAGACTTGTGGGGGAGGTTACTTAAGGTGAGGGAGTGGCGCCTTTGGTGCTCTCGGAACTCGCCTTTTCTCCTCTGCGTAGCTTCTGTCAGAGACGGCCGTGCTGCTAGGCCCAAAAGCCTGGGCCTAAATTCACAGAGAGAACCAGCCATCCGGAAGGAAGCAAGACTCCTGTATCCCGCCTGTGTATTCGGAGACTGAAGAGGGAGCTGACATTTGAAACCGTGGAACACCCTCGTCCGGGATCCTCGTGTTGTGGAGCAGCGATTTACCAAAGCACCTCCTAAGAGAAATTCAGGCGGATCGGCCTGACGGGTGAGAGAGCACTTGCGCAGCTCCTAACTCTCCCCTCAGATAGACACCTAACGCTACCTCACAGGCCGAACACACTCGTTAGGCCTTCAGTTTAAGGGTTTGAGGCCCGTTACTGCTCATAGTAGATCCCAACAACAACCAGCGGCTCCTTCGGGGGTAGCGCTACATTAAAAAAAAAACATTGATACATGTTCCCTGGGGCAAGACCCGGGTTCTCAAAGACATTTTCACAGGCATACTATAGACACCCAGCAGGTACAATATTTAAAGGAATTTTTCATGTTTTTTTATCATGACAATGATGCTTAAATAAAAATAAAAAACATGAAAAATGATTTTAAATATTGTACCTGCTGGGTGTCTATAGTATGCCTGTGTAGCTTTATGGTGCACACTGCAGAGGACACAGGCAATGCACCAAGTGAGAATACTGCAGCTAGCACACTGACTAGCCTGCCTGCTCTATCTAGCTAGAAAAAATTTTTTGTTTGTATTTCGACGAACGATCGAACATACAATGTTCATCCCTAACCAACACTATAGAAAATATTTGTTGATCCCCAGCTGCTGCTAACACTATTGTGTTGCCACAATCCCAACTGTTAAATACTTAAAATTGTGTTGCAATGCTGAATAAATAACGGATAACAATGCAATATTGTGCGTCAAACATCCGTGCTTATATATATATAAGAAGGCCAGTATGGTGGCCTGAGTTTATGGGAGGAGCCCGGAGGGTATTTAAGCAGCCCACTCACACATGCTCTTTGTCGGTTCAGTGTGCAGTACTACACGTCACTGGGCCGACTCTTCCCAGCTCACCTCATGTCCGTGAGTCTGCGCATTCAATCGCATTCGACATCGCAATCGCTTTGTGGCTTCTCCCTTCATGGTCTTCGCCGGCGTTTCCCGCTTACTGTCGCAGGTAGGATTCAAACCTTTTCGTATCTTGTGCAATCTTGCAATTCGTTATGCTTTCTATCCTGCACCCCTTTTGGAAAAAAAAAAATCTGCCTCTGAGTTATTGTTGCTCATGTTCCAACATCATTTGGCTCAGGCGTAGTACATTTGTAACTTCCTTCTGCCAAACATACGATTAATTTGTAAATCCATTTGGAGATTAGCATGTGTTTGTATGGGTTCTTTGGCAGATTGAGGTGGTAATTGGACTCACATGGTGCCTTGTCTGCACTTGATTAGCCTGGGGGGGATGGGTGGTTGGTAGGTGTTCAGTTTCAAAGCAAGGGGAAGCATACACTCTACAACCAAATCGTATCAGATTCGTTCAATACTCCTTACTACCGATTCGTATCGAATTTGTTTCATGCATTTTTACAACCGTTTTGTATCAGATACATTGCATGCTTTCTACCGTTGTCATTCATTGTTCCCCCATGCCGTGTGTTTTTAGTTCCCGCAGCAGAACTTACGAATTGTTTGTTCACGGTTCTTCTCTCTCATTTATTTACCAAAGTTATTGCCTGTGCGTCATGCATGGCACCACACCACACTCTTCGGATGTGTTGCACATCCACTCCAGTCCAAAGCAAACCCAGTCGCACGTTCACTGTCCCAGGTAGGATTCGTTAGCTTGTTTGTCATGTCAAATTCGTGGCCACTCATGGTGTCACCCGTACCATATGTTTGGTTTCCGCAGTGGAGCTTACAAAGCATTGATACGCACTTCTCGTGTTCTATTTTCTACACCAAACCTCATTGTTTTGCCCCATGCACGGCATCACGCTACACCTTCCCGACATGTTTCACTCCAGCCACAGTCCGCCGCAAACTCACTTGCATGGCCCACTGTCGCAAGTAAGATTTGTTATTACATTCTTTATGTCCTATCAATTTGCTACCATTCGTTGTCTCCCATATCGTTCATTAGTGGCCCCTATGGAACCACGAGTCAAACAGGCGTTGTCCTTCTACCTTATACTGCTTTCTTAAGGTACAAACAAACCAGGTGTTTCTATCCTTTCTCATTAACCCAATTCTTATTGATTGAGACCTTGCAACCATGCAAATCATCTCAGCAGCCTGACACCCTTGTTAAGACCCTTGCAACACATGACCTTTACAAAACGCAAAAAAAAAAAAAAAAAACGCAAAAAATAAATAAAACCTTCGCCACCACGCAATCTCAGCCCCTCGGCAACCTGACACCTGTTGAGACCGTTGCAACCACGCAAAATCGTCTCAGCAGCCTGACACCCTTGTTGAGACCCTTGCAAACGCAATATCGTCTCAGCAGCCCCACACTGATTGAGATCCGTGCAACCACGCAAAATCATCTCAGCAGCCTGACACCCTTGTTAAGACCCTTGCAACACATGACCTTTACAAAACGCAAAATAAAATAAAAAATGAATAAATAAAAAAACGCAAAAAAAAAACAAAACGCAAAAAAAAAAAAAAAAAAAACCTTTTTCCACCACGCAATCTCAGCCCCTCGGCAACCTGACACCTGTTGAGACCGTTGCAACCACGCAAAATCGTCTCAGCAGCCTGACACCCTTAAGACCCTTGCAACACATGACCCTTACAAAAGAAAAAAAAAAAAAAAAGATATATAAAAATGCAAAAACGCAAAAAAAAAAGCAAAATTAAATATTAAAGTGCAAAAAATAAATAAAAAACTTTGTCACCACACAATCTCGGCCCAGCAACCTGACACCTGTTTAGACCATTGCAACCACGCAAAAATCGTCCCAGCAGCCTGACACCCTTGTTGAGACCCTTGCAAACGCAATACCGTCTCAGCAGACCCACACTCATCGAGACCCTTGAAACCACACAAAATCATCTCAGCAGCCTGACACCCTTGACGCAAAGAAAAAAAATATATATATAAAAAAAAAGAAAAAAACGTTGCCACCACGCAATCTCAGCCTCCCGGCAACCTGACACCTGTTGAGACCGCTGCAACGACGCAAAATCGTCTCAGCAGCCTGACACCCTTGTTGAGACCCTTGCAAACACAATACCGTCTCAGCAGCCCCACACTCATCGAGACCCTTGAAACCACACAAAATCATCTCAGCAGCCTGACACCCTTGTTAAGACCCTTGCAATACAAGGCCCTTACAAAAACGCAAAAAAATATATATATATATTTATATAGATTAAAAAAAAAAAAAAACGCAAAAAAAAAAAAAAACTTTGCCACCATGCAATCTCGGCCCAGCAACCTGACACCTGTTGAGACCATTGCAACCACGCGAAATCGTCTCAGCAGCCCTACATTCATCAAGGCCCTTGCAACCACGCAAAACCGTCGCAGCAGCTTGTCACCATTGTTGAGACCCTTGCAAACGCAATACCGTCTCAGCAGCCCCACATTCATCAAGGCCCTTGCAACCACGCAATACCGTCTCGGCAGCCTCACACCATTGTTGAGACCCTTGCAAACGCAATACCGTCTCAGCAGCCCCACACTCATCGAGAGCCTTGCAACCACGCAATACTGTATCGAGCAACCTCCCACTCATCAAAGACCTTTGTGACCACGAAGTCTCGCCCCAGCAACATGGCATTCATTGAGACCCTTGCAGTCAGAAAAATGGGTGTTTTTCAGCCGCCCCTGATCTCTCCTCTATGTTATCTTATCAGTACATCTACACAGGACCCCCAATCACTCCTCTATGTTATCTTATCAGTACATGTACACAGGATCATTTATAGTCATTTCTAGGCAGTTGGGTTCAGAAACCTTCTAGAAAAAAATAAAAATAAATGGGTTCAGACGGATGTTCAAAGGCATTCGAAGCGCCAATGCCTGTAACAGCTTGTAAACACAGCCAGATGTGGTAACTCATGTTTACCAGCGTTTCATTCACAGTCGTTTTCATAAAAAAAAAAAAAAAAGGGGGGAATATTGTCTCAGCAACTTGACACTCATTTGAGACCCTTGCAAAATGTCATCTCAGCTACCTCAAACTTGTCTACACCTTTGCAACCACACAATCTCGTCTCAGCAACCTAACGCCCGTTCAGACCTTTGCAGCTATGCAAAGTCGTCTTAGCAAACTGACACTCATTTGACACCATTGCAAATGCAATATCGTCTCAGCAACCTGACACCCGTTCAGACCTGTGCAGCCATACATAGTCATCTCAGCAGCCCGACACTCACTTGAGACCATTGCAAACGCAACATCGTCTCAGCAACCCCTCACTTGTTGAGACCCGTGCAACCACACAAGGCCATCTCAAAACAAACTTCATAATCATCGAGACCTTTGCAACCACGCAATATCGTCTCAGCAAACCAGACTGAGACCCTTGCCACCACACAATATTGTTTGCAGCAGTATAAAACACTTTGCAGCACGCACCTACGTGCAAACCCGAATACAAACTAAACTTGCAAACACACCTCAGTGACAATCAGCCAAAAAAACACACAGTGGCACCCAGTTGGCCATTCATCTTTAGTGGCACGCGGGCCACTCATCTTTTCCCTGTCTTTTTCCCTGCACTTAGTTCAGGTTTCCATCCAGCACCAGCGAGTGCACGTTGGTCTGCGAGTGCACGTTGGTCTGCGAGTGCACGTTGGTCTGCGAGTGCACGTTGGTCAGCGAGTGCATGTTGGTCAGCGGGTGCACGTTGGTCAGCGGGTGCACGTTGGTCAGCGGGTGCACGTTGGTCAGCGAGGGCACATTGGTCAGCGAGGGCACGTTGGTCAGCGAGGGCACGTTGGTCAGCGAGTGCACGTTGGTCAGTGAGTGCACGTATATCGTCTTGTTGAGCACCTGTGTATTGTCTTGATCTTTTCACACCAATGCAAGATCCAGTCCAAGTTCTCAAACTAGACCAAGCATCAGTAACAGACTTAGCTATGTGGGACAACTTCCCCACCTGATAGAACAGCATTTCAATCTTCATCCCGGCAGTGTCAGCCGAGCCACCACAGGCTTTTGCGTGCATTTTTTGTCCGCCACTGGTTCTCCAAACCTTGGCCCCCAGAAATTCTCTTACATTTCTGCTTCACCCAGTCTTCATCAAGCCTCGTGCTGTACCCCATTGTGGCAGCTGCCCAGGTTTGGGGCCACACTTAAACTGGACAGACAGTGTTCTTCACCACAGACAATCAGGCCACAGCCGACAATTAAGGTAGATCAAGCCTCTCCCCATCACGTCCTTCTTGCGCAGGCTCGCGCAGCTGTCACTCCGTCACCAGTTTAATATCTTCTGTAGTCATATTCCAGGCAAATGCAAAATCGCAGCTGATGCTCTGTCCCATTCTAACCTTATTTGTTTTTCCAGCAAGAGCCTGGAGCTGACCCAATAACCATCCCTGTCCCACCCTGGTCATTGCTGACGATGGACTGAAGTAGCATCTCACCAACTCAACCCAGCTTATTAACCACTCCTTGGCACGCAACACACTGAAGGCCTATCACACTGCTTGGAACACTAACTGCAAATTTTTGGCCACTTGCCTCGGAGCAGCAATAGGCAACGTTAGACACGTCCTAGCCTTCATATCGTATTGCTACACGCAGCTGACCCTTTCTCACAATACTATCACGCCATATCTAGATGGCATCCAGCATTTCCTGTCCCTGCAGGACCCCAGTAAACTGTCAGTATTCTCAAGCCCATGCAGTCAAGTCCCTCCTACAGAGCATACAGAAGCACCAACCTATAGTCAGTGGCAAGCGCCTATCTTTCAAGAGTGCCCTTTTTAGGGACATGTCTGAAATCCTTACTCGTTCCCCATTTAGGGCCTTGCCCAGCATAGTCATCCTAGCAGCCATATACCAGGCCTTCTACGGTTCCCTACGACCTAGTGAATTTACGGTCAGTGGCTCCGGCAGTCAGACACTGCTCCGACGCCACCCGACTCGCTTACGAACCCCTACACTCTCAGTCTGCAAACGCAACAAACCAGCCCCGGGGGTTGACATCAACCTGTTTCAGACTAACAATGCCTGACGCCCAGTGACGGTGCTTGACCGACTACTGCTCCATCTACCCAGCCAATCTGATTGTAGCTCGTTGCTACCCTTTCTAAACCAGCTCCCTGAGTGGCAGCCAGTTTGTCAAGCATGTCAGAATCCTAAGCAACTTGGGCTTCAAATCCCAGTCTGTTCTCAGGACATTCTTTCCGAATTAGAGCAGCCTCAACTGCCTCCCAACAGGGAGTACCAGACCACGTAATCAAGATACCAGGCTGATGGGAAGTCTCCTTGTTTTGCCACATACATCCCAAATCCTCAGGAGGGAATGGCACAAGCCTTTACCAAGCTGGCTCAATAAATACAAGAAATCAATATAAGCTATTTCCCTATCTGAGTCTTTTGCCCCCTTTTCTTGGCATACTGACCAGACCATCAAGGCACACTTCAGGTCTATTTATGTTGTAAGTCTTGTCGCGTGTTTATGTGATCCACATCACTCTCAGTCAGAGGGCCACGACCATAAATAAGAAGGCCAGTATGGTGGCCTGAGTTTATGGGAGGAGCCCGGAGGGTATTTAAGCAGCCCACTAACACATGCTCTTTGTCGGTTCAGTGTGCAGTACTACACGTCACTGGGCCGACTCTTCCCAGCTCACCTCATGTCCGTGAGTCTGCGCATTCAATCGCATTCGACACCCTCCCGCCCTTCCCTTTTTCCGGGCACTTCTCAGCATATCCTTCTTCAATTAACTACCCATTACTTACTTTGGGTATGCCCCCCTTTTTTGGCATACTGACCAGACCACCAAGGCACACTTCAGGTCTATTTATGTTGTAAGTCTTGTCGCGTGTTTATGTGATCCACATCACTCTCAGTCAGAGGGCCACGACCATAAATATAACATCATGGCAATTCTTGCAATCAAAAATAATACTATAAGGTGACAAAAAAACAGTCTCTCTTGACACTTGCAATCTTGACAGTGATGTTATCTTTTGTGTTAATAAATCCCCACGCCAAGTAAACACTCTAGTGCTCTTATGTGTAAAATCCGTGTCGCCACTGTGTTCACAGAACTCCCTCAAAGTGATAGTAAATCGCATGTATATACACCCTCAGGGTATTTCAACTTCTTAATCACTGACACATCTAGGTCTCCTGACTACTAGGGTCCTCCTTGGTGTAAGCAATAGTGACTCCAGGGAATGAAAGGTGCGATCCCTTTAAATCACTTATGAATTCATGTGGCTCATTGCTTTGCCCACGTTACAAGAAAGCATAAAGAAAAGCTCCAATAGCATAGCATATATAATAGAAAGGCCGCCAATTTATTCTTTAAGAAATGTACTTACAAAGAAAATACTTTTAAAATCACACAAAAAAAAACCAGAAACGCTGATGTATAAATCCTTACACGTCACTTCCGTGCCACGTCTACCTCCTCTCCGCCAATCCATCGCATTACTTTATCAGGGGACGAAGTGGCTTGCTATGGGGGCACTTTTATTTTCAACTGGTGATCCAGGCAATAAGTCTGTTTTTTTCCAAAAGAGCAAGCTCTCCGGCAGAAAAAAGACCCAGTGCTCAAGGCACGTTATGACTCCTCTGGATTTTTAAAAGGCAGACCAGGTGTAAGGTAAAAAATATATTTATTGGAATCATGCAGTCAAATTGCAATAGCAAAAGTGTATAATCTAAACAGGTACAAATTTATCAAATAGGCTCAGTACACAAAACAAGTTTGAAAATGAGTTGCCCTAAATAAATAAATGGGCTAGAAGGAATACATGCTGTAAAAAGACGCCTAACATGTTTCGGACCATGTCGTTCTTCCTCAGAGGCTTATTGTCATTTGAAGCAATCGTAAATGTTCTATAATGTAAACACAATAGCACATTAGTCTGAATTTAATGACAGATTACAAAAGTCAATCACTGATGGACATAACCAAAGTGGTGAAAGATGGCTGATGTTCACCCGGACTGATGGAAACGGCTAAAGCTCTCCTTTAGATGTAGCAGTTACAGGGATGAGACAATTTAACACTGAAAGGGAGCTTACAATGGCCAGCTTTTATTTATGTAAAACCTTTATCCCAAAAGTGAAAAAAATGTTTACTGTAACTGATTATAAAGTACTAGCTAGATTTTGTCTGAAATTTGTTAGTGTATTTGAATCTGCTAGTACATCTAACATTCCTCATGCCTAGATTGACAATTCTGCTTCCCAAAGGTTCCCCTGGACTTCTTTATCCAGAGTGGAGACACTGTATAACAGGAGGTGTGTTAGCCAGATTAACAGGTAAAACACAAAGCTCTCGTTCCTGTCAGCGGAGGAAACGCTGATTTTCTGTTCATACAATGTATGAACAGAAGATCAGTGATTTCCCCTAGTGAGGCCACCCCCCCCCCCCAAATACAGTTAGAACACACCAGGAACACACTTAACCCCTTCCCTGCCCCCTAGTGTTAACCCCTTCACTGCCAATGGCATTTTTATAGTAATACAATGCATTTTTATAGCATATAAAAATGCCAATGGCCCCAAAAATGTGTCAAAAGTGTCTGAAATGCCCGCCATAATGTCGCAGTACTGAAAAAAAAATGCTGATCGCCGCCATTACTAGTAAAAAAAAATATTAATAAAAATGCCCTAAAACGACCCCCTATTTTGTAAACGCTAGAACTTTTGCGCAAACCAATCAATAAACGTTTATTGCGATTTTTTTAACAAAAAATATGTAGAAGAATATGCATCGGCCTAAACTGAGAAAAAAAAATGTTTTTTTATATATTTTTGGGGGATATTTATTATAGCAAAAAGTAAAAAATATTGCATTTTTTTCAAAATAGTCGCTCTATTTTTGTTTATAGCGCAAAAAATAAAAACCGCAGAGATGATCAAATACCACCAAAAGAAAGCTCTATTTGTGGGAAAAAAAGGACGCCAATTTTGTTTGGGAGCCACGTCGCACGACCCTGCAATTGTCAGTTAAAACAACGCAGTGCCGAATCACAAAAAGTGCTCTGGTCATTGGACAGCAATATGGTCCGGGGCTAAAGTGGTTAAAATATTTAAAAAATATAGTAAAACATGAAAAACTGTTAAACATTTTTTTTTTTATTATTATTATTATTATTATTATTATTATCACCACCACATCAGTCATATGATGATGCTGTACTGCACTGGTAACAACAACTTAAAAAAACTCTTACTAAATGCCTCAGAGTTTCTACTTTTCAAAAAAGGATATCAGAATGAATACATTTTAAAATATATATGTATCCCATAGTTTGTAAACGCTATAACTTTCACACCAAACCAAATCATATATACGGTAATTTCAAACCTATTAATATATACTGTACTTATTAGGATTTTTATTACCAAAGACATGTAGCAGAATACATCTTGGCCTATGGATATATTTTTTTTTAACATTTTCGGTATTTTTACTTCCTTCAATTTTCCAAATGAAAAATTATTTTTTTTAAAGTCGGACTTAGGTTTTCAGCGGCACATTTATGTTTTAACCAATTAAGGACCTTGCCTGTTTTTCAGACTTTACAAGATTAAAACATTTTTTTTTTGCTAGAAAATTACTTAAAACCTCCAAACATTGGCCCAGATTCACAGAGCGATTACACCTGCGCAACAGGAGATGCGCGTGCGTAAGTCTAAATGTGCGCGTGCGTTTCGTTGCGCGGCATCCCCAGAACGAGATACGCAGAAAATCGACTTTTTTATGTCCCGCGTAATTTCGTTAGACTGGCGCATCCGTCCGCGCAAAAGTGCGATAGACACACCATTGATTTGCTAGTCAAATATGCTAATGAGGGACTTACGGGGATCCACAAAACAACGTTGGGGCAGCGCAGGCGACGCAGTGTGCGCAACAGCAAAATGTCCTGTCTAAAATTAGAGCTGATAAAAGCTGGTCTAAAAAAAGAAAAAAAGTCTACTTGTTAGATAAAGCAACACTGTTAGTGAGCAGCTCAGCAGTCACACGTGTTGCTCAACAATCTGTATGCCAACATGCCAGGGGCATCGTCGCGCATAGCTATACTACTGACTTTAGATGAACAAAGAAGGAGGAGGGCACGGAGGATGGCACAGAGGATGGCACGGGAGAGGATATACCGTACCCGCATAGACCTGTTTGGCATGAGTGATTCTGAGGTGTATCGCATCTTCAGATTCACCCCTCATGCCATCCTGGAATTAACCACAACCCTGCAGGATGACATCACCAGCCCAACACACCGCTCACATGCAGTGCAGCCACTGGTCAAGGTCCTGGCAACACTCCATTTCCTTGCCAGTGGCTCTTTTCAGCGTACAAGTGGAGTGGTGGCTGGGATGTCACAGTCCTCCATGAGCAGATGTGTGCACCAGGTTGTCCCTGCAATACTCAGACGCATGGCCAACCAAATCATCAAACCCACCACTGAGGACCTGCGGCTGAAGGCAATGACAGATTTCTACAGAATTGCCAGATTCCCACGCACTGTGGGGGCCATTGATTGCACACATGTGGCACTCCAGCCCCCCCAGGAGACAGAGCACATGTACCGCAATCGGAAGCATTGGCATTCCATCAATGTACAGGTGATAGTCGATGCCCAAGGCCTCATATGGCACGTCTGTGCCAAACACCCAGGGTCCAGCCATGACAGCTACATATACAATCAATGCCACATCCGATTGGAATTCGATCAGAACGTGTATGGGGACACCTGGCTGGTTGGTGAGTGACATGGGTGGCAGGCATGACTATCCCCTCCCATGATGCACATCACAAGGGGCACATGCATGACTAACATCCTCCTGTCTTTTCCCTTCCAGGTGACTCTGCAAATCCACTGGGACCCCATCTCATGACTCCTATCCGGAACCCCCAAACTCCAGGAGAGGAAAGATACAATCAAGCACATGCTCAAACACGAGCAGTGGTGGAGCGCACCTTTGGCATCCTAAAGTCACGTTTCCGATGCCTGGATAAGTCTGGGGGTACCCTCTTGTACTCCCCAAACTTTGTGTGCCAGATCATCGGTGCATGTTGCATGCTGCACAACTTTGCAGAAAGAAAGGGCCTGCAGATTGACCTACGTGATGACCTGACCCCTGAACCAGACAATCCCCCCCTAACCGAGGTTAACCCATCTTCTGAGGGAAGAGCAGCCAGGAGACAGCTCACATTGGGCATCTTTGCACGTTAAACATACACATTAATCATGGCACAATGAGAATGCATGCATGCACAACACTGTGGTCCCTAGCACACACACCCCACATCCACATCAAATTGGATTGACACCAGTCCACCATGCAGGACTTGTGAGCAGCAACGCCACGCCAAGGCTCCAATTATGTCACTGTACATTCATACACCATTCACACGGACCTGGGGATCACTTCTCCCTGGTCCTGGGGAACCCTTCTCCACCAAAATAGAGGGTGACACCCCTTTTCCGGCAGGAATGTCACCCCCACATCCACACAGCAATCACAACCCAAAAAAAAAAAAATGACCTGCAAAATCAAAAAATTTCCAGCAAAAAAAAAAAAGACAAAAAAAAAGTTGAAAAAAAAAAAAAATTGGGGGAAAAACAAATTACTGCCCTCTGCGTGAGCCACCCTGGGGCGCCCCCGGCCACGGCCCCGGCTTCTCAGGGGAGACTCATGGGGAAGGGGTAAAACCGGGGAAGGAGGATCAGCCCCTGATCTCTGCCCACCTGGTGGCCTGCCCTCCAAGGCCACGGCAATTCTGTCCAGGGCAGCACCAACTGTTGCCATGTTGGCCTGGATAGCCAGGGTAAGGGCCCTCACATCCTGCCCAACGCCTGCTGATGTCGTCTGCAGTTCATTTAGGCAGGTTGTGAAAGCCCGGGAGTGGGAGTCCAGGTTCCCCAGTGTATCCTTGATGGAGGACAGGCTCTCCTCCATCCGCACCAATGTCTGGCTGACCTGTCCCAGATGGAGGGTCTGGAGAAACTCGTCCCTTCTCAGGGTGGCGGGCAGGAGATCGGCCAACCCCCTGGTGGTCTGGGATGACATCCTGCCTCCAGCTGATGCTTGTGGCCGGGGAGAAGGGGAGGCCCTTGTGAGGGGAGCCATGTTGGGGGAGGAGGGGGGGGGCTCCCCCTTAGGGAGGCCTGCCTGCTGGCAGCCAGAGGGGAGGAGTCCTCAAAACCCAAATGTCCAGTGCCTGACATGGACTCCTCCTCATGATTCTCCTCCTCCTCATGATTGTCCTGCTCCTCATGATTGTCCTGCTCCTGTTGAACCTCCTCCGCGGACTCCGGCCTTGTTGGGGGGGCCTCATTAGGCTGCTGTCCTGGGGTTGGTGCGGTCAGGCCAGATGGCCCTGCACCCTCCTGCACATCTGTGGATGACACAAAACATTCACAGGTTGGAGGATCCACACACTTGCCACATATTCCCTTTCACCCCTTCCCCCACACATGCTACACACCTGATATTAAAAAAAAAAAACATTACCTGGCACCACGGGCTCCGGACTTGAGTCAAAGCCGGGCAGGTCCTCAACTTCATGCCGATGAAAGGTCAGGGCCACCGCACGCTCCTCCGCTGTCAGGCTAATACGGCATGGTGGGCCCCCTCCTGTGCCCCTGGCATGGGCATGCATTCTGGCCAACTTCTTTTTGACCAGACGCCGGAGGTCATTGATTTTTTTGTCAATCCCAGACCTGGTCCGTGTCTCCCCCTGCCCCGCAGAATTCACCTGGTCAGTGATCCTATCCAATATCTCCCTCCTCCTGGCCGGGGTGGTGTTGGCACTCTCTGGGCCGTGGAGGTAACGCCCATACTCGCTAATGGCCCGGGCAAGAATCTGTTTTTCCACAACTGTAAAATTCAGCTTGCGTTTTCTCTCACTCATCCTTCCAAAAAAAAAAAATCCCAGTCAACAAAATTCACGCACACAAACAAGCACAACCAATCAAAAAAAAACACACACAGAGAGAAAACGACTCAGCAAAAAACAGTCCCCAAAAAACAAAACAAAAATACAGCAGAAAAAGAAACAAAAAGAAATATATCAATCAAACAAACAGTCTCTCAAACACTTATCAAAAACCACTTTCAAAAATCTACTAACAACCACTTGATCACACAGAACACTAATCTGACAACTACAAAACACACCGCAACGAACAACAAGAACAAAAGCACTTTGTTAAATGGGAAGGGACAAAGGGATGTACTTTTGCAAAGGAAGTGCGTTTGTGTGTGTCTATTTATGCTGTTTGCGTAGTTCACAACGTTGCCCTAGTCCATTTCCAATTTCACTGATTGCGCCGCTCCCGAGTTGTGAGCATGCGCACATCGGAGCTGACATGGTCTCGTTCAAGCGCGCATGCGCGAGCCGGCCGGCCCTTCATTTGCATGGGGTCACGGCTCATTTCAATGTAACACGCCCACGTCCTTCCCAATTTGTATTACTCCTCCTTACGCCTCTGGAAAAACGTTACGTATGCGCAATTTCCTGCGCAAAAGCTACGAGAATAGGGTGATTACGCGGCAAAATTGCGCAAGTCTAACGTAAAGGCGGTGCGCTACGCCGGTCCAATAATGCGCAGATGTACGTGAATCTGAGCCATTATATATATTTTTTTCTAACACCATAGAGCAGGGCTCAAAATTTCAAGTCCTGAGCTACTAGCCAGTCCTCAAGAGTTACTCGCCACCAGTTGCCCTACCTAATTCATACACTGCCATGCGCCTAATTGCACCCGTAAACCTTCCCTCGTAGATTATCTCATGGAATGACACTGTTAAATGTTTTATGCAGAATAAAGTTACAAAATTAAATATTGCCAACAACAACTCTTGCATGTCCCCACTTCCCCCTTTTATTCAGGCCGGTAGAGAGGAGAGGAGCTGCAGCACAGCGGGAGGGAGTACAATCCAGCGCTGAGATCCACACAACTGCACAGCCATTGACACCATAGCACAGCGCAAACTGAGACCAGTCTGTTCACAGTGCTCAGGCTGAACTGTTGGACACTTACATAGGGCACAAGGAGAAGAAAACTGCACAAACTGGAAGGCTGCCGCTCTCATGTCAGGGCAACTTTCAATGAGCGCTGCACCGGAGTGGTAATTTTCGCAATCCTCCACCTCACTCCTTACTCTGTGCTCTCCAGCTACATTGGTCAGGGGAAGGGGGCAGGCTCAGAGAGGTCAAACTGTTAGGTGCCATGGCTTAATGAGAGCACCTGTGTACTGCTCTGCCTGTGCGTGGCTCACCAGACTACTTTTCCTGAGCATGCAACTTTCCTCTTTCGGCCGCCAATCTCATCGGGGCTCTAAGTGTAGGCACAGATTGGAGGGAGATTGGTCATGCAGCCCTGTCATCACTCGCCCCCAGCTTAAATCCACTTGCCAAATGCTAGTAGGCGAGTGGAAATTTTGAGGGCTGCCCTAGAGAATAAAATGGTGGTCATTGCAATACTTTTTGTCACACCGTATTTGCGCAGCAGTCTTACAAGCGCACTTTTTTTGGAAAAAAAATCAAATGTAAACATCCCTTGTAATAGGAATACTGTGTGACAGGTCCTCCAAATCTCTTCTCCAGGCTGGAAAGCATGAGATTGTGAAAAGAAAAATCACCGATCTCATGCCGACAGCCGCGTTTGCGGCTTTGTTTACTTCCGGGTACCTGGTTATGACGTCATAACGCCGCACTTGGGCCTCCGACGGTCATAGAGATGACTGGTGACCATCTTGTCACCAGTCATCTCTATGCCTCCTATCCGGCAGTGGACAATTCGTTCTCCGGGCCCCCGATGGCACGGGAGAGCCCGGAGAAGCACTGGATGGCGGCGGGAGGGGGAGACTTCCCCTCCCGCTGCCTATAAGAACGAGCAATCGGCGGAACTGCCATTTTGATCACTCTTATCGTGCAGAGAATCGGCAGCTGAAGAAGGTGATATCTGAATGATGCCTGTAGCTGCATCCATCATTCAGATATCACCACACAAGTTAAGTGGTTAAAGTGGAGGTACATTTTAAAGATGAAGCATGAAGAACCACTTCATGTACAGCTTTAAAAACACATACATGAACTATCTTATAAATTGTGTTCACCAACCAGCCCCCAGCCTGCTGAAGAGTTAAGCAGGGTATATACAAACTGAAAATCAGCCGGTTCAGTGGGGACAGAACATATTGCTGTCTGTTCAATAAAAGCTGGTCTGCTAAACAGTTCCTATTGAACCGTAATGCTGGAACACCAAATTCACCAAATATGTGCCTAACCGTACCTTAAGGTCGGCTAAATCAGAAACTTTGATAATCCCTAAATTTAGAAAGAAAAAATGCGGAGGGAGGACGAGTGCGGTTCAGGGAGCACTGTTTTGGAACTCCCTGCCTCTAAAATTAAGGCTTGAGAATGATCTTTTTAAGTTCAGGAAGCTTCTAAAAACTGAGCTTTTTAGTCGAGCCTATGGAATCACATAGGTTTATAGTTTTTTTCTTTTGATCTGCTAACCATTTTAAAAATTGATTTGTTCCGCTGCCTGTGTGTCTTTTTGGTTGTTGCTGTATTGTTTTCTTGGCGCATCGAGGCCTACGGGTAACTGACTGCGTTTGTACTATTTTGTACTTTTAAGAATTTTAATAAATAAATAAATGCTTGTAGCCAATGGCTGCAGCACTGATCCGTGTATTCTGATAGGGAGGGGGGAATTAGAATATAATAGCTCAGCAAGTGATCCATTCATCAACACTGTTTCTGTGTATATGGGGTTCTGTCTTTTTTATTTTTCAACCCACAGGTTGATATAAAAAAAACTGAACATGTATACCTAGCTTTAGCAAAAGAGCATTATCACACATGAAAATTAAGACATCACTTTTTGTCAGCAAATCTCCAGTGTTGGGCAACACAGTAGGGTCAGATTGATTTAAGCTGACCATAGATAGATACAAACTGGTTCAGCAAGGACCAGACAAATTTCACTCCATCTATGGACGTTCTTCTTTGATCTAATGATTAATCAGAGCTGCAGCCAATCAACTGCATCACTGTCACTGATCAGTGTATTCTGACAGAGGTGCAGTCCCCGCCAGCTAGCTGATTTAGTTAAATTTTTTGGCCAGCTTTACAATGTTGCCCTGCCCCTTACAGAGCCAATAAAAAGACAGATTCAGACACCTACTGTATACCGGCTGTATTTAAAATATTTCTAACTCATTTTTTAATTACTACATAGCTAAACTAAATGGCGTTCTGATGTTTATTTTTCATTTCTAGATATTATGTATGTTTACGATATTATTATGCTATTTGTACTAATTGTATTAGAATGGTTAACCAATTTAATAAAAAACACATGTGTGATGTCAAGATACAGCTTGCAACATCAATGTCTTGGTTCCTGAAATTTACAGTATACACGTATTCTACTACTAACTACAAAATGTCATTAACCTTTCAGCAGACATGAGAAAAATGGGTGACAAGAAGACAAGGTGGCAAAATTTGACATACAATGTGCTTAAAGAAAAAAAAAAAAAAGATACATGAGCCTCATTGAACGAGATACTATTTGTTTGGATTGGCAGACAAATCTGCCTTCTCTGTGTTCATGTTTATTGACATTCTGTTCAACATTTGCTAGGAACAAGGCCTTTGCAGTGGATCAACAAGAAATGACAGATCCTGGGAGACACAAAGCTGACGACCAAGTAATAAACCACTTAATCATGTCACATTTAATAAGGCGAAGGAAAGGAGTGTTAACTGGATCTGTGTTTCCACACTAAAGAATTTACTGTGTTCTACAAACATGTTCTATTTTACTCCTTCCTTCCACGTATAAATCATTGTAACTACATCCAAGGGAACAATAATTTGTATTCACTGTCTTTGCAACGCCAGAATGAAATGCACTAGTGTTTAAATGCAGAATATTTATTTTAAACGGTATAATGCTGTGGCTATCCTTGTCTATAGAATGGTAACAATGTCAATATAGAAATAACATTATCTTATTTATTTTGAATAGCTAATTATTTTTAACAATTTTAGCTACTTATTTATCTATTTTTATTTCCTTAATTAACCATCCTGGAAGAATTTACACCCTTCCTGACCAGAGCACCTTTTTGGCACTGCGTTGCTTTAACTGACAATTGCGTGGTCATGCAATGCTGTACCCAAAAAAAATTTGCGTCCCCTTTTTTCCACAAATAGAGCTTTTTTTTGTTGGTATTTGATCAGCTCTGCGGTTTTTATTTTTAGCACTATAATCAAAAAAAGAGCTACAATTTTGAAAAAAAAAAAACGATATCCTTTACTTTGTGCTATAATAAATATCCCCCAAATGTAAAAAAAAAAAAAAAGAAGTTTAGGCCAATATGTATTCTTCTACATATTTTTGGTAAAAAAAAATTGCAATAAAACGTATATTGATTGGTTTGCGCAAAATTTATAGTGTCTTCAAACTATCGGAAAGATTTATGGCGTTTTTATTATTATTATTATTTTTACTAGTAATGGCAGTGATCTGCGATTTTTATCAGTAGTGCGACATTGCGGTGGACAGATCGGACACTTATGACACATTTTTGGGACCATTGACATCTATAGAGCGATCAGTGCTATAAATATGCACTGATTACTGTGTAAATGTCACTGGCGGGGAAGGGATTAACACTAGAATCAAGGGGTTAACTGTGTGTTTCCTCACTGTGTTCTAACTGTAGGGGTTGGGACTAACTAGGAGAGATGACAGATCTTTGTTCCTACTTTGTAGAAATACACAATCTGTCTCCTCTCCTCTGACAGCACAGGGATTTGTGTGTTTACACACACAAATCCCTGTGCTGGCTCTCGTGCACGCGATTGCGCGTGGACAGCAGCGCTTGCGCCTGCCGGTCACGCGCATCAGGTCCCGCCACTGTGCAGTGGGCACATGCGAGTGCCTCTGGCAGCATTCACACACCCTAAATCTATCCCATAGTTTGGAGAAGCAATAACTTTTCCGCAAACCAATCAATATATATGCTAATTTGGTTTTAGCAGGGACATATGCCAAAGGGAGGCAAGCCAAAGTCAAACACAGGGCAGGAGAGAAGAGCAGATCCGTGGGCAATACAAGGTCAGAGCTGGGAGAATGACCAGAGGTATCCAAGGGCAGGCCAGGTTGTAAACAGGAGATCAGAAGCATAAGAACACACAGGAACTGGAAGCAGGAAGCTGAAGACCAGTCAGCAATGTCCATGTGCTGCAGTCACTCTTTTCCAGAGGACACCAGGATCTGACAAACTTTGCGTGCACCGGCATGCACACATCTTCACCATGGCAAACTTGCTTTCGCAATACATGTGCGGGTGTGGCCATATTGGAAATTGGCCACTGTGCCAGGCCTGTTGGCAACTCTCCTCTGGCTAGTCTCCTGACACCAGCATTTCTTGCTATTTTTATGTGTGTATGTGACACAACAAGCCTGAGCACCGTTATTCAGCTCATCTCTCTATTCATGCGGTAGAGCTTGGATGTGTGTGTATGCCCCATCAGACTTTTTCCATCAGAAATTCCGACGGAATTAGAAAGAGAACATGTTCTCAATTTTTCTGAATTTCCGAAAGTCTGAATGCAATTCTGACAGACTAAAAACCACGCATGCTCAGAATCAAGTTGACGCATGCTCAGAAGCATTGACCTTAATTTTTCTTGGCTCATCGTAGTGTTGTACGTCACCGTGTTCTTGATGGTCAGAATTTGCTGTGACCGTGTGTATGCAAGACAGCTTGACCACCCCCTCCTCCTCCTCAAAAAAACATCCATGACTCTTCTCTTTGCTGGTTTTCCATGTATTTATCTCACGGTACCTTCAGTATCACTTACAACCTCCTCCTCTCCTCTTTCTTTCAGGCCGCATACACACGATGAGACATGTCCGAGGAAACCTGTCCGACGGACAGTTTTCATCGGACCAGGCTGAAGTTGTCTGTTGGTCTGACCATCGGACAAAAATCCCCTCAGACCAGAACGCGGTGACGTAGAACACAACGATGTGATGAAAAAACGAAGTTCAATGCTTCCAAGCATGCGTCGACTTGATTCTGACCATGCGCAGGATTTTTGTCCGCTGATTTCGTGTACTAACCATCGAACATGTCCAACGGACAGGTTTCCAGCGGACAGGTTTCTAAGCATGTTTCGATCGTGTGTACGCAGCCTTAGGGTGCAACAAGGTTCCAGCCTTGGACCTGTTCTATTCTCCATCAATACCTCCTCTCAGCATTATTTGAAAGCCTCCCACAGCTTCCTATACCATATCTATGCTAACAACACCCAAATCTATGCTTCTACCCCTTAGCTTACCCCATCAGTCGCCTTGTGCATTGCTTATTTACTAACAGACATATCAATTTACATGTCACAACGATTCTTCAAAAACAATCTTTTCAAAGCTGAACACATAATATTTCCTCCCCTTTCCCTGTGCCCCTCTGATAACTTATGGGCATAACTATTAGTTCCTCCTGGCATGGTAGACTGCTAGGTGTAATCCATGACTGCAAACTCCC
Organism: Rana kukunoris; assembly: GCA_029574335.1. Taxonomy (NCBI): domain Eukaryota; kingdom Metazoa; phylum Chordata; class Amphibia; order Anura; family Ranidae; genus Rana; species Rana kukunoris. Next base: position 342,039,776 of record CM056050.1, read on the forward strand.
ATTTCAGCACCACATCCAATCGCTGTCCAAATCCTGTAACTTAAGCCTCTGCAGCATCTCCAAAATATGTCTCTTTGCAACCAATGACAGCACAAATCTACTAATTCACTCCCTGATTATCTCTTGCCATGACTATTGCAACTCCCTACTGATTGCCATACTTTTACCTAGACTATACCCCTTTCAGTGTATCATGAATGTTTGTTACAGACTAACCCACCTTATCAACATCTCTGTGCCAATCCCTCCATTTGCTGCTGCTCATCCAATGAATACAATTCTAATTATTGACCACAACCTACAAAGCTATCCACAGTTCTGTCCCCAGCAGGCAGTCTAATTAGGGTTGCCACCTCATCCCTTTAAACCCGAACACATATGAATTACACAGGTTCTGAGGCTAATTTAATACAGATAAGGTACCAAGTGAGTTTAATTACCACCCTAATCAGCCACAGAACCTGTGTAATCAATATGTGTTCGGGTTTAAAGGGATGAGGTGGCAACCCTAAGTCTAATATTCCCAGAATCAACACTCACTGGTGTTATTATCTATATCCAAGTATACTCTGTGCATTTAGGAATGCATCTAGCCCAGTACTGGGCAAACTACGGCCCGCGGGCCGTATACGGCCCAGCGGACCTTTTAATCTGGCCCTCGGGCGCAGCGCTAGTTACAGCAATGTAGTGGCTGGTGGCGTGGGGCGAATTGCATAGCGCAGCGTCTCCTGCATGATGGCGAGTGGCTGGGCCGGCCCTCAGCTAGTGGGTGGGCGGGGCCATGTGCAGAGTATGGCTACGGCTTGAGCTGTATGTGCAGATGCACGCAGGGAGTTGACGTCAAGTCAGATGACGTCAACTCCTTTCCGCGCGCCTGTGAGGAGCGATTGATGCGGCGTGGTGGATGTGACTTACCCTCCTAGGACGGTGCAGGAAAACTTCACAGTCATCCTACTTTGGATCTGTTGTGATGGTGAGCGTTTGTTGCTGTGCTCACAGACTGATGAATACCATCCATATTATATACTTCTCATATCTATTTTCTGTCCCTTGTCATGCTTTGTGCACATTTTATCTCCTCTTTTTTGAGTTTCTGACATCAGCTGGTTTATGTAATTTTAGCAAAAAATGCACCAATATATTGCAAACCATATGGTTTGCAATATATTGGTGCATTTTCTGCTAAAATTACATAAACCAGCTTCTGGTGTCAGAAACTCAAAAAAGAGGAGATAAAATGTGCACAAAGCATGACAAGGGACAGACATCACAGAAAATAGATATGAGAAGTATATAATATGGATGGTATTCATCAGTCTGTGAGCAGTCCATGTACAAGTTTGCAACCACCTGGGTGGAGTTCGTCCTAGGGGAGGTTTGTGATGGCCTTTGTAAGTTCACTAATGGAGGGGGGTGACCATGGTTTGTGGAAGGGTCTGTACTAATGGGGGGGTGGTCTGTAATATTGGGGGGGTGTGTACTAATGGAGGTGGGAGGTTTGCTCACCACACAGGCCGAACACACACTCGCAGAGCCGCCAGCCGACTTACAAGGCTTCAGAAACAGGTAAGGGGGACCTGTTTTAAACTTTCCTGTTAAAAAAAAAAAAAAACACCAAATCCCTGCAATAATATATTAAGCAGCCTGTATAATGTATTATTGCTGGGATTTGTAGTCCTCTGTAACTGCTGGTATTCTGCATTGCATTTTATATAATGTATTGCTGGGATTTGTTGTTCCCCTATAGCTGCTGGTATTCTGTATTGTGTTTTATATAATTATTGCTGGAATTTGTAGTCCTCTATATAAAAAACAATGCAGAATACCAGCAGTTATAGAGGACTACAAATTCCAGCAAAAATTATATAAAACACAATACATTATACCAGCAGCTATAGGGGAACAACAAATCCCAGCAATACATTATATACAAAACAATGCAGAATACCAGCAGTTATAATGTATTGCTGGGATTTGTTGTTCCCCTATAGCTGCTGGTATACTGTATTGTGTTTTATATAATGTATTGCTGGGATTTGTTGTTCCCCTATAACTGCTGGTATTCTGCATTGTGTTTTATATAATGTATTGCTGGGATTTGTTGTTCCCCTATAGCTGCTGGTATACTGTATTGTGTTTTATATAATGTATTGCTGGGATTTGTTGTTCCCCTATAACTGCTGGTATTCTGCATTGTGTTTTATATAATGTATTGCTGGGATTTGTTGTTCCCCTATAGCTGCTGGTATTCTGTATTGTGTTTTATATAATTATTGCTGTAATTTGTAGTCCTCTGTAACTGCTGGTATTCTGCATTGTATTTTATATCATTTTTGCTGGGATTTGTAGTTCTCTGTAACTGCTGGTATTCTGTATTGCATTTTATATAATGTATTGCTGGGATTTGTTGTTCCTCTGTAACTGCTGGTATTCTGTATTGCGCTGTATAATGTATTGTGGCTAGTTTCAGACAGCCATGCAGACTAAGGCCGCGTACACACGATCGGACATATCCGATGAAAACGGTCCGCGGACCATTTCCATCGGATATGTCCGATCGGGAGTTTAAACGATGGCGTGTACACACCATCGGATCAAATTCCCCGCCGCCGGACGGCGCGGTGACGCGGCAGTGACGTTGACGCCGCCGCGTCACCGCCACGTCACCGCACCAGGAAGTAAAACACTTCCGCGCATTCGCCGAATCCATTCGGCAGCGGCGCGGCGGCGGTGGGGGACGACATGTCTGCTGGTAAGTGTACTAACCAGCAGACATGTCGGGCTGACAGATTCCCACCGGATAGATTTCAAAGCTTGCTTTGAAATCTGTCGGGTGGAGAAATCTGTCCGCTAGCCCATACACACGAGCGGAGATGTCTGCTGAAACGGTCCATCGGACCGTTTTCAGCGGACATATCCCCTCGTGTGTACGCGGCCTTAGAGTCGGTTTACACACAGGCGATCCGACTTTGGGGGCGGCTCTGCAAGTCGTTCTGAGGACGACTTCAGAGGCGACCTGCCAAACGACTTCTGTATAGAAGTCAATGAAAGTCGCCCCGAGCCACCACCAAAGTCGTACAGGAACCTCTTTCTAAGTTTTGTAAAATAACAATTTTTTTATGCTTTTCTACCTTAAATTTAAACGTTTAATGTTACACATTTAAATTTATATTAATTCACACATCTACTCTTGGTCCGGCCCCCGGGTCCAATGCATGAACCCATTGCGGCCCTCGAGTCAAAAAGTTTGCCCACCCCTGATCTAGCCAGTGGCGTAACTAGAGACTTCAGGGCCCCGGTGCAAGAAATCATGAAGGCCCCCCCCCCCCCCCCCCGATATTGATACTTAATTTTTTTACACTGTACAACAAAGTAAAACAATTCTGTTTCTAAATTTCACTTGAGGTGGCTGCAGTGGCAGTGCCATCCTCTCCCACCACCACCTGTGCCTCTTACTGATCTCATCACTATCCCCCCACCACCTCTGTTGTAGAAGTAATAGGGGGATAGGGATGAGATCAGTGGTGGCGGGAGAGGATGGCATCACCACTGCCACCCCCCGCAAGTACCACCGGAACCACCCCCCTCATGTATCATGTATCACCACTACCACTCCGCTCTATTATCACCGCTACCACCACCCCTCAAGTACCAGCAGTGGTACTTGAGGGGGGTGGCTGCAGCGGCAGTGTTGGTGCCATCCTCTCCCACCACCACTTGTGCCTATTACTGATCCCATACTCCCACCACTGATCTCAGCCCTATCCCCCATCACAGATCAGTGGTGGGGGGATGGGATCAGTAAGAGGCACAGGTGGTGGAGGTTGGCATCGATTGCTCAGCTCTGAAAAATGTCACTTACTGTCACTCAATCGAATCCCTGGGAATTCTGTTTGATCAGTTACGGTCACCATCAATCACTGTGCCTTCTAATCTCCCGCCAGGATGCCTTCTTGTCTCATAGGTAGACGGCATAGGTACTCCACGCAGAGAGGAAAGCTCCTCCCCCGCCTTCTCTCATTGATGTCAGCCCCCAGTCTCAGCGCTGCCTCTGCCCAGATTTATTCCATTTGCTCCCCAGAGAGCCCCCCTTACATTAGGGGCCCCAGAGAGCCTTCCTACTTACATCAGGGTCCCCCAGAGAGCCTTCCCCTACATTAGGGTCCCCAGAGAACCTCCCCTTACATCAGGGTCCCAGAGAACCTCCCCTTACATTAGTGTCCCCAGAGAGTCTCCCTTCTTACATTAGTGTTCCTAGAGAGCCTCCTCTTACATTAGTGTCCCCGGAGAACCTCCCCTTACAACAGGGTCCCCAGAGAGCCTTCCTACTTACATCAGGGACCCCAGAGAGCCTCCCCTTACATTAGTGTCCCCAGAGAACCTCCCCTTACATCAGGGTCCCCAGAGAACCTCCCCTTACATTAGTGTCCCCAAAGAACCTCCCCCTACATTAGTGTCCCCAGAGAGCCTCCCCTCCTACATTAGTGTCCCAAGAAAGTCCCTCCTTACATCAGGGTCCCCAGAGAGCCTCCCCTCTTACATTAGTGTCCCCAGAGAGTCTCCCCTCTTACATTAGTGTCCCCAGAGAGCCTCCCCTTACATCAGGGTCCCCAGAGAGCCTCCCCTCCTACATTAGTGTCCCAAGAAAGTCCCTCCTTACATCAGGGTCCCCAGAGAGCCTCCCCTCTTACATTAGTGTCCCCAGAGAGTCTCCCCTCTTACATTAGTGTCCCCAGAGAACCCCACCTTACAACAGGGTCCCCAGAGAGTCTCCCCTTACATCAGGGTCCCCAGAGAGCCCCCCTTACACCAGGGTCCCCAGAGAGTCTCCCCTTACACCAGGGTCCCCAGAGAATCTACCCCTACATCAGGGTCCCCAGAGAGTCTCCCCCTACATCAGGGCCCCCAGAGAGCCTCCCTTCCTACATTAGTGTCCCAAGAAAGTCCCTCCTTACATTAGTGTCCCCAGAGAGCCTCCCCTCTTACATTAGTGTCGCCAGAGAGCCTCCCCTCTTACATTAGTGTACCCAGAGAGCCCCTTCCTTACATCAGGGTCCCCAGAGAGCCCCCCTTACATTAGTGTCCCCAGAGAGCCTCTTCTCTCACAGTAGTGTCCCCAGAGAATCTCCCCCTACATCAGGGCCCCCAGTGAGTCTCTCCATACATTAGGGTCCCTAAAGAGTCTCCCCATACATTAGGGCCCCCAGAGAGTCTCCCCCTACATCAGGGTCCCCAGAGAGTCTCCCCCTACATCAGGGTCCCCAGAGAGTCTCCCCCTACATCAGGGTCCCCAGAGAGTCTCCCCCCTACATCAGGATTCCCAGAGAGCCCCCCTTACACCAGGGTCACCAGAGAGCCTCCTCTCCTACATTAGTGTCCCCAGAGAGTCTCCCCTCTTACATTAGTGTCCCTAGAGAACCCCACCTTACAACAGGGTCCCAAGAGAGTCTCCACTTACATCAGGGTCCCCAGAGAGCCCCCCTTACACCAGGGTCCCCAGAGAGTCTCCCCTTACACCAGGGTCCCCAGAGAGTCTCCCCCTACATCAGGGTCCCCAGAGAGTCTCCCCCTACATCAGGGTCCCCAGAGAGTCTCCCCCTACATCAGGGTCCCCAGAGAGTCTCCCCCTACATCAGGGTCCCCAGAGAGTCTCCACCTACATCAGGGTCCCCAGAGAGCCCCCCTCTTACATTAGTGTCCCCAGAGGCCCACTTCCTTACATTAGTGTCCCCAGAGGCCCCCTTCCTTACATTAGTGTCCCCAGAGGCCCTTCCTTACATTAGTGTCCCCAAAGGCCCCCTTCCTTACATTAGTGTCCCCAGAAGGCCCCCTTCCTTACATTAGTGTCCCCAGAAGCCCCCCCTTACATTAGTGCCCCCAGAAGCCCCCCCCCTCTTACATTAGTGTCCCCAGAAGCCCCCCCTTACATTAGTGTGCACAGAAGCCCCCCCTTTCAATTAGTGTACCCAGAAGCCCCCCCCCCCTTTTACATTAGTGTCCCCAGAGGCCCCCTTCCTTACATTAGTGTCCCCAGAGGCCCCCCTCTCTTACATCAGGGTCCCCAAACAGCTGACTCCCCCTTGCAGAAGTTCCCCTGTACCTGGCTGGTGGAGGTGGCGATCCGCAGCTCTATGGTGTCCACAGGCAGGGGGATCTCACTGGGGCTTGTAGTTCAATCTCCAAATCATGTATACAGCAGAGGGGGAGGGGCCTCTGACCCGGGCATCAACAACAGTGTGCAAGCAGAGTGTAAGTGAAACGGATACCTGCCCGGGTCAGAGGCCCCTCCCCTCTCTGTATACACTGACACTGAAGTACTACAAGCCCCAGGGAGATCATGCTGCCCACACAGGCACCATAGAGCTGCCGATCTTCCACCTCCTACCACATCTCCCCACTGCACTCTAAACGGCCAGCCAATGGTGCAGGGGGAGATGCCGGGTCTTGGGGGGGTTGCTGCGATGCCGCTCCTGCATCCACTGCCAGTGCCTTGTCGGCACCCGATCCCCGCTGCAGAACGGCTCCTCACACTGGCAGGCGGTGGGCGGGCCCCTCACACGGGTGGCGGGCGGGCCCCCCCGACTTGGCTAAACTACAGGGCCCAGTCAAACTGCAACTGCTGCGACTATGAAAATTCCGCCACTGCATCTAGCCCCTTTTTTAAACAGTCCACTGAGCTGACTAGAACTAGTTCTTAAGGGACCTAATTGGGTTGATTTACTAAAACTCCATAGTGCAATATCCAATCAGCTTCCATTTTTTTTTTTTTGCTTCAGGTAATTGGACACTGGCATAATAGGAACAGTCCCCCTCTATATAACCCCTCCCATACAGGGAGTACCTCAGTTTTTGTAGTAAAGCAATATGTGGATATGTGTCCCATGATGTACTTCCAAGAAAAGGATTTTACAGGTAAGCTGTTATAAAAATCCTTTTTTCTTTATCGCACATCACAGAGCACAGCACACCATAGTCATAACTATGTGGGATGTCCCAAAGCAAAGCCATCTGAGGGGAGGGAGACACAAAATAAAACAAAATAAAGCTTTCATGGACAATAAGGCTGGGCTGCTTTCATGTACAGTAAGGCTGGGCTGCATTTATGGACAGTAAGGCTGGGCTGCTTTCATGGACAGTAAGGCTGGGCTGCATTCATGGACATAAGGCTGGGCTGCATTCATGGACATAAGGCTGGGCTGAATTCATGGACAGTAAGCCCCGGTCCACACTGGTGTGTTTTTACTTGCGATTTCCCGGCAATGACACCGTCCTAATCAGTGCGACACCGCATCTGCGGCGCTGCACCGATTTCAAAAAATAGTTTCTGTACTACTTTTTGCGATTTCGACCCGCTATTTACATTGACATCAGATGTCTTTGTAATCAGGGCCGAAATCGGTACTGCCAGCGGGAGTGAAACTGTGCAAGTTCAGCTGAACATCCACAATTTCACTCCCACAGCCCAGTGTGAACCTGGGCTAAGGCTGGGCTGCATTCATGTACAGTAAGGCTGCTTTTATGTACAGTAAGGCTGGGCTGCATTCATGGACAGTAAGGCTGGGCTGCTTTCATGGACAGTAAGGCTGGGCTGCTTTCATGGACAGTAAGGCTGGGCTGCTTTCATGGACAGTAAGGCTGGACTGCATTCATAGACAGTAAGGCTGGGCTGCATTCATAGACAGTAAGGCTGGGCTGCTTTCATGGACAGTAAGGCTGCATTCATACGCTCAGTAAGGCTGCATTCATGGACAGTAACTGAGCATATGAATGCAGCCTAAGGCTGCATTGATGGGCACAGTGAGGCTGCATTGATGGGCACAGTGAGGCTGCATTGATCTCTTGTACCATGTCTGCAGTTTCTGACCATCTCTTGCCCCATGTCTGCAGTCTCTGACCATCTCTTGTACCATGTTTGCAGTCTCTGACCATCTCTTGTACCATGTCTGCATTCTCTGAACATCTCTTGTACCATATCTGCATTCTCTGACCATCTCTTGTACCATGTCTGCATTCTCTGACCATCTCCTGTACCATGTCTGCATTCTCTGACCATCTCTTGTATCATGTCTCCAGTCTCTGGCCATCTCTTGTACCATGTCTCCAGTTTCTGACCATCTCTTGTACCATGTCTGCGTTCTCTGACCATCTCTTGTATCATCGTAGTCCCCTGAGACATCGTGACCTATCACGAAACGCGTAGGGCAGAACGAGCGGCGTGCTAACATCATCACCCTCATTTGTTCGATCTCCACACGGACAGGTTTGCCTGTTTGCATCTGGCCGGCACAACAGGCTTAAGGCTGGTCTTTGTTTTGCTCAAATGTGAGTTTTTTTACTGTTTTTATTATTTAAATAAATCATCTGTGGTTTTACGCTATGTGAGGCTTCTCCTTCCTTGCATAAATGAACTGCCAATGAGGGATTTAAGTTTGGAGTCCATCTGATGTTTACTACACCGCGGATAGAGCTGACATCATTGACCTGCTGGGTCTCATTATATTCTGGATTAGGTCCATTGGACCTTAGGCTCTGGTAAGCAGACTACTTGACAAGTGGTGGTGGATTCACATTGGGTTACGTTCGGCATCACGAAAGTGCAGCCAGTTGGATTGTGCACGGGTGTTCATTATACCACACAACTCTTTGGACTTCTTCATCTATCTAATTTGATGGACTTTATTTTTTTGTCAAAAATTATGAAGGAAACCCCCAAAGGAGTGGGACTTTTAAGGCCAAGTTCAGATAAAATGTACTTTAATGCATAGATAATAATATGGACCCAGTCATATACATATTGGTATCTGTGGAAAAGGTGACCTGTATGGTCCGTTGCCTCTCTGTGGGTGTCACATAGTGGGCAAGGAGCATCAGGGGTAAGAAAAAAGCACCCAGTGAAAAAGGTAAAGAAAAGTTACAATTCTATGACAATACAGTGTATAATACAACAAAATAAAATAAGCAAAGCACAATCTCCATGGAACAAAATGGAGAATGCCCGACGCGTTTCTGGTCTCTTAAGTTGGAAGAGAACCGTCATCAGGGGCCAAGGAGTTGTACCATATAAAAATTGTTTCTCAATTCGCTAGTTTGTGCGGAAGGAGAGGTCCCTAATTGGGATGGTAATGGTCATGAGTAGGTTCGAGAACCGATCAGCTGGGGGGTAAAAACCCTTCCTATGTCAGTGGTCACACTCCCGATATGGGAGGGGGGTGATTGTCTTTCAAAGACACCCCCTGAGATTCTGTGTGAGAATTCTCATGTGGTCCCTCCAGATCAAGCAGAGTAGGACAGTTGTCTCGAAGTATCCAACGATTGGTAGCGTTCTCCCTGTTTTGTCACTTATTTCAATTGATTTACATGTTGTTGTGTGTATTGGTTTCATTTTTCATTCACTACTAAGCATCTATGCGTCTAATTGCTTCACGGCTCTTAACAACCCCCCCCCCCCTTTTTTTCAACATATGCACATGATATACTCCTTTAGTGGTAGAATAGTTGTCACAAAAGTGATTTGATTTAGCGTGACATTATTTATTCTTAATTTGCACACTGTTAGTTCACAGATTAATCGCTGCTCATCGTCATAGCTTCAGGCTACGTTTTTTAGTTTAGCCAGCATTCACAACATGTTTTTTCCAATTCTACATCTCGTGTATCATGTCTGCATTCTCTGACCATCTATTGTACCATGTCTGCAGTCTCTGATTATCTCTTGTATCATGTCTGCAGTGTCTGACCATCTCCTGTACTATGTCTGCATTCTCTGACCATCTCTTGTATCAAGTCTGCAGTCTCTGACCACCTCTTGTATCATGTCTGCAGTCTCTAACCTTCTCTTGTTTTATGTCTGCAGTCTCTGACCATCTTTTGTATCATGTCCGCAACCTCTAACCATCACTTGCCTTATATCATGTCTGCAGTCTCTGAGGGAGTCTGGAGAGGAGTCAAGCGAGGGAGTGCTGCTGGGATGTGGGTCATGGGAGAAGTCAGATGTGTGGACTCTGGAGAGAAGACTATAGGATAAAACCAGAGCCACCAAACCAAGCTGGAGCCGACTGACTGTTCCCTGCAAGGTGCACCTGAGAGGAGGTCAGTGACAGCGCCGCAAGGCCAGTCTGAGGGGGGGTCACTGATGTAAGGGGGGACTGAAAACAACAATGTAAAGGGGGGGGTCTGATATAAAGGTTTCCCCCAATATTAGTAACCCGAATGTGTATTCTTTCTGTGGAAGGTGGTCTCTGGTCAAAAGAGGCCCGTCTCCCCCACGTTTCCAGAGTTCCTGGGGTCCCCCCCCGATGCTTGACCAATTTTAGCACTTTTAACTGGAATTTGCTTTTATATAGTGTAAAGTTCGGGGAACCAGCTACATCGCAGGACACAGGCTTTTAAATCAAAACTGAGGTTTATTAAACTGAAATAGCGTCACAGCAGCAAAACAAAAGAAATAACAGTCTCACCGACTTGTAAAGTTCAGAACTGCTATTGCAGTTAAACAGTCCTTGCAGGTAAGTTCCCAGATAGCAGGCTTCCACAGCTTTCCACAGCTTTTCCTTGTCCACCATTCACCATGCACAGTCTCCACAATACTCCTTCACTCTCACCTACAACTTCCTGTCTTGCTTTAACCCCCCTGGCGGTATTCCCCAGTCTGACTCGGGGTTACATTTCTGTGCTGCGATTGGTAACCCCAAGTCAGACTCGGGCTCGCCTCGCTGAATCCACAGGCAGTGTTTACTTACCTTGTTCCTGGATCCAGCGATGCATCCGTGCTGTGTGAGCGAGTGGGTGCTCGCTTGATTCACACCGTGCCTCTGTGTGCTGCCGAGCTTGGTTCCCTGCGACGTTACGACGCACAGGGGCGGAGAAACAGCGCCATATTCAAAAAGGTAAACAAACACATTACATACAGTACGCTGTAATCTTATAGATTACAGTACTGTATGTAAAAAATACACCCCCCCCCCCTTGTCCCTAGTGGTCTGCCCTGTGCCCTACATGTACTTTTGCATAATAAAAACTGTTCTTTCTCCCTGCAAACTGTAGATTGCCCATAGCAACCAAAAGTGTCACTTTATGTCAAAAATGGTCTTAGATCAGCTAGAAAACAGCGATAATAAAAGAGAATCACTTGCAGAATTGAGCGATAGCGATTTGTGGGGAAATTTGTCATAAAAAAAAAAATAATGACAGTGACAATTCTGCAACTGAGCAAATTTCAGTGATTTTGATTTGATTTGATTATTGAATATTTTTTATTTTTATTCTATTATTATTTGTTATAATTATTTATAATTATTTATTATATTATAATTTATAATTTTACATATTTTACATAATTTTACATCATACCCGGGATGCCTATTAGACTCTAGTTTGGTCAGATTTAAGTGAGTTATTCCTAAGAATTACAACCCTACAGTATAAAATGCCAAATTTCCTTTAGCAAATAATGATACCGCTTTCAGCACCTAAAATCTGAAAGAATCATACCGCCAGAGAGGTTAAACCACTTCCTTGGACAGGTGTGTTAACCCTTTCTGTTCCCTTAAAGAGACCACAGTCCAAACAGAGGGGAAATATAGCGTCCTTCCAGGACCCAGCCACGGCGTCCTGTACATATCCTCCCCCTGTGCCCCAACGCCAAGGAGGTGGAGGCAACAGTGGAGCTTAAACAATGGACTCGGGGGAGGGCATCTGCCTTTTGATGCAGTCTCCCGGACCTGTGCTCCACTACAAACTTAAATTCCTGGAGCACCAGGAACCAACGGGTAATCCTGGCATTAGTCCCTTTACCTTGCCTCATCCATGTTAAAGGGGCATGATCAGAAATCAACCTAAACTTCCTCCCCAAGAGGTAATATCTGAGGGACTCCAGAGCCCACTTAATGGCCAGACACTCTCTTTCAATTATAGCATAGTTGTCAACTTCCTACTGAGAAAGACTACTGGGTGCTCCTCACCATGAACAACCTGTGACAACACGGCTCCCAATCCTACATCGGAAGCATCAGTTTGGACAATGAACTCTTTTAAAAAATTGGGTGCTATCAGCACAGGGTGTTGGCACAGTGCTGACTTGAGCTACAAAAAAAGTATTTTCAGCATCTGCATTCCACTCCATCATGACCGATTTCCGACCCTTTTTTTTTTTGTAAACTTTGTTTATTTGGTTTTCTGCACATACAGAAATATATGAGGCAAAGGCACAAAATCGGTAACAATTCACATTAAAAGTACCACAGAGATATCAACGTACATTGCAGAAGTCAATATAGTATGCAGGGTACTTCCCCTGGCCCTCAACAAAGGGACCATAACAACGAGTGACCCAGAGTAGTTACCTTGGATCCCTAGGGATCCCCACCTTATGGTCACCTGAACTAGTAACAAATCACTCCAGACTCGCAACAACCAGCCAGACACACTCACACTCAGACATTCATTGCCATGCAACAGCCCCGACCGTCTGTCCACCCCCCCTCCCCCCGTACCCTCACCCCCCCCCCCCCCAGCCGCTTACGGCTGAGAGAGTGGCGTGTAATTCCAGAAGGAGTCCTCTATGTCAAGCCATGGTTGCCATATCTTTTGGAGTTTTTTTAGGACACTCCCTATACCTGTATATACAATTATACATTGGTAAAACCTTATTTATCATACGGAACAGCATTTGAATAGTAGGAGCAGAGGTATTTTTCCAATGTAACAGACGATTTCCGACCTTTGGTCAGATCGGTCAATGGAGCCGCCAATCTGGCAAAGTTGGGTACGAATCTCCTGTAGAAACCCACCATGCCCAGGAATGCACGTACCTGCTTTTTTGTGAGGGGGCGGAGCCAATTCTTTATAGCCTCTACCTTGCTGACCTGAGGTTTCACCACCCCTCTACCCACAATATAGCCCAGGTATTTCACCTCCTCCATTCCCAAAGCACATTTTCAGGGTTTATTGTAAACCTCTCCTTCCAAAGAGAGTCCAGTACTGCCTGGACTTTGGGCGAGTGTGATTCCCAGTCTCTGCTAAAAACGACTATGTCGTCCAAGTACACTGAGGCATACTCCCGATGAGGTCGTAAAATCCTATCCATTGCTCGCTTGAATGTGGCTGGAGCAGTTTTCAGTCCAAAAGGCATTAGTTTGTACTGAAAACTCCCCTCTGGGGTAGAAAAAGCAGTTTTCTCTCTAGCAGCCTTAGTTAACAAGATTTGCCAATACCCCTTGGTAAGGTCTTATGTTGTGATATACCTGGTTGGACCTAGCCTCTCAATAAGTTCATCTACCCGGGGCATGGGGTAGGCATCAAACTGTGAAACCTCATTAAGTTTCCGGAAATCATTGCAGAATCGCAGAGTCCCGTTGGGCTTTGGTACCAACACAATCGGGCTTGACCACTCACTCTGCGATTCTTCAATAATGTGCAGGTCTAGCATCTTCTTCACTTCCTCTGAAACAGCCTTTCTTTGAGTCTCCGGGATGTGGTAGGGCCGGACAAAAACTTTGACTCCAGGTTCTGTGATAATATCATGCTCTATGACACTAGTTAGCCCTGGCAAGTCTGGAAACTTTTCTTTATTTCTCTGCAAGAACTCCTTTGCCTGCCGACTTTGGATTTTAGATATTAGGGTATTTGCTACTTGGACACTCTCCACCCCAACCTGAGGCTCAAGTTTTGCACTAGCCAGGGAGGTCACCGGTTCCCTGTCTGTCCAAGGCTTTAACAAGTTGACATGATATATCTGATTCCTCTTGCCTGGTTGGAGGACTCTATAATTTACCTCTCCTACTTTTTCCACAACTTCAAAGGGACCTTGCCATCTGTCCAAGAATTTACTTTCCACAGTGGGAATTAGCACCGCTACTCGATCCCCCACTTGGAAGTGCCTTATTTTAGCAGCCCTGTTATAGACCCTTTGTTGAGCCTCCTGGGCCTTTTGAAAATGCTCTTTGACTAGTGGCATCACGGTTTGGATCCTTTCCTGCATTTGGGAGACATATTCCAGGACACTCTTATGCTGAACAGGTTCACTTTCCCATTCCTCTTCAACAAAGTCAAGTAGTCCGTGAGGTCTCCGCCCATATACCAAATCAAAGGGCGAAAACCCTGTGGAGGCCTGGGGCACTTCCCAGATAGCAAACAGGAGAGCTGGTAACAGGCAGTCATAATCCTTCCCATCCCTTTGTACCACTTTCTTGAGCATAGACTTAAGGGTTTTATTAAAGCGTTCCACCAACTCGTCTGTTTGGGGATAATAGACCGATGTGCGCAGCTGTTTAATCCGGAACAGCTTGCACACATTGGCCATAACCCTCAACATAAACGGGGTGCCCTGGTCTGTGAGTATTTCCTTGGGGAAACCAGTCCATGTAAACAACTGGAATAATTCCCGGGCAATGGCCTTTGAGGAGGTATTCCGCAGGGGTAGCGCCTCAGGATATCGGGTGGCATAGTCAAGAATCACCAATATGTAGGAGTAACCTCATGCTGACTTTACCAAGGGACCCACTATATCCATGGCTATCCTCTCGAACGGGACCTCAATTATGGGCAGAGGGACCAAAGGGCTCCGAAAGTGAGTCACCAGAGCGGTCAACTGACAGGTGGGACAAGAGGTACAGTATCTCTTTACCTCTACTTTCAGACCTGGCCAGTAAAACCGGTTGGTGATCCATGCCTCCGTCTTCTCGACTCCCAGGTGTCCCCGTAACACATCGTCATGGGCCAGGTCCAGAACCTTTCGTCTATATTGTTGGGGTACCAACAATTGTTCTACCACATTTTCTCTCTCCTTGGTAACCCGATACAGCAATTCATTATATATTGCAAAGTGTGGCCACCTCCTATCATTCGCACCTGGCTCTTGGGGAACCCCATTTACTACTACAACTTGTTCCTGTGCACGGGCCAAAGTGGGGTCCTGTTCTGAGCAGTACCAAATGCCCCCTGGGGAACACCCAAATCTGGCAGGGCAGGGGTAGAGGCCACTTCCTCATCCTCTTCCCCCAGCATTACCTGAAGTGGGGAAGGCTCCCCCCTTAGTGTTTTGGTAGGTCTGTGGACCACATATCTTGACATTCTCAATAGTATCAACACTACTTTCATCACCATTAACTAAATCATTAGCATTTTCCTCATCCGGGTCCACATTAAGAACATTTGGCAGTTCAGGGTTATTCCTCTCAGCAGCAGGAACAGGGGGGGCTAGTTTCTCCCCAGTCTCTGAACCGTTCTCCTTGTTCCCACAGTTTTCGAAACAATGGACAGTCTCGCCCTATTATAACATCATGTACCAAGTTTTTTACCACCCCCACCTCTTGAGTACCAGTGCCACATGCTGAGGAGATAGACACTGTGATGAGAGGGTACTCTCTAGTGTCCCCGTGAATGCACACCACCCGTAAAGTTTTGCCTACCGGACCGATCTTCACAATTACTCTAGGATTAACAAGGGTTACTGTAAGCGGTGTCACGGTGCATTCCGTTACAGTTACTATGCTTCCAGAGTCCAACAAAGCCCGGGCAGAGAGGTGGTTCACTTGGACTTAACACTCAAATTTTTCCTCACCCAGGTCGAGATGTGTGGTGCATACTTTATGAGCATAGAAAGACCCCCTCTGAAGAACCCTGCATTCCATGGGCTCCTCTTGCAGTGGGCAGTGTGCCTGGGTATGACCCCAGGAATGACTTTGCCAACATTGTACATCCCCTCCACTCCGAACAGGAACAGAACTCTGAGGAGGTACCGGGAGTGACTCTTGGCCTTCCGGGGTGTTTGTTCAAGGGCTCCTTGGAACATCCTTTTCGAAGGCCAGCAGTCGGTCGAACAGGCCGTGGCAGACTGAGCCCTATGCGCTTGGTAGGTCCGAGCAGGTCCTCCACCACTGTATATCGTTCCACCATCTCGACAAGGAGGTTTGCTGTATTGGGGTCTCCATGGCTGACCCACTGTTGAAGGTCATCTGGCAGGGACCTCAGGTATCGGTCCAGCACCACCCGCTCCATGATTTGGGGCCAGACAACACCTCAGGCTGCAGCCATTTTTTTTTTTACTAGTTGCACCAGGTCATGCATTTGAGACCAGAGTGGCCGACCTGGATGATATTTCCATTGGTGTACTCGTTGGGCCCGAACAGCCGTAGTCACCCCCAGACGAGCCAGAACTTCTGCCTTTAGCTTTTGATAATCTTTAGCATCATCTGGCGGCAGGTCGAAGTAGGCTTTTTGAGGATCTCCGGTGAGAAAAGGAGCAATGAGGCCGGCTCACTGGTCCTGAGGCCACCCTTCTCTCTCTGCCGTTCTCTCAAATGTAGCAAGAAATGCCTCTACATCTCGCTTGGGGACAATTTCTGCAGAAAATGGCTTGTTCTCACAATCACCTGGTTGCCAGGGGCAACAGCCGTTTGTTCCCGAACCTGAGACAGCTGCTGCACTGCTTTCTTTAAAGCAGTCACCTGAGTCTGCATAACTCCTTGCTGGGTCACTTGCTGGGCTGTCAACTGGGCCACCAACAGGCGAGTATTGTCTTGCTGCAGAGCCAGCGCCTCTTTGTGGTAAGTTTGTTGTGCCTCCAGCTGGGTTGCTAAGCGCTGATTAGCTTCCTCATGGCGGGTCTGCGCTTGCATGTTAGCCAGGGTCAGCTGTTTAATTAGCTTCTCCATTGCTTCAGCTTTCAATGTTTGTGCAGCTTTAACCCAGGACATAAATCCAATGCACTGTCCCTTTAAATGTCAGTTCAATATAAAGTACAATGCCAAAAAAATAAAAAAAGTTTTTTTATCTTCTTATGCCTGTTATTCTGTCCTGCCCGCATTCGAGCACCAGTGTAAAACTGAGGTTTATTAAACTGAAATAGCTTCACAGCAGCAAAACAAAAGAAATAGCAGTGTCACCGACTTGTAGAGCTCAGAACTGCTATCGCATGTTAAACAGTCCTTGCAGGTAAGTTCCCAGATAGCAGGCTTCCAGGCAGGACACTGCCAAGTGCTTCCACAGCTTTCCACAGCTTTTCCTTGTCCACCATTCACCTTAACAATACTCCTTCACTAATGGTAAATGGAGGGGGCGCTAATATTGAATAATAAGAGAATAAACAATAAAGTGAAATCTAATAAATGGTCTGTCTGAACCAACAATAGCAGACTTAGTGAGCAGCAACACACTGAAAATAGTGAAATAGAAATAGATTGTACAAAAAAAAAATGAATGAATGAATGAATAAATAAATAAACTCAAGTCCATTCAAAGAGTGTTAGATAAAGTCCGATCAAGGCTAATCTTTCTCAGATGCAAATTGTTGAAAATTCATTGTAAAAGGTGTCCACCTCCACCAAGAAGGTCCCCCAAATGTGCACTAATGGATGGCTCCTTACCGCACGGTGTTGACCTGATTGTTTAGAAAAGGTCAAATACAGCAGTTGGTCACTAAACCAGTTGAATGATTCAGCTGCGCAGCTCTATGTTTCCCGGAATCAAACACTCTCATGAAGGAGGGAGAGGGGAAACCACCATAGTGAAGTACAGTTTATTTAAAATATGTCACATATAAAACAGCATAGCCAAATGGCCTCTTACTTTAGTAGTGCCTAGGACCCGGCACTGGGGCTAGTCAGCATGGCAGGATGGGCTATGATGAGTGTTCCTCGCTGGGGAACTGGGGTGAAGTCCAAGCCGGATACGAGTTCCTCGCTAGGGAGCTGGCGTGCGTTCCAGGCCAGGGGACCAGCGGGACCGGAAGTGCGTTGTTTTTACGTATCCAGGCGCTTCGGAGTTGAAGTTCCTGGATACGTAAAAACGTAAAAACAACGCACTTCCGGTCCCGCTGGTACTCGTATCCGGCTTGGATTCACCCCAGTTCCCCAGCGAGGAACACTCATCATAGCCCATCCTGCCATGCTGACTAGCCTCAGTGCCGGGTCCTAGGCACTACTAAAGTAAGAGGCCATTTGGCTATGCTGTTTTATCTGTGACAAATTTTAAATAAACTGTACTTCACTATGGTGGTTTCCCCTCTCCCTCCTTCATGAGAGTGTTTGATTCCGGGAAACATAGAGCTGCGCAGCTGAATCATTCAACTGGTTTAGTGACTAACTGCTGTATTTGACCTTTTCTAAACAATCAGGTCAACACCGTGCGGTAAGGAGCCATCCATTAGTGCACATTTGGATGAGAGTGTTTGATTCCGGGAAACATAGAGCTGCGCAGCTGAATCATTCAACTGGTTTAGTGACTAACTGCTGTGCGGTAAGGAGCCATCCATTAGTGCGGTAAGGAGCCATCCATTATTGCACATATGGATGCACATTTGGATGAGAGTGTTTGATTCCGGGAAACATAGAGCTGCGCAGCTGAATCATTCAACTGGTTTAGTGACTAACTGCTGTATTTGACCTTTTCTAAACAATCAGGTCAACACTGTGCGGTAAGGAGCCATACATTAGTGCACATTTGGGGGATCTTCTTGGTGAAGGTGGGCACCTTTTACAATGAATTTTCAACAATTTGCATCTGAGAAAGATTAGCCTTGATTGGACTTTATCTAACACTCTTTGAATGGACTTGAGTTTATTTATTTATTCATTCATTCATTTTTTTTTGTACAATCTATTTCTATTTCACTATTTTCAGTGTGTTGCTGCTCACTAAGTCTGCTTTTGTTGGTTCAGACGGACCATTTATTAGATTTCACTTTATTGTTTATTCTCTTATTATTCAATATTAGCGCCCCCTCCATTTACCATTACTGTTCAGTTCAGACCTTTGATGAGGTCTCTATCTTAGGGCAGCTGCTTATTCACTATAATTATATGTTGTTGTCACATTAATTTTTATTGGCGCGAGATACCACACCTTTTATAATACTCCTTCACTCTCACCTACAACTTCCTGTCTTTCTTCAAACCACTTCCTTGGACATGTGTGTTAACCTTTTCTGTTCCCTTAAAGGGACCACAGTCCAAACAGAGGGGAAATATAGCATCCTTCCAGCACCCAGCCACGGCGTCCTGTACAATATATATATATATATATATATATATATATATATATAGGGTTGTCCAGATACCGATACTAGTATCGGTATCGGGACCGATACCGAGTATTTGTGGGAGTACTTGTACTCGCGCAAATGCTCCCGATACCTAAATAGAATACTTTTTTTGTATTTATCAACATGTTCTGTGAAAATTCTTTGAGTTTTTTACTACTTGCGTGACAAGCAAATAAAAAATTGAGTTAGAGTTCTTCATAATTCTAAAGAAAATATCCTTAGTCTGTATTGTGGTTTGAAAACTGTCACATGACATTTTAAAAAAAGTATCGGTATTCGGTATCGGCGAGTACATAAAAAAAAGTATCGGTACTTGTACTCGGTCCTAAAAAAGTGGTATCGGGACAACCCTAATATATATATATATATGTGTGTGTGCTTTCATATCTGTCTTCTCTATATATAATACATTCTTCAAATGTGTTTTAAAATGCATTGTTTTCCCTTTCATGAACAAAAAAATAATGACGTTTGCTGTTGGGCTGGTATAAAAATGCTATGGGGCTGATATGAATTTTTTTCCAGGGTAGGTGTCAGGTACCTGGTAGAACAGCCTGATATGATGAAGAAGTCATCTCGTACACCTCCTACTCAGGGCTCCTGACAGAGTGGACAGGTAGTGCAGGAGTGCAGAGTGACACAAGTGACTGATGATCTTGTTCCCTGCAGGGCTGGAAAAATCTCCTGGTCAAGCAGCATGCAGAGATGCCAGATAGCAGTCGATAAATTGTAAACTGGAACAGGCTGGCACATGGAGGCAGCAAGCAGGTGAACCACAGGCAGGTAGCAGATAGATGAAGAACAAACCCCAGTGGATAACAGATGCTAGCAGCTTAGCCTTTCAAATCCCAGTAATGACTTGAACATAGACAGGGTCAGATGAGCTGAGTTATACACAGGCAGACAGAAAAGATACAGATGCAGAGGCAGAAGCAAAGTCATGGTACAGGCCATGTCGGTAACAATCAGCATAGCAGCAGTAATAGGCAAGGTCAGGAACAAGCCAGGGTCGATGCAGGCAAGAGCAAGCCAGGTCAATAACTGGAGGCAGATTCAGAGTAACAGGTTGCAGGTTAGCATGGGAACACTCTGTGACCGAACTGATCCTGGGTACCGGTCCAATTTAAATAGCCCATTTTGTGCCAACATATGTCATGGAGTGTGCGTGCGTGTGTGCGCAAATGCACACTTTTGCATATCTTTTAGCATTCCTATGCACATTGGCGAGCACATGAGCTCACGCTTGTGCGCCTTTACTATGTGCATGTGAAGAGCCGTGAACAGGAAACTGCCTGATGTAGCCATCTTGTCTGCTGGCATGCCATTCCTGACCGTAGGCTTCTCTAAAGAGAAGGGTTTACAGGGGTGGCCTAAAAGAATAGACAGAGTTAGATAGATAGGGGTAGGGAGTTCGATCAGATGGGAGAGGCTCAGGAGAAGTTTAGGAGGTGAGCATGGGAGGATGTGACAAGGGAGATATAGAGCAGGAGGTCTTAGAAGGAAAAAAAAAACTATTTTGTTGGTATTTTGACATCAGACTGATACTGTCACCAGAGCAAGTACAGAGTCGCTATGGTGACAGCGTACTGCTATGGCGATGATCATGTATAATGGCTAGCTGCCATTTCCTCTGATCACTGCCAGAGGTACAATGTCACCAGACCAGTTTTCCCAATGACAGCTTTTCTGACCCCAGACTGCAAAGCTGTAGGTCCAGGCCATTTGGTGAGTGGGGTCACAACATGAGAGTGCGGCACACGGCACCGTCCTTATTTGTGGAGCACCAGCAAAAATATTGGAGCACTTATGCAATTTGTGTCAAATAAGATATTATGTGTGTCAAATAAGTTTTGCATAATGTTCAACATGGTTATTTATTTGCACTTATCAACTATAGCATGCAAACGCTGTTCTTATTGATCCATCTAAACCTTAAAGGATCACTAAAGGAAAAATTTTTTTTGCTGAAATGACTGTTTACAGGGTATAGAGACTTAAAAGTTAACTGATTCCTTTTAAAAATGATTAAAAATAGATAAAAATCAATCATATAATATGCCTCTAGTTTCACTTTCGTTTTTAAACTGGTTTTGTGTTTATGTGAAGTAGAGAGAGAGACAGAACAAAAACAAACAAATCCAGGGCAGTGTTTTGTTTTTAAATTGAATCCCAGGGCAGTGTTTTGTTTTTAAAATGAATCTGATTGGTTCTGAGGAGTTTTTGACACACAGCTTGGACCACAGTGAAAAGCTGCCATGAGATTTTCATAAGGAGCCAGACAAGCAGGAAGTGTGGAGATCAGAGCAGAATTACAGTAACTTCAAAGCAAAAACGAACAATGAGAACATGAAAACAGCACTGCATTAAGGTAAAGGAAGCTATTTAGCAAAAAAAAAAAAAAATTCCTTTAGTGATCCTTTAAGGTTTAGTACCTTTGCAATAGCTACTGCAGTTTTTTTACTTGTATTTATTTCACTTCAGAGTTTGATATTTGTTTGCACTATATCCTAGGAGCGCTGTTTAAAAATATATTTTTTTATGGTTCCTCAATTGTCACCAATGTATTATTTTAACTACACATGAAACCACACAAGAAACTTACATTATAATGTAGTCAGCATTCTAGTACTGCAAGCTTGGAATGTGTCATGGATCTGCCACCTAAGAGTTAATGGTGCAGACTGATTTCAGTGATCGACAACAGGCTGCTTATTTAACCACTTAAGACCCGGACCAATACGCTGGTAAATGACCCAAGGTGTTTTTGCGATTCGGCACTGCGTCCCTCTAACAGACAATTGCGCGGTCGTGCGACGTGTTTTCCAAACAAAATTTGCGTCCTTTTCTTCCCACAAATAGAGATTTCTTTTGGTGGTATTTGATCACCTCTGCGATTTTTATTTTTTGCGCTATATACAAAAATAGAGCGACATTTTTGAAAAAAAAACACTATTTTTTACTTTTTGTTAAAAAAAAAATCAAATAAACTAAATTTTAGTCAAACATTTAGGCCAAAATTTATTTAGCCACATGTCTTTAGTAAAAAAAAAAATCGCAATAAAAAAAAATAGCTACCTAGCGGGAACAGCGGCACTAATACAGCGATCAGAAAAATGATCGCTTAGTGATGCTGGCAATAGAGGAGTGAAAGGGTTAACTAGGGCGGTGATCAGGGGGTTTAAAACTTTATTATTATTAGGGGGGGTGGGGGGGGCTATCCTGAACCTAACACTAACTGTTTTTTACAGTGCCTGTCACACTGACACTAAATGCAGTGATTAAATCACTGCATTCAGTGACACTGTGACAGGGGGTGTGGGGGGGGGCGATCACAAGGGGTTAATATGCCTATGTGAGTGTGTGTCAGTGTTGTGTTGGTGCACACTTACTTGTGATGTCTTCTCTCATCAGCAGCGCTGGGAAACAGCGCTGCTGAGATGAGAGAATACATAATTTCCTCCTTCCTGTGTAAACACAGGAGGAGGAAGTGACAGGCTGGGAGCGCGCTCCCATTGGCTGGGAGCGATCGCGGGGGGGGCGGATATCACGGACATCCGCCCGCAGATCCCGGATCGCTCCCAGAGGTAGGGGGACCCCCGCACGCCGCGGAGGGGGTCCCGATGGGACTCCCGAACCGCACTCAGGCGGGGACGTAAATTTACGCCCTTGTGCCTGTACGTGCCATTCTGTGGCCGTATATGTGCGTGCGGGGGTCCTTAAGTGGTTAAACACCTCAGCAGCACAGTGTCTTTGCTGCCTGATCTGCAGTTCTTACCTGACTTCCTGTGATCTGACCTGTTTCCTGTTTCCTGTGTTTGACCCGGCTTGCTGACTACAATTGATCTCTGTTATCCTGATCCTGGCCTGCCTTGTGACCAACGCTCAGCTCTACAACTGCTTGATTTCCCGTTGCCGAACTTGCCTGTATACTGACCATTCTCTGCCTGTCGTTTATATCTATATCGGATCATCTGTTACCAAACCCGGCTTGTCTGACTACGCATTCAGTGCACCCACCAGCCAGCTTCCTGTTTCCTGCTGCACCTGCTGAACCGACAAGACCCAAGACGAACCAGGCACCCATACACCGCCAGGCTCTTGTGGCCACTGTCGCAACATCGGTGGCCCTTTACTAGGGGTTGTACGAGAAGCCTTCCCACTACACGTCAGGCTCATCTGGCAGGTACGTAACAGAATGGCTTGATAAACCACCTCAAGGGGTTGTGCCAATGACAATCCACAGAAGATGGGTTCAATGGCACTGGCCATTATTTAATATGGAAATACAGCTTCATCGAGTGGGTGACAGGAGATAATTTGAAGGACAGCCCTAGACTGATAGTTAGTACTGCAGCCAAAGCTGTATTTTTTATTTAATTTTGACTAAATTAATATTGTTTCTTTTTTCTCTAGAGTTCTGCTTTAAGGCCATTAAAAACTATTTGTGTGTTTGAACTGATTCATCTATGATGATGAAAAATGTAGTGCAGTCAGTAGCCAGCTTGTGCAACCATGGAGTAAAGTAGTGGGAAACAGGCACAGAAGCAGTTGTCAGAGGGGAGTTTAAGCCCAGTTGTATGAGGAGAGGTGTGCAAGTATAGTGGAGAAGTGGGGAACATTCAGGTGTGGTGTTGAGAGAAAGTGGATGCAGTGGATCACATGGTGTTTGGAGTGTGAATTCAGGTGTGGTAATGAGAGTAGTGTGCAGGTATGATGGGGGCTAGTGTTGCTCACGAATATTCGCATTGCGAATATTCGCTACGAATATTGCATATTCGAGTATTCGCGAATAACACGAATATCGCGGCGAATATTCGCTATTTCGAATATTCACATTTTTTCAATTTTTTTTAGAACAGATCACATCCTAGAGATCCCCATCGACGTCTAAAAGCATTGCTGGTATGATTAGAGACCTTGGGCCGAGTAGCTGCAGCGCTCATTTTATATTGCCGAAAAATCGCAATGCGATTATTCGGCAATAGCGATATTGCGCGATTATTTTATATTGTAATATATCACGAATATTCTGAGCCAATCAGAGTGCTCCATTCCGCATTTCTCGAATATTCGCAATTATTTTATATTGTAATATATCACGAATATTCTGAGCCAATCAGAGTGCTCCTTCCGCATTTGCCGAATATTCGCAATTATTGTGTATTGTAATATATCACGAATATTCTGAGCCAATCAGAGTGCTCCATTCCGCATTTCTCGAAATTTCGCATTCGCAATAGCGAAAATTTGCAATAATTTCATTTCCAAAAAATATCACGAATATTTGTATTTAGCGAATATATCTCGAATATTCGAGATATATCGCGAAATCGAATATGGCATATTCTGCTCAACACTAATGGGGGCATGTACGCAGGCATTAGGTGAGAAATTGCGAGATATTGTATAGGTGCATTGTTGAAAGCTGGAGAGGGGGCATCACACAGTACATTGCCAGAGTGGGGGAAGCACATGCAGTGTGGTGATGAGAAGTGGGGTACAGGTACAATGGTGGAAGAACGAGTGTATGTGGTGGGTGGTGATAGAAGTGGGAGTGCAGGTGCAAAGGTTTCTGAAGGAAAGCAAGTTACACTCAGGGGATCCTCCTGAGAGATATAGGAGGCTGCAGGTGCAATGGGTGCTGATAAAAAGGTGCAGTGTGTATGAGGATGTAAGAGAAGAGAAGTGTAAGTATGGCAAGTGGTGAAAAAGAGGGGTTGCAGGCATAATGGTATCTGAGAGAAACAGAAGGCAAGGCACGTGTAGCATGGTAAAAGATGGGGTTGTAGGCATGGTGGGTAGTGAGAGAAGGGGAGTGAAGGCATGGTATATGCTGAGAGAAAAGGGGTGCACGCTTAGCATGTGCTGAGAGAAAGTGGCTGCGCTTACATTGAATGCTGAGAGAAAGTGGGATGTAGGCATGATGGATTCTAAAAGAAGTGGAGGTGTAACTTGGTGGGCCAAGATAGAGGGAGTTTAGGCATGCTGTAGAATGTGGAGGTCAGTTGAGAGTGCAGTGGGGAGCTACTTGAGAGTGTTGGAAGGTGTCAGTTTGTATTGGGGGGGGTGGGGTTGATTCATGTAGAAAAGGGGTAATTGGATGGTGATTCAGGGTGGGTTGGCATTGCAGAAGGGTGTTTGGGTGATAGCAAGGATATTTGGCTGCCATTGCAGGATAAGGGGCTGGCTTATATTGCGGGGGAGGGGGGGTTTGTTCAATAAAGGGAGGAAGGCTGGCAAAACTAAATATCATTCAGCTAGGTTTACATCTTTTCTTTGATTAATCTTCTAGCTTATGAAGTATCACACTAGCTTTTGTGTTAATACTTGTTGGTAGTGGAAATCTTTTAGTGGAATCGTACAGAGGAAATAACTATAATGCCGCGTACACACGATCATTTTTCGGCATGAAAAAAAC
This sequence comes from Rana kukunoris, assembly GCA_029574335.1. Classification (NCBI taxonomy): domain Eukaryota; kingdom Metazoa; phylum Chordata; class Amphibia; order Anura; family Ranidae; genus Rana; species Rana kukunoris. The sequence continues at coordinate 342,065,233 of CM056050.1, forward strand.
AATGTTTTTAAAAAATGTCATTTAAAATGATTGTGTGTTGGCTTCACATAATTTTTCGGGTTCTAAAAAAACGTAAAAAAAAAAATGTGAACATGCTGCATTTTTTAACTACGTTTTAAACAATGTCGTTTTTCGGGTTGTAAAAAATTATCGTGAGTGGGCTAAAACGACGTTAAAAACCTGCGCATGCTCAGAAGCAAGTTATGAGACGGGAGCGCTCGTTCTGGTAAAACTAGCGTTCGTAATGGAGATAGCACATTCATCACGGTGTAACAGACAGAAAAGCGTGAATCAGCTTTTACAAACACAAAATCAGCTAAAGCAGCCCCAAGGGTGGCGTCATCTGAATGGATATTCCCCTTTATAGTGCCGTCATACATGTTGTATGTCACCACGCTTTGCAAGAGCATTTTTTTAAAACGATCAGGTGTGGGCAACGTAGTTTTAATGATAAATGACGAAAAATTATCGTGTGTACGCAGCATAAGAGCAAGACAAGACCACACAACTCTTTCGGAAGTAAGCCAATTTTGTTGCTTTGTCCCAGGCATTCCTTCATTGCTACTATGGAATTCTTTGTTAAACCTGAACTTCAGACAATCAGCTAAATACACAGATGATATACTGTACATAGAGTATATGAGCATTGTTTTAAGCCAGCCATAGATGATTCGATTTTCTTTTCTGCAACTACAGTGTTGATGGGGGAATCTCTCTCGTGGAGCTATTGTGTTCTACTGGTGGGGGGGTAGAAGGAGCCATCCCGGCCAGGAGAACACAGTGATTATTGCTTGTGGCTATAGGCACTGGTGATAATCGCATGAAAAAAATCTGTCAGGCTGGTTGAACCCAAGTTCATTTATCAATCAACTTAGGTACAATCAGCCTGCCCATACATGGTTCAAATCTCAGCTGGTCCCTGTTGAATCAATGGGGAAAAGGTTTACCTTCCAACATGACAGTGGCACAAAGCACACAGTGGTTGAAGGAGAGAAAGGTGAATGGCCTTGCACAGGGCTGGACTGGGACAAATATTTGGCCCTGGACTTCATCCAGACCGCTCCACTTTAATTCAATAAAAAGCTACCCCCCTGAAAAATCACGCCCACCAAAAGGCCCTTGCATCCATTATTGAATATCATGAGAGGGTGAGAGAGAGAGGGGAATGAGAGAGAGAAAGAGGGAGGGTTGACGGAAAGGAGGTGGGTGAGTGTAAGAAAAAGAGAGTGAGTGTAGGACCCCTTTCACACAGACGTTTTTCAGGTGCTTTTGGGCTCAAAATACCACCTGTAAAGCGCCTGAAAAATGCCTCTGCTGCAGTCCCAGTGTGAAAGCCTGAGTGCTTTCACACTGGGGCGCTGCCATGGTGTTAAAAAAAAGTAGCCCAAACAGCATCTTTGAGGCGGTGGAGAAGCGTTGTACAAACCGCTCCTGCCGATTGAAATGAATGGCCACCGCTGCTGAAGCACCTGCAAAGCACTTTACCAGCAACACTACAAGGGCGCATTTAACCTTGAATTCGGCTGCTAGCGGGGTTAAAAGTGCCTGCTAGACGCCGAATAGCGCAGCTAAAACGACAGTAAAGTGCTGCTAAAACTAGCAGTGTTTTACCGTCAATGCCCGCCCCGAAATGTGAAATCAGCCTAAAAGTCAGGGAGTGAATAAAACAGAGGGGGGAGCTGAGAGATAGAGGGGGCTGAGAGAAATAGGAGGGGGATAAAAGAGGGGGGACTGAGAGACAGGGGGGATCTGAGAGAGTCTTCGTTTAAAAAAAAAAAAAATTTGGGTTAAAACGGCCCACTGAGCCATCGGCCCACTGGGAAACTCCCTGTAGTCCCTATGGCCAGTCCATCCCTGGCCTTGCATGGCTTATGCCGTGTAAACACTACCGTTTTTTTTATGACGTGAAAAATGCCATTTTTAAAATTGGTCATTAAAAACGATTGTGTGTAGGCTCCAGAGCATTTTTCTCAACGTGAAAAATGGGCATTAAAAATTTAGAACATGCTCTAATTTTTCTCTGCGTTTTTCACGTCGTGAAAAACGGTCATGTGTAGGCTTTAACAACAGGGAAAAAACGTGCATGCTCAGAAGCAAGTTATGAGACGGGAGCACTCGTTCTGGTAAAACTAGCATTTGTAATGGAGATAGCACGCTGTAACAGACTGAAAAGCACGAAGACTTAAAAGCGCGAACCGTCTCTTACCAAACTTTTACTAACACGAAATCAGGAAAAGCAGCCCAAAGGGTGGCGCTATCCAAATGGTGTAAAGAAAAAGAAAGATACGTGCGCAACCAAATCAGAACAATAAATATTGTATGTAAGTGTCCTTATTCCAATGATGGAATACACAAGAAAGAATAATAAAAAATATAAAATATATAAAAATAAAGAAAGACAGTCCTTACGATATCACACCGATGCAAGGGTTTGTAAAGGGGCTCAGTCCTCTGTCTACTAACAAAGTTGATATATACTGTATCTTCAGCAAAAATCCCACGGACAAGTGTAATAAATGGCCGCTTACCAGATCCGTCGGATCCCTAAGGGGATCAAATGGGCTCTGCACAGAGATGTCCTCAGCTGGTTCCGAACAATCCCTCCTGGTCCGCTCCTCTGCTGGTAATCCGGAGAGAATATTTCTATCTCATGCAAATTTCTCAGGGAGTGGAAACAGCCTTGGGAGATGGTATGGGAACGTGTGGATAGAGAGGAAAAAAAGTGCTTCATAGTGCAGTAGTTAGGTAAAACTTTCACTTTATTCCACTCAATGGAAAAAGAACTGACATCTAAAAAGCTTCATGGGTTACAAAGTATCAACTTGGAAGCATAAGCAAAAAAGTCAAACTAGCTTCGGCTCGGGCCGATCAGCTGGGGGGCGTGGTGACGTCAGCGGCTATTGCTCCACCTGACGCTGCGTTTCTCCCTATTGGGCATCGACGGGAAAGGAGACTTTTTCTTTACACTTATTGGAAGCCCAATATTTAGTCTTTTCTAGCTAGGTGCAGCACCTTCATTTATTTATTCATATCATTCATTTATTTATTTTTGGCATTTGCACATGTGCACTTTGTTCTGATGGGGGTAGCGTGGATTGCCCATGCTACACACTATGCGAATGGTACTTCCCCTTTATTGTGCCGTCGTATGTGTTGTACGTCACCGCGCTTTGCTCGAGCATTTTTTTTCACGATCGTTTGTATGCAAGGTAGGCTTGACAAGAATCGCGCGAGAAAAACATAGTTTTTCCCATGACATGAAAAATGGTCATGTGTATGCGGCTTTAGTCAGAGCCCAGACTTAAAGGGGAAGTAAACCCTGGTGGATGTTACTTCCTCTTTGTTTCCCTGCAAAGGTAAAGCATAATGGGCTACTATGCATCGCGAGTAGCGAGCGGCCATTCTTCACCCGTCTTCCTTTCCGGAGCCACGAACTCCGGCTCTGTGAGTGGCCGGAGTCGCATGTGCGCGGGAGCCTCCACTTACGGTATGACCCGAGTTAGAAACGACACAGCGTGCCCTTTCTAACTCTGGCGCATGCACAGAACAAATCGCTGTAAGGCGATTTGCAAATATCTCCTAGACCGTGCAGGTCTGGGAGATATTTCAAGCACCTACAGGTAAGCTTTAATCTCGGCTTACCTGTAGGTTAAAGGGTTTACAACCACTTTAAACCACATTGAAAATCTGTGGAATGACTTAAAGTTTGCAGTCCACAAACGGTCACCATGAAATTTAACTGAACTTGAGCAGTTCTCCAAAGAGTGGGCAAATATTGCAAAGTCTAGATGTGCAAAGTTAGTAGAGACATAGCCCAATAGAGTAAAGGCTGTAATTGAAAGCAAAATGTGGTCCAACAAAATACTGACATAAGGGGGTGATCCTTTTTCCAACTCAATGATTCTGTTCTTGATTTTTTTTTTTTTTCTAACATGTTGTTATATGGATGTTATAAGTTGCACTAGTAAATACAGCTGAATGAAACAAAAATGGTGTATGTCTTAATTTCAGGCAGCAAAGCAATAAAATGTGATTATTATAAAGGGGGGCGGGGGGGTTGATTATTTTCTATACCAATTGCATTTGTCATTACTTCTTATCATTCAGATACCCTGCCATTCAAAAGTGAGGGGACATAGATAACAGGAAAAACTTGACAGGGATTCAGATTTTTTTCCAATCTATTAAAAAAATAGGCTTAGCTGTAATTAAGCATTGATTAATCTTCTGATCTCACAATACAGTTTTCTGAAAGTGAGGAGGATTTGATAAAGGCTTTTATTGTAATTAAATAAATCATTGGAATATGCCAATGCGAACATCTGTAAACTTGTTGCTTTGAGTATTGCACTTTTCTTTCTGGAAGTTTGATCCACTGACCCAAGGAACAGTTATCAAAGTTTAAATTACTTGGCATGAAATCGAGGATGGGCCGCTTGTCTTTCTTTGAAAAGAACATGTAGCAGATTCCTGTGGAGGGAGGTGATCCTTCTGCTTTGAATTTTAACCATCTGTGCAGATAGCCCTCCTCCCTGCAATATGGGGACATTTTAGGGTTTGTTATTTCTACTATTTTAATAGGCTACAAATGTACTTTGACATTCCAACAATATATTGCCAAAAAGACATGCAAGATTTCTAAACAAGAATACAGCTGTGCTCACAAGCCTGCAATGAGCATGTACAAATAATCTTTCTTTCTTGTTCTTTTAGAGACACAGGATTTCGAGACTATTGGGTTATACTGCTGCCTAGAGGAGGAATTGGACAAACAAGAAAACTGACCAACTTGGTATAACCACTCCCACTTCCAGCATGTTTTTGCTAGTGTCCCATGGGAAACGTTTACCCATTTTCCTAGCCATAATCCTCAGCAACAACTTTTGAGGCTGTAACTGGACCATGCTGGACTGGACAATTGTGGAGCTTGCCTGGAATGTGTCCTGGGCTCCACATTGTGGCACTTTCCAAACCTTTGTGTACTGTGTCCATAAAAAGTATGCCCCACACAAACGATTCCCTTTACTAGCTAGTGTCCAAGGATTAAGCTGTGCATTGATGCTTTTACTATATTGAGGATTGTAAGTGCATTTTTTTTACCCTTTTTAATAAAAAATGTTGAGTGGTTTTATGCACTTGAGCTCTCTTTTGATTCATGTAATGACCTGGATCGGAGTCATGCTTAATGGAATGGTGGATGACAGCAATTTTTTTTAACGTAGATATCAGCAGCCTTAAGAGGAGCATCTCGGGAGCATATCTAATATATTTAGGTGCTGTTTGACATCCTGTTTTATAAATAGTGGGGCCCATCATTCAAGGTGAGGGTACATCTATAGCAGTACGACGGTAGTGAAATACACAGTGCATAGAGTATTATTAAAGGCACTGTAAAGATTTACATGTACAGTTTAAGCACAAAGGGACTGTTGATTTACTCACACATAGTCAAAAGTTATGTGGAGACTGTGATTTTTTTGGACTTGTTACATCATTTTTTAAAAATACATTTGGATACTGTGATTTTCTGCATAATTTATTGCTCTGATTTATGTAAACTTATGTTATATACAGTGCAGAAAATAAGTATTTGAACACCCTGCTATTTTGCAAGTTCTCCCACTTGGAAATCATGGAGGGGTCTGAAATTGTTATCGTAGGTGCATGTCCACTGTGAGAGACATAATCCAAAAAAAAAAATCCAGAAATCACAATGTATGATTTCTTTAACTATTTATTTGTATGATACAGCTGCAAAGAAGTATTTGAACACCTGAGAAAATCAATGTTAATATTTGGTACAGTAGCCTTTGTTTGCAATTACAGAGGTCAAACGTTTCTTGTAGTTTTTTTCACCAGGTTTGCACACACTGGAGGAGAGGGATTTTGGGCCCACTCCTCCACACAGATCTTCTCTAGATCAGTCAGGTTTCTGGGCTGTCGCTGAGAAACAGAGTGATTTGAGCTCCCTCCAAAGATTCTCTATTGGGTTTAGGTCTGGAGACTGGCTAGGCCACGCCAGAACCTTGATATGCTTCTTACAGAGCCACTCCTTGGTTTATCCTGGCTGTGTGCTTTGGGTCATTGTCATGTTGGAAGAAGACCCAGCCTCGACCCATCTTCAAAGCTCCAACTGAGGGAAGGAGGTTGTTGCCCCAAAATCTCGCAATACATGGCCCCGGTCAACCTCTCCTTAATACAGTGCAGTCGCCCTGTCCCATGTGCAGAAAAACACCCCCAAAGCATGATGCTACCACCCCCATGCTTCACAGTAGGGATGGTGTTCTTGGGATGGTACTCATCATTCTTCTTCCTCCAAACACGGTTAGTGGAATTATGACCAAAAAGTTCTATTTTGGTCTCATCTGACCACATGACTTTCTCCCATGACTCCTCTGGATCATCCAAATGGTCATTGGCAAACTTAAGACGGGCCTTGACATGTGCTGGTTTAAGCAGAGGAACCTTCCTTGCCATGCATGATTTCAAACCATGACGTCTTAGTGTATTACCAACAGTAACCTTGGAAACGGTGGTCCCAGCTCTTTTCAGGTCATTGACCAGCTCCTCCCTTGTAGTCCTGGGCTGATTTCTCACCTTTCTTAGGATCATTGAGGCCCCACGAGGTGAGATTTTGCATGGAGCCCCAGTCCGAGGGAGATTGACAGTCATGTTTAGCTTCTTCCATTTTCTAATGATTGCTCCAACAGTGGACCTTTTTTCACCAAGCTGCTTGGAAATTTCCCCGTAGCCCTTTCCAGTCTTGTGGAGGTGTACAATTTTGTCTCTAGTGTCTTTGGACAGCTCTTTGGTCTTGGCCATGTTAGTAGTTGGATTCTTACTGATTGTATGGGGTGGACAGGTGTCTTTATGCAGCTAATGACCTCAAACAGGTGCATCTAATTTAGGATAATAAATGGAGTGGAGGTGGACATTTTAAAGGCAGACTAACAGGTCTTTGAGGGTCAGAATTCTAGCTGATAGACAGGTGTTCAAATACTTCTTTGCAGCTGTATCATACAAATAAATAGTTAAAAAATCATAAATTGTGATTTCTGGATTTTTTTTTTTTGGATTATGTCTCTCACAGTGGACATGCACCTACGATGACAATTTCAGACCCCTCCATGATTTCTAAGTGGGAGAATATGCAAAATAGCAGGGTGTTCAAATACTTATTTTCTGCACTGTATGTAAATGCATGCCATAAGCTTTTTTTTTTTTTTTTTTTATTGCCACATGCACTTTTTGTTTATTTGGGTTAATTATTTAGAGTGCTTCACTATTTTTTTAATTATGCATACAACGGCCTTACCAATTCTAAATGATATATTTTTGATCGTGGGGATAAATCCCCAAGGAAGTTTGGAATGCTGGCAGTAAGAAAGAAGGGGAGGTTGTGGTGATGTTAGTGACGAAAGTTTGTTGTGCCAGTGTTGAGGAGAGGAGAAAAAGGAGCAGGCTTTAAGGGGTAAGTTCAACCCCTCCTAAATTCCAGGAGTTGTACATGGGTGGAGTGAGATGGGGCATAAGAAAAACTGAAGAGCTGAAGAACTAGACCCAAAGGGCCTGGTAATGGACTGGGAGGGGGGGGGGGGGCAGGACCCGACAATTCATTATAGCCGCGATTAGTTTTAAATTACTTTTTTAAACTGCCTGGTTCATTTCTCCGTGCCTTCAACTTGGTCAAACATATCTGAGACTCTCTCCTATGTTCCTGTTGAAGACTTGACTTCCCTTCTGGTTCCTGATCCTGTCTGCTGCCTCAGACTATGCTGATCTCTGGCTTCCTGATTTACTAGCTTGTTCTGACTACCCGCTTTGGCTACAGTACCCTGGCTATGTTTTGACTATGTTTACTATTTGTACAATTTTTTCCATTATATTAAAAGGTGTGATTTTTACTGCATTTTCTGTCTCCATCTGTTTCATGGTTTCTGACAGAAACTGTGTGAAAACTAAGACAAAATCATAATAAATCCAGCAAGTGTGTTAATATGTAAAACACATCTCAAAGTTCACATTTAAAGTGTTTAAAATATTAGTAAACCCAGATACTATGAACAACCCACAAATATATGTGCACAATGAGATAATAAATAAAGTCCCAATCCAGGTGAGTGTACACAGTGTGCATAATCTTTTAAATTACACACTGTGAAGTGCAGCCCAATCACCAGTGTCCCTCCAACCTGCTCACCTTCATAATAAGACCAATGCAAGAACATTTTCTATATCTAAACTCTAATGGAATTCATTGGAATTCCTGATGAAAAAACTCAGATGGGGCTACACACGATCGGAAAATCTGATGGAAAAAGTCCATCAGACTTTTTCCATCGGAAATTCCGATTGCGTGTACGGGGACTAACACACTTGTATCTTCACAGGGATGAAATACTGCTCAGTCATCCAAATCACTTGGTTGCTACATGCAAACAGGGGGATCTCACTTGGAAAAGGGGTCCTTACTCTGAAACGTTGTGATTCCCACCTCCATATTGTCCTAAATGTCCACAAATGCCAGATAAAAAAAAATTTCAGGCATCTATCCAGATGTATTGATGCTTGTTAATTGCTGTATTTTTAGCCTAGATCTCTTTCCTATTCTAATAAAAATGTATATGATGCGTGAGATTGCCTTTGTCTAAATAAAGTAACTGTGGGGATATCTTGTGCATTTAACGGCATGTCTTTATTTGATGCCAATGGAGGTTGGATTTCTTTTTTTAGCAATTGTTTCAATTTGCCGAAATACAGCTTTAAATCATCATCCTGTTAGAACCCTTATATGAGGTTTACAACTCATTCATCAATCCCAACCATGCTGTGCCAACAAAGTCCATGTTTCATATGAGACAATTTTATAGAACTAAAAAAACACAGTTCATAAAGCTAACCAAAAAAAATATCCAATATAATAAAGAAAAAACAATAACTTAATTTTTATTTTGTATATATCAAAAAAAGATCTTACTGGGCTGACCACATTCTCCTCTTGTTGAGGGCATGTGGCCTGGTATGGCTCAGGAGGGGGGGCGCTCTCTGTCCCCCCCCTCTTTTCTGCGGCCGGCCAGGTTACGTGCTCTGATAAGGGGTCTGATGTGGATTTTTGGGGGTACTCCACGCCATTTTTTTGGAGGGGTGGAGTTCCCCTTAAAATCCACACCAGACCTGAAGGTTCTGGAATGGATATTTGGGGGGAACCCCACGTCATTTTTTTTTTTTAATTTACATAGAGGCATTGTATTCTAGTATACCTCATGAATTAGGTCTAGAAAATACAAACATGTTTTTGATGGAACAAGACCATCGACAATGGGATTTTCAGTTTTTTATTCTTAAACTCTTGTAATTTATCCTTAAACACAACTGCTTCTCATTTCTCAGCTCCCATTACCTCCAGGTACAGGGCGTCGCCGTGGGTACCTGTATCTGGGGGGTGGGAGCGAGTAATATTTTCCAATGAGGCATTTAGTCAATACCTGGACCAGGCATTATGTTGGTTCAGGTATATTGACAATATTTTTATGATTTGGACAGGCACGGTACCATCCTTAAAGGAATTTATCCATCAACTTAATATCAATAGGTTTAATTTAAAATTCACTTTTGACTGGCATAATGTTCATATATCATTCTTGGACCTTTCTATTTATAGAGATTCCTTCAACAATATAGCTACCAAACTATACCACAAAAGTACAGCTGGGAACACCCTATTGCATGCCAATAGTAGACATTCCTTGTCCCTAGTGCACAGCATACCATATGCCCAATACATTCGTCTGCAAAGGAATTGTACACATGAAGCAAAATTTAGGCTGCAAGCTAATGAGCTACACATACATTTGCAGCAGCGAGGGTATAGCAAGAGTCTTTTGAAGAAGGCATTTAATAAAGCTCTTGGAAGAGCTAGGACATCATTACTCTATTCAAAACTCAAATCCGACCAAAATCAACAAACAACGAAATTCATCACCAGTTTTTCAGCTCAACACCAACAACTCCGTACATGTATGAGAAAACATTGGCATTTGCTTAGTGGAGTGTCAATGTTAGAAATATCCCAGAAATAGTTTTCCGTAAAAGCCCCTCGATAGGTAATAAACTAACGGCAAGTGAATATAGACCCAACTATGTTAGTGATACCTTAGTATGAGGCATTTTCTAATGCGGACAATGCACCTATTCCCCTTGGGTACAGACAGGCTCAAAGTTCAGTTTGCCAAATGTGTTTTGCCCTCACTTTCATGCTAGTTGCAGTACAGAGGGAGTTGTGTATTTAATGACCTGCAAGTGTGGAGCCTTCTATGTTGGGAAGACAATTCATCAATTTAAACAACATATATATGATCATATATACTATTCCCAATATGCCAAGATGCTTACCCAGGTTAGTCGCCACCTGGGCCTTTACCATAAATTTGATACCACTATGGTTCAATTAATTATTTTAGAGGTAATACCCCAGGACCCACGTGGCGGCAATTAGGATCAGTGTTGTAAGTAACGGCGTTAAAATAAACACTGTTACCTAACGATGCCCCTTTTGAGGGTAACGAGTAATCTACCAGATTACTCTTCTCCTCACGGCAACGCCGTTCTCATTACTTGGGCGGCGTTACCGTAATTACACATACCTCTTACTCAGCCGTCGCCGTCGGCATCCGCATCCATAATTAAAAAAGCGTGCCCCCCGCTTTATATATCTATTCTATTGAAAATGAGTCCAGATAAAAGCCCCACACTTGCAACACACTCCCCAATGCTGGCGACAAGCGTTATCATTCTTATAGCCATGTTCAGGGCTAGCCAACAAAACACTTACTATATCCATCATTATAGATTCATTTTTATATTGGAATATGATGGTTATCGGTGGCCCTGTTTTTTATGTTATCTTTTTGCTTTTTGTGTTCTTTCTTTAGTCATGGGCTTTATATACTGTATGTTTAAGAACACTTTTGCCGCATTTTCTAATCTATCCAGTAGATATTTAAGTCCAATGTCTACACCGGATTAACTTGATGTAATATTGTGCAAGCAGTATCAAATGTTTCAAGACCCACCATACTAACTGCAAATCATTGTTACATTGTTCTTGTATCGCCAGAACATTTCATGCCCATTTGTTATAGCATGTATAATGCATGTACTGATACTTGTTTTTTATCATCAAATGTTTTTCATTTGCCCTGCTCTTCAATTTGGTTGCAGTTCACGCAGTGACCGCTGGCTCCAGGTGCACTGTGTGGAATATGTGGCAGCTCGAGCCGCTGGGGATTGGTCCCGCCCCTCCCTGGGTTTAAGAGGGGATTGTGCAATCGTCCGCCAGTGGCAAGGAGAGAGACATCCTCCATCTGATGTACTCTCTAGTACTTCCGCTTTTCAGCACCAGAACCGCTTAGTGGTTAGCGAATGCTCGGTATATTTTTTAGTTGGCTCGAGTTTCATCGGATGCCAATCCAACGTCTACTTGAACGGGATGTACAAATACAGCATAGTTGGGACGCCAATCCTCAGATGCTTTGGGAGTGGTGCCGTCCAGGACACCTCACATATTGGTAGCACGCTCAATGGTTGATGCAGATTTTTGGAAGGATCACCTATCTTTGGGTATGTTCAGCGTCCTTATGTTCATGTTTTGGCTTCCATATAATTATCATGATTTTGCTTATCCCCATGTATATAATCTTTTTATCAGATTTACCCTCTTGAGATCCAATCCGATTATTGCAGAAATTGTCTGCGTTTGTGAATGAGCTCAGAATTTCTGCTTGCAATCCAAAAGTCAATTTAAAGTGATTTACAATATACCCAAAATCTGCATCCATACCTAAATGCTGCCCTATAGCTGCCCTGTAAATGCCAATGTAAGTATGGATATGGTTGTCATATGTTCATGCCCCCTATTATCCTTAATACAGCAACTTATTTTTCTATATACTCTTTATCTGTTACCTTGTGCATCCCCATATTCTGTATACATAGGGCCAGATTCTCGTAGATGCGCGCATAATTATGCAGGCGTAGCGCATCTCAGATGCACTACACCGACGTAACACGGAGAGGCAAGTACCGTATTCCCTAAGCAAATGCGCTCCAAGATGCACCTGCGTAGCGGAAATTCATCGGTGTGATCCGGCGCAACTCCAAAGTAGGAGGGAAGTGGGTGTGTTGCATTCTTTTTTTTTTTTTTCTTTTTTTTTTTAAAGTGTATTTTTGTGCGTGAACTCGAGAGAGGAGCCGGACTGCAGGAGTTGGGAGTAGGCTGACCCTCCCCCCGGAGGCTATCTGCCATCCTTCTCCATGCCCCCGGTGGCAATGGCGGGTGTGAGGGAGGGCCTCCCACTCACCCCGCCCCTACCTGCTCCACTTGGGAGCCCAACGGGGCAGAGGGACTCCCCCTATGAGGGAGTGAGCGGGTCTAGCCCGCCCAGCCAGCCCCGCAGGTCCTTCGCCTCTCTTTTTAGGAGACCGCATGGCCAAAGTGCGTGCATGTTCAACCAATTTTGTGTGCGTGCAGGTGTGGTGGTTTTTGTGGGGGGGGGGGGGGCGTACTAAGCACAGGCATACCCTGCATAGCACACCCACCGGGAGCCGGGCTGAGACCACCAAACTCAATTCACATGTAGCCGAGACCGGGATCCGAACCCTTGGCTGCAGAGGTGAATGGCTTATCAGCGCAGTGCCAATCACGTTGAGCCACCACAGCTCCTTGAAGGCGAATGAAGGCCGGGACGAACGGAGCATGCGCCGTGATGTGGATGACCCGCGCCGTGACGTGGTTGACCCGCGCCGTGACGTGGATGCCTTCTGTGCATGCGCAAAGCCTCCCTGCGATTCGCCGGCGCTGTGTATATAATGCGCCCACACATGCGCCCGTGCAGCGCAAACGTCTCACATTTTTTGGATTGTCACGGGAAATCTTTTGCATGACCATGGCTTCTATTGGGAAGGAGAGGAGAAAGAAAAATTTCTCCCCAGAGGAGAGGGCCATTGTCATCGCGGCAATGGAAAAGTATGATTTCAGGTTCCATGGTGCTGACAGTGCGCGGACCAGCAAGTCCCGGAGGGATGAAATCCTGATGAAGGTGGCTTGCCAGGTTAATGCCCTCTCACACGAGATCCTGACACCGCAGGACATTCAAAAAAAGATGTCTTCTCTCTCCTCTGGTTTGGGGATTCCAGAAAGGAGTCATGAGATGGGGTCCTAGTACATATGTCGCATCACCTGGTAGTGTAAAGACAGGAGGATGTTAGTAGTGCATGTGCCCCTTGTGATGTGTGCATCATGGGGGGGGACAGTCGTGCCTGCCACCCATGTCACTCACCAACCAGCCAGCTGTCCCCATACATGTTCTGCTCAAAATCTGCTGGGATGGTGCTTTGACGGTATATGTAGCTGTCATGGCTGGATCCGGGGTCTTTGGCACGGACGTGCCATATGAGGTATTTGGCATCAGCTGTCACCTGTACGTTGATGGAATGCCAGTGCTTCCGATTGCGGTAAATGTGCTCTGTGGCACTGGGGGGCTGTAGTGCCACATGTGTGCAAACAATGTCCCCGATGGTGCGTGGGAATCTGGCAAGTCTGTAGAAATCTGTCATTGCCTTCTGCCGCAGGTCCTCAGTTGTGGGTCTGATGATGTGGTGGGACATGCGTCTGAGGATTGCGGGGATAACCTGGTGCAGACATCTGCTCATGCTGGTTTGTGACATCCCAGCCACAACTCCCCTTTATGAGGGGTATGTTTACTCAAAGCTTTCGTGTTACGCGCACCACGCGTAGCCTACGCCGAACGCGCGTAGTTTCGGGAATCCGCTCATCTCCCTCATTTGCATATTTGCATGCTAATTCAATGGGAGCTGAATATGCGCGATGCGTAACTAGCTTAAAGCATTTTCGCCGCTCAGACAAAAAAGATTTTCTGGCGTATGTGGTTCTGTGTTTACGGCGCATCGATACGCCAGCGCACATTTACAATTACGCCGCGCATATCCATTTACACAGGCGCATCGCCTCTGAGAATCTGGCCCATAGTGTGGAGTGTGCCCCCATAGTCGGCGCAGGGTGCCAGTGGTTTTCCTCTCAATTGAAGGGGTATCTGTTTCAGCTGCTGCACGTTTAGAGCATGGGCGAATGTTAATACTCTCTATAGCACCAATTATCAGTGAGTTCACTTGTATTCATTTATATATAAACCAAAATGTATTAACATGTACTCTATGTTTCATATTCTAATTGAAGCATGTCTTTTCAAAATCTAGAAGCTCCTGAGGAAGCGACATTTATAGTCGCGAAACATGTAGAGACGTTTTAACTCTTCCAAGGACCCCTTGGAAACAGCCCAGGAGATACTTCTCATTCAGTGTGGGCTTTGTTTCTTTATACAGCCCCGCAGCATACTATATACTGAGTATTTCCTGTGGAAAAAACATCTGGCCCTTTTCTATTTTTTGTATTTCTATCTTTGAACTATTATGTGTATATTACATGTTATTATGTTAACTATTAAAATTTGTTAAAAATGTTATACGTGCCTGTAAAGTAAATTTTTCTAAAAACTTCCAATTCAAATGCCCTTGACGGTAGACAAAGAAGCGGAACTAGCCGACCAGTATATGAATACCAGGAGGTCCCACCAACCAGAGCCTTGTGGCATCTCCAGACCAGTGCCAGCACCTGCCCATATCCAGCCATGCGCCCGGCAGTCAGTCGCCCTCCCTGTAATGGCCTGACTGGCTATACCCATCAAGAAGACCGGGCCTCGCTGTTATGGGTGTAATCAAATGGTACTTCAACGAGCTAACTGGGATGTAAACGCCACTTTATGGAACCGTGCTGCCTCTGGCCCAGCCTGAGCAGCCGCCTCACCATTTACCTCAACTGGCTAGGGCGAAGAGGAATTTGGGTGAACCTGATACAAGCTGCTGCCGATGACAACCGCAGGCATCACTGACAGGCTGTTTGGGTGAATGGGTGACCCGCCCAAGACTGACAGCGGAGCTACTATTACTTTGGTGAAACTCAGGATGGTTACAATGACTGGGAAAATTGGGAGGTCCATAGTTTCGTGAGTGGCTGGAGGCAAAGTTTTATGCATACCTACCACCCAAATGCATATGGATTGGGGTTCGGAATATAAAGACGTGGAAGTTGGAGTTATATACCCACAGATGTTCTACTTGGAAATTATTTGGACATCTTTCTTCATCTTTCCATGTGCAGTCATCCCCAGAAGCCTTCCCTGTGACCAACCAGCAGCAAGCAAGGCGAGCAGAGGGGGCACTTGATGATGGGACCCAGGTGAGGCCCCAATCCCGACCAGACTGTCTCACCCTTTACCTGCGCTACCCTGACAGACTTTACCCAGGAACTAATATCTGACCCGACATTTGATAGTTACCGGGAGAGGGCAGGGATGGGCCCCAGGGGATTAGAAAGGTAACAGATAGCTCTCTGCCTTCACCTGGCCAACATCACAGAGTTCATCTTAAAGACTTGCTTGGCTGGTATTCCTTCTGGCTCCAGATTCTGTTTGCTGTGCCACTACGCTGATCCCTGGCTTCCTGACTTTCTGGCTTGTCTTAGTCACACAAGGTCCGGAGAGAGCATCTGTGCTGGACGGCTTAAGTAAGCAGGACTGA
Organism: Rana kukunoris; assembly: GCA_029574335.1. Classification (NCBI taxonomy): domain Eukaryota; kingdom Metazoa; phylum Chordata; class Amphibia; order Anura; family Ranidae; genus Rana; species Rana kukunoris. Next base: position 342,080,887 of record CM056050.1, read on the forward strand.
CGAGCAGGAAATCATCAACAGGTCACTATTACCTCGCATGGTAATCACTTCATTTGAGCTTTTTCACTAAAAAACAAACAAATGGTTCCCGTGGATTCATCACTTCATCTCTGACGATATCCCAGGAGCTCTTAAATACACTTGGATCGAGGATATTCATTGAAGCCTGCTAGATCTGATGAGTATACGCTCATTCAGATCCCCATCTTCTGGTAAGCCTTCAAAAGGTTTCGTTTTATTGGTGGTGGATCCCTTTGTACCTGTCACATTATCCAGTGTGTCACTATCGGTGGTGAATAGAAGTTTCTGGATTGCTATTTGAACTTTTTTTATACACATGGACAATTTGTGTTAAAGGAGCTACATAAGCAGTAGTCTCTGTTTATTTTTAGCGCTACACTTTTTTCTTTCTGTTTCCATGTGAACATGCTCAAAGCATACCAAGGGAGGCCAGTGGAGCTAGCTTCCAGAGAATAGTAGATCAACTCCTCGATGGCCTCCAGGATTATGCCGGTGCATATATGGATGACATTGCGATCTACAGCGATACCTGTAAGGAACATCTACTTCACCTGGGTACTGTGTTAGACCGCATCAGGGCTGTGGGACTGACATTAAAGCCAGAGAAATGTAGCATTGGGATGTCTGAGGCCGCGAACACACAATCGGTTTTGTCCGATGAAACTGGCCTTAAGGCTAGTTAGCTCTACTGTCTAAGGTCACTTTTGTGACGAGACCCTTGCTCGCTCGGTTCTGCTCTCCCGACACTCCTCTGCTTCTATTAGATCAGATTGCTGATTGCAACGTCTGATGGTCCAGTCATCCAAGGTCCCGGGATCCGAACTACATCTAATTGAAATTAAGTGAATATTAACACACTGATGCTGATTTATAAAATAGGTAAGAACCATCACACAATAAATTGTGTGATGATACTTATTTTAGTTAACCGGCCCTAGTTAACATTGGTTGTAATGTTGCAATATAATGCTAAATAAAACGGTGTGGTTTTTATTGTGCTAAATATTGGCGATGGCTAGAAGGGAAGCAGAGATCAGTAGTAAGTGACACAGAGTTCACAGGTCAGTACTAAGTAAGTCATCCAAGGTCCCGGGACCCGAACTACATCTATGTGTCGTTCGGACCCATTAGAACAAACACCAGACAGGCTGTATGTAAGTTCAAACAGGACTCTCTTTATTGAAACATTCTGCTGGTTATATACAGTTTACAAGCTTATCATCAATCAAAGAACAATGAAATCTCCACCCCATTTTCCACACACTGGGACTTCCATACAGATTGTTAGGTAGACACTCTGGTGCCGACCCTGACAAGACACATTTCTTTAGATAATGACATGCTAATTCAATACTCCTGACAGGAGACTTCTGACCTTTAAACAATACACAATCTTTTTAAGCTTCACACACAATGAACTTCAATCACATTCTAAAAGACATTCAGTTGATTACCCCCCCCCCCCCCCAGACGTCCCGTCTCTGACAACAGCAACACAATGAAAGACCTTTCAGGAGCCAACCTCACTTAGCATTTCAATAGTCTGTTCTAAGCATTGAAACAGTCATTCTTATTGATTGGTTGTGAGTCCACATGAAATCACCTGTATCAGTAATGTCCCATCTCATGTAATACATGAAGTATGATTTTATTAGCCACCCTCTCCTGTGTAACAGATGTCAAGTAGAAACACTTGAGTATCTCAAGGTCCATGACAACCTTTGTCTGAGATAATGGGAGTAGCCCATATCTGATAGTTTGCTGTATAAATTCAGTGTGTTTCTAAAAATAAAGCAGTTCATTTTCTAGTGTACTGTAAGACTTTTGTCTTTGGGGTTACTATAGCCAGATCCATTGGTCTTGTGTTCCAGGACTTGGAAAGCAGCTTTTGGCGAAAATACCCAACAGGTTGTCTGGACTCCGTCACATTGGGTACGATAATTTGTCTTATTTTACACAGTATGACTTTTTTCCTTTGTAAAATAATTCCAGGACCCACATCACAGATTTTTCATCTTCATGAATATGTGAATATTCACTTTAATTATCAAATCATTGCAGTTTACTGTGAATACCCAATCATTAACAGATTAAATAAGTTAACAGAAATTCGCTTTACATGACTGGCTAATTGAAATTAAGTGAATATTAACACACTGATGCTGATTTATAAAATAGGTAAGAACCATCACACAATAAATTGTGTGATGATACTTATTTTAGTTAACCGGCCCTAGTTAACATTGGTTGTAATGTTGCAATATAATGCTAAATAAAACGGTGTGGTTTTTATTGTGCTAAATATTGGCGATGGCTAGAAGGGAAGCAGAGATCAGTAGTAAGTGACACAGAGTTCACAGGTCAGTACTAAGTATTGCTGAATTTAGAGATTAGTAGTGGGCAACGCAGAGGTCGGGGATCAGTAGGAAGTGATGCACAGTTCAGAGATCAGTAGGAAGTGATGTAGAATTCAGAGATCAGTAGGAAGTGACAGAGGGTTCAGAGATCAGTAGGAAGTGATGTGTGATTCAGAGATCAGTAGGAAGTGACAGAGAGTTCAAAGATCAGTAGGAAGTGATGTGGGATTCAGAGATCAGTAGAAAGTGATGTGGGATTCAGAGATCAGTAGGAAGTGACGCCGGGACTCAGAGATCAGTAGGAAGTAATGCAGAGTTTAGAGTTGAGTAGGAAGTGACGTAGAGTGCAGGGATCAGTGATCAGCAGCAAGGCAAGTGACCCATAGTTCAGAGATCAGTGCTCAGTAAGAAGTGATGCAGCCTTCAGAGATCAGTATGAAGTGACACAGAGGTCAGAAATCAGTGATCAGCAGGAAATGATGCAGAGTTCAGAGATGAATAGGAAGTAATGCAGAGTTCAGAGATCAGTGGGAAGTAACACAGAGGTCAGAGATCCGTGATCAGGAGGAAGTGATGCAGAGTTCAGAGATTAGTGATCAGTAGGAAGTAATGCAGAGTTCAGAGATCAGTAGGAAGTGATGCAGAGTTCAGAGATCAGTAGAAAGTAATGCACAGTTCAGAGATCAGTGTGAAATGACGTAAAGTGCAGGGATCAGTGATCAGCAGCAAGTCAAGTGACCCAGAGTTCAGAGATCAGTGGTCAGTAGTAAGTGATACAGAGTTTAGAGATCAGTAGGAAGTGACACAGAAGTCAGAAATCAGTGATCAGTAGGAAGTCATGCAGAGTTCAGAAATCAGTAGGAAGTAATGTAGAGTTCAGAGATCAGTAGGAAGTGACAAAGAGGTCAGAGATCAGTGATCAGTAGGAAGTGATGCAGAGTTTGGAGATTAGTAAGAAGTAATGCAGAGTTCAGAGATTAGTGATCAATAGGAAGTGATGCAGAATTCAGAGATCAGTAGGTAGTGACTAAGAGGTCAGAAATCAGTGATCAGGAGGAAGTGATGCAGCGTTCAAAGATCAGCAGGAAGTAATGCAGAGGTCTGAAATCAGTGATCAGGAGGAAGTGATGCATAATTCAGGGATCAGTAGGAAGTAATGCATTGTTCAGAGATCAGTAGGAAGTGAGACAGAGATCAGAGATCAGGAGGAAGTGATGCAGAGTTCAGAGATCAGTAGGAAGTAATGCAGAGTTCAGAGATTATTGATCAGTAGGAAGTAATGCAGAGTTCAGAGATCAGTAGGAAGTGATGCAGAGTTCAGAGATCAGTAGGAAGTAATGTAGAGTTCAGAGATCAGTAGGAAGTGATAAAGAGGTCAGAGATCAGTGATCAGTTGGAAGTGATGCCGAGTTCGGATATTGGTAGGAAGTAATGCAGAGTTCAGAGATTAGTGATCAGTAGGAAGTGATGCAAAGTTCAGAGATCAGTAGGAAGTGACACAGAGGTCAAAGATCAGTAGGAAGTGATGCAGAGTGAAGAGATTAGTAGGAAGTAATGCAGAGTTCAGATATCAGAAGGAAGTGATGCAGAGTTCAGAGATCAGTGGAAAGTAATGCAGAGTTCAGAGATCAGTAGGAAGTGACGCAGAATTCAGATATCAGTAGGAAGTGACACAGAGTTCAGAGATCAGCGATCAGCTGGAAGTGATTCAGAGTTCAGAGATCAGTAGTAAGTGACGCAGTGTTAACAGATCAGTAGGAAGTGATGCAGAGCTTCAAATCAGTAGGAAGTGACGCAGAGCTCAGAGATCAGTAGGACGTGATGCAGATGTAAGAGATCAGTAGGAAATGATGCAAAGCTCAGACAGAGATCAGTAAGAAGTGATGCAGAGCTCAGAGATCAGTAGGAAGCAAGGTAGGAGCTGCTGGTAAATACAAATATTAAACCCAACTACACCTTGTACAAAAAAAACTAGAGCTTGGCAAATCCCCCCCCCCCCCAACATTCTATTCAAAATATTTCAATAGTCACAGCAGCTTCATTTTTTATTTTCTATGTGTAGCGCCCTCTTGCGTTTAGCGCGGGTATTGAGCTTTAAAAATAATAGTTGATTGGGAGAGTTACTTTGCTTTCAATCGCAATTGTTCAGTTACTGGCCTGTCTTACTCTGGGAAGGTCCACTGGCTCGGACTGCAATCTGGGGATGTAAGTTCATCCTTGGCCGGCAGTGGGAGCTAGAGGGATTCCCGGCATATTTAGTCTTCCCCAGCAGCCAATAGGAGGGTTTTCCTCTCGCTGGGCATGCTGGGGAGGGGTATATCTGGAAGAGAGGTCAGGTGTTCTGGATTATTTTGGTGTTCGCTGCGCGGGGTCCCGGAGTCAGGGTGCGGCATCCACCTTTAGGGTGTACGCACCCAGTGACCCCGTCGGTGTGGCCCATCCGGCCAATGTCCTGGCCTTGCTGAGTCTCGGTCGGAGACGAATCTGAGAGGGACCCCAGTGGATAGCTGGGTTCCTGAATGTCGTCGGGAAGATACGGCACTAGAGCAATAGACAGGTACTCTTCGCTGTCGCATGGTGCCGGACGCATGGGAAATAGCTGGGAGGATTTGCTCTGTTCAGGTGCTGGCAAATTATTCAGATTACATTGGCCTGTGGCAGAGGCCTAGAGCCGGGTCAGAGAGAGAAAAGACCCGTTCCTCCTAGCCTGCGTTGTGACGGTGACGCGTGTGAATTGGCGCTGTCTGCGACTGAGTTGCGCTGTGTGCTTATCCAGGCCTGACATCAAAAATCTCTATCTCTTATTCATCAACCTGCCCCTTCTCATCGAATTGATGTTTGGCTATGTTGGCCTGGAATTAAAGCATAAGAAAATCTTTATTGCCTGTCTGGACATTCAAGTTATTGCAAAGTGTTCTGGTGCATCCCTAGACCAAGCAAGGTTAACTTCAACATGCTGGTCCCATCATCAATCCAGCGGCTCCTTCGGGGGTGAGCACTACATATGTATTATGAATAGAATGTTAGGTTGTTGTTGAGTTCTAATCAGGACTATTTGTAGAGGGGTTACATGAAAGTTAAACCCTGCCTGCTGGAGGTGGAGCCTGGGAGAGCCAAACACCACAGCTGCCAGCCAAATCTATACTATGTAACCAGCGGGTGCTAACAAAGGGCCTGCTGATTACTTGACAGCTGTAATCTGGATACAAAAACATTTTTTTAACTGATTCTCTCCCTCTGCCACTCCCCAAGTGCCTGATCTCTTCCACATCACAATTACTAGAGCTGCAGAACCGATTTATGTAGCGGTGTAGTGCTTGTGGTGTGGAGAACATCAGGCACCAGGGGATCAGGTGAGGCAGAGGATCAGATGAAACATTCCTTTCTCTCTAGATTACAGCTGTCAAGTAACCAGCCGGCTCTTTATTAGCACCAGGTGCTTACTTAGTATAAATGCAGTTGGAAGCTGTGAGGTTCGGCTCTCCTGGGCTCCAACTCCAGCAGGCAGAGAGTTGACTGTTATGTTCAGCCCCTTTCCTGGCCCAGACAAAAAAGACAGGGCACCGCACACATTGCACCCATGGATGATACACCACTGGCCCTAATATATATCATGTTTAAGAATCTCAATCTGGTGTGATAGAGCTCTGCATTTCTAATAGCTAATGTAAGCTTAGGGAGAGTGCAAATTGTGGGATAATGCAGGATGTTGGAAGTTGTAAAACATTTTATTGCATTTGTTATTGTCGTAAGTGCACTCACAAAAAACTGTAAATGTGGTTCTGTGTATATGTGCAAAATTCCTTGCAGCCAGAATAATATGAAGTGATGTATTTTAATAAATGTGCAAATGTAACTACTAAATTACTCTTTATTTTTTGGTATAATAGGATTATAATATTACTATTATTGTTTTTTAAAGTTTTAAGTGTTTATCAAACTAGACCATTTTGTTTTTTAAACTGCATCTATATCCAGGTTGGATTTTGGCTTTAACAGTGCTATGAAACCCTACAGGTCAATAGCAGTATTAATTCATGACAAAAAAGCAATCTCACCAGTTTTAGCTTTTTAGCTAATGTGTTCTGTAATCCAAACTTCTGAGGGGTCTATTTCAACTATTCTACAGATAACTATTATTCATTATGGAACGCCAACTTATAATGGCCCATCTTGATGCCAGGGTCCAGATCTGAACCTGGGAACTCTACCATGACTGGCTATAAATATTTTTGCTGTGCCCCCTAAAATTCTGACCAGCTCTCTGTCTAATCTTTGGACAATCTTGCCTTGTATCTGGTTTCTGGGGAACCTTAAACTCTGTGCTCCTCCCATGAACTTCCTTATTTAGGTTATGTCTCTGTACTTCCTGTTTGGCCGATTATTGTGTTCTCTCCAACCAATCTTGCCCCTTGCATACCTGCTGGTGTCCTTATCTTTGCTACCATTTGTTACTGACCTTTGGCTTGTTTCTCAACTACAATTTTGCTTGATCCCAACCTGCAATTACTTGTTACCAACTTTTGGATTGTTTACTGACTATGCTTCTGCTTGATCCCTACCTGCTACAGCTGTTTTCCAGACCCCAGCTTGCTCACCTCCTGGTTGGGTGAAGACCAGTTGGTGCTTATACCCTGTGCATTGGGCGATCCCGGTCATTCACTGTAGTGACCTGCTCATGTACTTATAGTGCTGGTCAGAGTGAACTTCTCCACTTTTAAAGCGATTGGTCTTTGAGCCTGACCGTTACACTCGGTTCATATACCTAGAACTGAATTTCTAGATAAGTAGGGAAACAGTTGCCATTCTTTTCTTGGGTAACAGATATAAAATATAAATCTTTATAATTCAGGATCTGTGTGGCCAGTCACATCATGTCTTGTGAAGCAACAATGTGATAGCAAGGCTAACTGGTCACACTTATGCCCCTTTCACACTGGGGCGGGGAGTGCGGTGGCGGTATAGCACGGCTATTTTTAGCGGGGCCATACCGTCGTAATTGCCGGTATTCGGCCGCTAGCAGTGCGGTTGTCCCATTGTTTTCAATGGGAAGGAGCGGTAGTGGAGCGGTAAACACACCGCTCCTCTCACCACTCCAAAGATGCTGCTAGCAGGACTTTTGGAGTGGTCCCACCAGCGCATCGTTCAGTGTGAAAGCACTCGGGCTTTCACACTGAGACTGCAGGGCAGGAGTTTAAACCGCTTAAAAAAATCCTAAAAAGGGGTCTTAGGCTAAAGGGTAAAATGCAAAACTGGTCACCCTGTGGGGGGGGGGGGGTCAGAAAGTAATGTATAGGTTTAATCCTGTGTATACCAAAAATGTCAGGCTCTATATATAACTTTGTTTTATTACTTTTTCTTCTTACCATCCATAGTCTATTCCCACACATTGGTAATTCACTCACATTGCCCCTTACAATTTCCTCCATGCGTTCCATTCTCATACCTAAAGTACTTTCTCATCCTGGGTTAAACACCATGTTCAAAGTCCATATGTTACAACTGGTCTAAATATAGTTTAATAACATTTTTATTTTCAAATCTTTTTAATGCTACATATTTTTCTAATACTGAATGCATCGCAAAGAAACATTTATTTCCTGTTTTTAGTCTGTCTTTAATTTAATTCTTTTTCACTTTTCTCAAGTACACAAGCTTAAATAAATACATAGGGAAACAAGGAGGAATGGTAGAAATGCTGGTCTTGGGTTACTCAGGGAACAATATGTGAGACTGTCAGCTGGCCAGGACTAAAACAGCCATACCATGTGAATTGCATGTAATATTTAAGATACCGGTATATTTGTGTAAAATATGTCAGAGCCACAACAGAACCAGTTGAACAGGGGTAATTCTTTGGTCCCATGAGTGGTACCTGATATGACCTACAATTGATGGTAGATTCTGCATGTTAAGAAAAAGGTGCATGGTTCTGCAAATGCAAGAAAATAGGACATGGAAAAAATGTGCTCTTCTACTGCTAGACAGGTTTATGAAATTACTGCCCCAGAGGATACTGTCTAAGGCCTCGTACACACGAGGGGATATGTCCGCTGAAAAGGGTCCGATGGACCGTTTCAGCAGACATCTCCGATCGTGTGTATGGGCTAGCGGACAGATTTGTCTATCGGACAAATTTTAAAGCATGCTTTGAAATTTGTCCGCTACAAACCTGTCCGTCGGATATGTCCGCTGGTTAGTACGGGAAACCAGCGGACATATCCTCCCACACATGCGTCGTATCCTGTGAATGGATGCGACGCATGCGCGCGGAAGTGTTTACTTCCTGGTGCGTGACGTAGCGGTGACGTGGCGGCGTCAACGTCACCGCCGCGTCACCGACACGTCACCGCGCCGTCCGCCGACGGGGAATTTGATCCGATGGTGTGTACACGCCATCGGATCAAACTCCAGATCGGACATATCCGATGGAAATGGTCCGGTGACCGTTTTCATCGGATATGTCCGATCGTGTGTACGAGGCCTTAGGTGTAGGTAAATATGATTCATCCATTCCAGGTAAAACTTTTTTCACTCTAACTATTACAACTGCTTCTGCCACTCCAATATCCTGATGCTAGATACCATAAAACGGGAACTGGAACTTACTTGTACAGAGTATAGAAAGTATTAGACATGTAACAAGTAACAACCATGGATAGTCAACTCTACAAGCCAGATGTATGAAGACCACAATATTTCGTTTATGATGTACCAGTAAATATGATTCATCCATTCCAGGTAAAACTTTTTTCACTGTAACTATTACAACTGCTTCTGCTAACAGATGCCACTCCAATATCCTGATGCTAGATACCATAAAACGGGAACTGGAACTTACTTGTACAGAGTATAGAAAGTATTATGCCGCGTACACACGGTCGTTTTTTGCGATGAAAAAAAAACGACGTTTTCTGTGAAGTAAAAAACGACGTTTTTTAAACGTCACTTTCAAAGACAATTTTGCATACACACCATCGTTTTTTCACAAAAAGCAAGGTTACGTTCACCACTCTTTTCCATTGAAGCTCGCTTCATAACTAGCTTCTGGGCATGCGCGGGTTGAAAAACGTCGCTTTGAACGACGTTGCTGCTACACACGGTGACTTTTTGTGAAACAAAAAACGACGTTTTGAAAAACGACACAAAAAATTCAAACATGTTGGAATTTTTTTTTGGTCGTTTTTTTGAAGACAAAAAACGACGTTTTGCCCACACACGATCAATTTAAATGACGTTTTAAAAAACGTCGCTTTTTTTCATCGCAAAAAACGACCGTGTGTACGCGGCGTTAGACATGTAACAAGTAACAACCATGGATAGTCAACTCTACAAGCCAGATGTATGAAGACCACAATAGTTAGTTTATAATGCATGAATGTTCATATGCAGGGCTAATTTCTGTCAGAAATGTCTAAAACTGCCCCATTACTTGGGAAAATAGAGAAATTAATTTGTTATGAAACATCACAGAAAGTCCTGAACTGCAAATTCAAAATGTGGCCTATAATCTGTCCTCCGATCTAATTATAGGGTTTGATTTACTTAATTTACTTAATTACACACAGTTAGACAGTTTAATTTGGTTTGTGCTTCTTGGTTTGGTATTTTTGAGCCTGGTCATTATGGAATTATTTTTTATTTTTTTTTCCATATATATACTTAATCGCATTTCGCTAATCGCATCTCATTTAAAGTCCCAACCCTCCATTTTTTACAGGGTTTGATTTACTAATCTGGAGCATGCAAAATCTGGTACAGTTCTGCATTGAAACCAATCAGCTTCCAGTTTTTTTGTTGTCAAAGAATAACCAATTAAAGACTGGAAGGATTTGCCCCTTAATGGCCAGGCCATTTTTTGCGATATAGCACTGCGGCGCTTTAACTGACAATTGTGCAGTCGTGTGACGTTGTGTCACAAACTACGGTGAACGAGAGTAAAACACAACTGCGGTTTGAGGAAAGATTTCAATGCACTTCTCTATGCAATGTGAATTTTCAGTATTGGACCCATAGGTGTCACTCTAATCAGAGAAAAAGAGTTTGGGGGTTCACTACATCATCTGTTTCACATATAGGAATGTGTTGAGCTACTAAGGGTGGAGGTATTACAACATACCATTACCCCTAGACTTAAAAAGTTACGATGAACGTGAGTGAAGCACAACTGCAAAGGATCTCAATGCACAACTCTATGTAAAGTGATTATCAGTACGGGACCCCAGGCGTCACTCTAATCAGAGAAAAGGAGTTTGGGGGTTCACTACATCATATCACTCACATACAGAAATGCATTAAGCTACTAAGGGAGGACGTATAAGATACCTTCAACCCTTAGCCTAAAAAAGGTATAGCGAACATGTTCAGCATTTCAGGCCGGGAGGCCGTAAAGTTTTAACAACAAATGTCAAGCACGTAGCATATGAAAAAATACTCTATGCAGATATCATTTACTTGAGAGTGGCAAGTGTAGATTAAATGGTTTAAGAGTGAAAGTTTGCTTAAGATTTTCCAGAACTGTTACAGGAAAGCATAAGGGCCCTTTCACACGGGGCGGATCGTAATGATTCGCCTCCGTGTGTCCGCTTTTGATCAGCGGGGATCCTCCGTAAAATCCCCGCTGAGCCGTCAGCTGACAGGGCGGTTCCCGCACACTGTGCAGGGACCGCCCTGTCTTTCCTCCGCTTTCCCCTATGGGGGGGTTGGATGAACGCGAACTGTATGTCCGCGTTCATCCGATCCGATCCGCCAGATGGAAGAAAAATAGGATTTTCTTCTGTCCGAAAAATTGGATCTTTGCGGAGGCGGATGATTACGGGTGTCAGTGGATAGTCATCCGCTGACACCCGCAATCACATAGGGACCAATGTATGTCCCGTTTTGATCCGCAACGGATGGATAAAAATGCGGACATATGGTCCGCACATGTGAAAGGGGCCTAATAAGTGATCCCAAGCTGCAAAATAGTATTAAGTACAGTAGAACCAGATTAAAAAAAACAGTCCTTAGTAAAAAGCTATATATGAACCGGGTAATTCTAGAGCATGGGTCTTCAAACTACGGCCCTCCAGTTGTTCAGGAACTACAATTCCCATCATGCCTTGTCATGTCTGTGAATGTCAGAATTTTACAATGCCTCATGGGATGTGTAGTTCCGCAACAGCTGGAGGGCCGTAGTTTGAGGATCCCTGTTCTAGAGCAATATATGTAACATAGTAATGGTACTTATCCGTTTGCAGACGATGAATGTTCATCAGTAAGCACTGCAGAGTATTGTAGCTGCAATGGGATTCTGTCATGCAGGGACTCCTGGAGGAGGATATCGTAGGGTGTGCCCAGCAACTGTTGTTTGAATGGCAGCTTGGATCCAGGTAGTGCTCAGTTAGAAGGATTAACTTGTAGCTTTTAATGGTGCAAGGATCCGGCTGTGATGATCTTCAGTTGAGGGGGATTTGTGCCAGTAATTTGTTTGTAGCGTGGTCCGGCTACGGCCGAAAATAATAGAACAGCGTGTAGTAAACACGCTGCTCTATTTATTAGAGTAAAGCATATGTGCCGAATTGATTACAATCGGCACTTCCGCGTTCCACGGTGGAAAGCACGCGGCGCCGGGCGATGTCGTCAATGCGTGGTCGCCGTATGCGTTCCAAGCGACAAGCGCCGTTTACACGTTGTACCCAAACAAAATGTATGAATTTTTTTTACTACAAATATAGCTTTTTTTGGTGGTATTTTCCAGAACTGCCTTAATCCTCTTGGACATTAGGTTCATCAGAGCTTCACAGGTTGTCCTCTTCCACTCCTCTATGACAACATCACAGAACTTGTGGATGTTAGAAACCTTGCACTCCTTCACTTTCCAATTGAAGATGTCCCACAGATGCTCAATAGCTCAATGGAGAGATGATTGGCCAGACCTTCCCCTGTTTATTTTGGCCGCATAGAACAAGAGGTCATTAATTAGCACTATTCATGAGAAATGTGAACATTCTTCCAAGCTTTTTGGGGGGTTGAATCATTTAACTATAGCTGTATAACATTTTTCTTTTAACACCCCCAAATCATCCAGGGGAGGAACATCAGGGCCATCTTCCATTTTCCCAGTAACACATCTAGGATTAATGTTTCAGTATTAGAAACATTTATTTCTGGCATTTTGGACCTCTGTACTGTGTACCAAAGGCTTGGAGTAGGCTTTGCAGACACAACATTAACAATAATACTGCTGGTCACCCTGTCAGAGGGACAACCATTATGACTCCTGGCATTTAGTGAATATCTTGAGGAAGTCCTGTGATCCCAAAGACATCTTGGTTTCAAGGCAAAACACAAAGGATGTACTTTTTTATAATCTCCAAAACAAAGGGAAATTCCTTCCAATGAACTCTTTTCGTAGTAAGCTAGGGACCACAGCAACTTCATAGGTCACTCCCCATTAGCCAGTTCCAAAGCCACTAGAGTCATGTGATGCCTCATACAGCCCCCATAGATACTGACATCCCCAAGATATGTCCTCACAGGTCACTAGGGTTGACTTCAATTCGGGTTATTATACTCCTAGACCCAATAGTGCCAGGGTAGACGTTTTGTACATTTTTTACCACGGGGCAGACTAATTGTGGTTACCGGTACACACTGATCTGGCATACAGGGACAGGCATCAGGTCAGGCTGCAGTTTATATTCATCCCTGAGTTTGTGCAATCTCAGTGGGCAGACTCTGGTGAGCCATCTCCAGCCTCTGATATTCCTGGGTGAAGCGGCCAGGAGCCAGTCCTCAATGGCAAAGTATCTTTCAATACCCGCCACCATGTCCTCTGATTTTTTAGCATTGCTATAACCAGTACAACTGTATTTCCTGCTACAGGGCTGACAGTAATTGGTCTGTGGATACCTGTTTTGTGGGCCACCATCAACAACTTTTGCTGAGGTCACTTTTTTGCAAAATGGGCCAGTTTATACAGTATACCTGGGCATGGCTTGAGTTTTCCGGGGGCAGGCCCCAGTATTGATCCACTGTACCCTTATAGGTCAAAGCATGTTGGCTGAGAATCTCCAGAGGGTAAAGTGCCAGGACATGTGCCTTATTATTTTCAGTCTGCAAAGGGAATTGTAAAGGAAGACCTCTACATCATCATATGGAGTCAGCTTCCTGAAGGAAATGGCTAGCTTATACTCGGGGGGGGGGGGGGTCCTTTAAAAAAAAAAAAGAAATAAGGAAAAATTATAAAAAACAGGGGGTAGCCATCCGGGGCCCTGGGGATCTCTGGGCCATTTAATAAAAAATAAAATAAAAAATATATATAAAAAAAGGGGGGGTTGCCATCCTGGGCCCTTTAATAAAAACATTTTTATATACATATATATATATATATATATATATATATATATATATATATATATATATATATATATATATATATATATAAAAGGGTGGGGGGTTTGCCACATGGGGACCTCCGGGCCCTTTAATAAAAAAAAAACCTCTGGGCCCAAATCGCAAAAAGTTGGCTGGTCTTTGGCCAGCAAAATGGTCTGGGGCTTAAGTGGTTAAACTCAGTACAGCAAACTGTTTTTTTTTTTTTTTGGATTAAAGGTTTTCCATTAATTAAAAAAAAGCTTGTTTCATCCATGTAAACTGATACATTCTGCTGTAGAAATTGAGTTTGTGAAAAACAATAGTCTTGCTGGCTGAATTACCAGATAAAAATAGAAGAAAGAAAACCTAAAAAAGGAATCAAACATCAAGTCTAAGGCCCCATACACACGAGCGGACAGATTTGTTCAAATCTGTCCGTCCGACAGATTTGAACAAATCTGTCTGCTGGGATTTTGGTTTGCTTGCGTGTAGACACGAGCAAACCAAAATCCCAGCCATCAGAGAGCGCGCTGACGTGTCGGTGACGTGGCGGTGACGTTGACGCCGCCACGTCACCGCACCAGGAAGTAAAACACTTCCGCGCATGCGCCGAATCCATTCGGCGGCGGTGCGGCGGCGGAGCGGGACGACATGTCGGCTGGTAAGTGTACTAACCAGCAGACATGTCGAGCGGACAGATTCCCACCGGATAGATTTCAAAGCATGCTTTGAAATCTGTCGGGTGGACAAATCTGTCCGCTAGCCCATACACACGATCGGAGATGTCTGCTGAAACGGTCCATCGGACCGTTTTCAGCGGACAAATTCGATCGTGTGTACGAGGCCTAAGAATTGGTAATCTGCAATATAATAAATGTTTGCTTTTGGGTTTACCACTGCTTTAAACATCTTTTATCATTTTATAATTTTACAAATGTAAACACTTGAAAATAAAAGCACAAAAAGCAAATAACCTAAGCATTTATAGTTTTAAGTTTTAGCATTTAGCATAGTCTATCTTCCAGTTTCAAAATTGCCTGTATGTGATTTTAATTCAGAAGTTTTACTGTTATGCTCAGTCTGTGCCATTAGATTTTCTCACCCACTGCACCATGTCCACACATTTCAATCATTGTTTTCTATACCACCACCCGTTTGAAAAAATAGATTGATGTAGGCTGCCCACCAGTTTTCTTCTCATGTGGTATTCATTCCTTGCCTTATATGTTTCCCAGAACAATCCTCTGTAATATGGAAATCTATTATAAAAAATGTTCTCATTAAATCAAATCTTTTATAATCTCCATATACTCATCCCAATGCCATAATTTAATTTAAACTCTCATTGAAAACTTTTATTTATTATGTAGCAGGTCCAAAGCAAAAAATGAGCTGCCAGACGTAGAAGTCTTTTATTGTTCTAATGAAATATTTTTCTGTTATTCTCCATGTGAAGAACATTAGGCTACTATAGTAACAAGATGGGATGAACCAGGTTTGGACCAAAACTGCGCCCTAACTGCCCTCCGCGGAGAGACGTGCTGACGTCACCTTGTTGCTGTATCGCTATCGTATCCCGGAAGCACAGGTCTGCATGGATGTGCGCCGGCCAACACACCAGGCTTAAGGCTGTTTACATTTGTGGATGCTGTAAGTGCAATCTTTTTTAATTCATTAAAGATCTTGTAAGGTTTTACAGTATATGGAGCCTCTATGTTTTTTATGATACTATCCACACATTGATTGGAGTGAAGATAATGGTGCGAGCTGATCTGATGTCAGATGTATGGCCTGATTCCTGGATAGAGACTAAAGCCATTACGAGTACCTTTTGACCTTTTCTGTTATGGGGGGTCATTAGTATTTGGTAAGGAGACATCTATATTTGCACGGTGGTGGAACTCACTTGTGGAATGGTGGATGGATCCCATGTTTAATTCCATAAGACTTTTTGTTGGTATTTTGAACTGCTGAGCAATGACTATGCTGGGCTATAGCACGATTTTATTTTTTACAACTCATTAGTGTTACAAGATCTCAGGTGTGAATGGGGAGCAGGTGTGTTAAATTTGGTGTTATCAAGAAAGCCCCCAAACAGTTTGCTGAAGACAAGCAGACTCAGTACATGGATTACTGGAACCATGTCCTGTGGTCTAATGAGAACAAGCTAAACGTATTTGATTCAGATGGTGTCAAGTGTATGTGGCGGCAACTAGGTGGGGAGTACAAAGACAAGTGTGTCTTGCCTACAGTCAAGCATGGTGGTGGGAGTGTCATGGTCTGGGGCTGCATGAGTGCTGGGGCACTGGGGAGCTACAGTTCATGATTAAAGTAGAGCATGATCCCCTTCCTTCAGAGAATGGGCTGCAGGGCAGTATTCCAACATGATAATGACCCCCAAGACACCCACTGCCAAGCTGAGGGTAAGGCCTCATATACACTGCTGCTGGTAAATGGATGTTTAGGAGCAGTTGGGCATTTTTTTTTCAACTGCTCCTGAACTCTCCTCTATGTTATCTTATGAGTACATGTACACAGTATCGTCTACAGTCGTTTCTATGCAGTTGAATTTAGAGGATTTTTCTGGAACCCAAAAAAATGCACTCACAAGCTCTGTGTAGAGGCATTTCAAGCGTCAAACGTGGTTAACCCCTTAAGGACCGCCGCATGTACATATACATCGGCAGAATGGCACATACAGGCACATTGGCGTACCTGTACGTCCCTGCCTAGACTTGGGTCGGGGGTCCGATCGGGACCCCCCGATACTTGCGGCGGTCCCCGTGGCTGTGCGAGTGATCCGGGATGAGGGGGCGGCTGTTCGTTTTGTCTGCCCCCTCCGGATCACTCCCAGCCAATGCGCGCACTCCCCCGCCCTCTGCCTGTGTAAACACAGGAAGGGGGAAGTGATGTCATCCTCCTCTATTTTCAACCTCCGCTGAGAAAAGAAGACATCACAAGTGAGTCTGCACCAACACTACACTGACACCAGTGACACATAGGCACATTACCCCCCCCCCCCCCGATCACCCCCCCTGTCACAGTGTCACTGAATGCAGTGATCATATATTTACTGATCACTGCATTTAGTGTCAATGTGACAGTTAGTGTGACAGGCAGTTAGTGTTAGGTCCATGGTAGCCCTCGTATCCCCCCTAATAAAGTTTTAACCCCTTGATCACCGCCCTAGTTAACCCTTTCACCCCCTATTGCCAGTGTCACTAAGCGATAATTTTTCTGATTGCTGTATTAGTGTCACTGTTGCCGCTAGTTAGCTAAAAAAAAATTATTGCAATTTTTTTTTTACTAAAGACATGTGGCTGAATACATTTTGGCCTAAATGTTTGACTAAAATTTAGTTTATTCGATTTTTCTTATAACAAAAAGTAAAAAATATTGTTTGTTTTTTTTCAAAAATGACGCTCTGTTTTTGTATATAGCGCAAAAAAAAAAAACGCAGAGGTGATCAAATACCATCAAAAGAAAGCTCTATTTGTGGGAAGAAAAGGACGCAAATTTTGTTTGGGAGCTACGTCGCACGACCGCGCAATTGTCTGTTAAAACGACGCAGTGCCGAATTGTTTTTTATTTTTTTATTCTTTTTCAAACGCTTCTAGACGCAAACGCGGCTAAACGCGGCATGTAAACCCGCCTAAACTGCCATTTTTAGACGCCGGTTTCTAGCTGCCCTGCCCTCCAGCCTCAGGATTTACTGAGGATCATATCTCTCTACCAGTCATTAACTGTGGGCAGTGCTGGCCTGAAATATAATCTTAGTATCAGCAAATGTGGCCCTGCAGCACTGAAAATTAAAAAAAAAAAGTTCCACTTCTAGAGCTCCTGCTAGCTACTGCCACTTGGGGCCCAGGAGGGAAATGTGATGGGCTTTCATTTTATTTACTCTACATGGGCAGTGTGTGTCAGGGCACAGTGTGCTCCCCTTCCACTGGGGCCTGTTTATCCCACACACACTGCACACATGGAGGATACACCACTGATGCAGGACTAAATTGAAGAAGCCATGCCTGTGGTTTGTTAACATATGTAAAGAGCTCAGGAAACTCAAGCCAGAATTTACAATAGATCAACAAAAATAAGAATTATTCAACTGGGAGACAGGATCTTGGTTTTGGTCCCAACTGTGGAAAGTACATTTATGGGGAACAGAAATTATAGTTGTAGTGCCCATGTACTTTTAGGTACTGGTGCTGTTCTAAATTTAAGGGGGATGAGAGAGTTAGTTGGCTCTCATCCAGTTGATTTGAACGGATTGGGTCTCTGTCTTGGCTTGGCTGTGCTGTGGGTTTTGGGGTTCTGTCTCTCGGCAGCCAATTGGGAGGGTTGGGCCTCGTTGGGCATGCCAGGAGGGGGTATATAAGAGATGGGACGCTCTAGGTTCTGGGTTCTGGAAGTGCATCACCCACCTTCAGGGTGTCTGCGCTGTGCGCCCCGGCGTTATGGCCTACCAGGCCGGGGTGCGCGTGCCACGCAGTGTTTTTGGTTCCGGGCCCACTTTGGTTCGGAGCATCTAAGGCGTGGCTGAGCCCCAGTTATCGACTGGGTCCCTATGATCCATTGGGGATCGAGGTGGCTGGACACTGAAAGGCTGGACGTCGGTCGCCTGTTAGTCAGTAACCTAACTACAAACTACCTGAAGTGACTCATGCTTAAATCACACGGAGGAGAATATTCTCCGTGATCAAAATTCTAGGAAGGGGCCTGTGGCAGAGGTTTGTTTCCCTCAAAGTTCCGAGTGATACTCTGGCTGCCAGGCCTGTGGTAGAGGCCTGTCCAGGTACACAAAACCCACTCTGGCTAGAGTGGTGAAGAAGATAAAAGTGCTATTGGAAGCAGGACTGTCTTCCTCATTGTTACGCCTGAACCTGCTATTTCTTCTTCTAATACATCTTTACCTTCACTGCATGTTTTACCGTTTACCATGTTGGGTAAATAAAAGCACAAGATAAAAGACACCTGCTGTTTGGACATTCCATCATTACTGCTCTCATCAACTACCCTAGACGGTGGAGCTATAGAGGTAACAGGCCATCCCAATTCTAACCAGCAGCTCCTTAGGGGGTGAGTGCTACACAGTATAGTGCATTTGGAGTGCCTAGCGATTGAGTTGGCCTTGGAGTCCAGTTACTACCTCTTGGGAAGAAAATTCCGCCTCTCTGGGGAAGGAAATTCAAACTAATTATAGATCACTCACTACCAAAGTGGATGTGCCAGGAAAAAGAGCAAAACTTCTGGGGTAACGCAAAATAGTTGGAAAATGTCACAGTAATGTGGATGCTTTCTGCAGGACCCACTGTCTCCTGGGTTGAAAGTGTTCAACCAATTGGGTTAGAATGGAGGTGGGTGGGGGGGTATGTGACAGATTCTGGACTAAAATGGCAGACAAGGTAGTGGATGGGAGAAAACTGTCACCAATAATGCATATTGGAGTAGTCATGGAAACTTGGTGAGGAAAAAAGGTCAGTCTCCCTTTAGGAGGCTGATCATAAAATCTGGAATTCTGACTACAAAAGAGATTAGATGTGTCTGCTACCTGGCCACCCCAGTCCAGTACCATGAATTGTTGAGGATGAACAAAAACCACCTGCATAGCTTTTAAAACAAATAAGACAATTGCAGGATAAAATCAGGACATAAAAAAAAAATATGTCAGACCAGTAATCTAGCATTGCATTACCTCCCTGACACAGAGGGCCAGATTCTCAAAGAATCCCCGGCGGCGTAGCGTTAGGCATTTACACTACGCCGCCGCAACGTACTAGAGCAAGTGCTTTATTCTCAAACACTTACCTGTAAAGTTGCAGCGGCGTAGCGAAAATCCCCCGGCGCAAGCCCGCGTAATTCAAATGAGCCGGGTAGGGGGCATAGAGCATTTAAATTAGGCGCGTTCACGACTTCGCAAGGACGTCAGTGTTTTAGACGTGTACGTTAATGGCGTCCAGCCCCATTCACAGACATCTTACGCAAACAACGTAAAATTTTCAAATGGCGACGCGGGAACGACGGCAATACTTAACATAGAATGCGCCACCTTCGGGCTGCTTTATCTTTACGCGGCGCAAACCTTACGGAAACAACGTAAACTGCGACGGGGCGACGTAAAATCGTTCGGGAATCGGCGTATTAGACTCATTTGCATAGGCAAATGAGAAAACAACGTTATGGCCACCTAGCGACCAGCGTTGTCATTACATCTACGATCCGACGGTGTAATTTTTTTACACCTGTCGGATTTTTAGTGTATCTATGCATAAATGATTCTAATAATCACACACATAGATACCCATTGAGATACGACGGTGTATCTGAGATACACCGTCGTATCGCCTCTGAGAATCTGGCCCCTAGTTACTATCTGTGCACTAGGAATGAGCTGAACACCCCCGCGTTCGGTTCGCACCAGAATCGTCGAATGGACCGAACGTTCCCGTGAACATTTAGAACCCCATTGAAGTCTATGGGACTCGAACGTTCGAATTTAAAAGTGCTAATTTTAAAGCCTAATATGCAAGTCTTGTCCCAGGGAACATGTATCAATGGAAAAAAAGTTTTAAAAACGGTTGTTTTTTCAGGAGCAGGACCAGGGATGGACTGAGACCAAAATTTGGCCCTGGACTTTATCCAGACCGGCCCACTTTATATTTGCAAACAAGAACAAAAACAGTATATAAACAGTATATAAACAATTGTGCAAAAAAAACATAAGTAGCATAACATAAGGAGTCCTCACTCACCTCTTTTATTATTTCACTTATTCTCCTCTGTATTTTCCTCATTCTTCTCACATCACTACATTAATGGGGGGGGGGGGCTGCGCAGCCAATACTTTGACAGGCTGTCATTGAAAACGGCCCACTGAGCCATCGGCCCACCGGGAAACTCCCTGTAGTCCCTATGGCCAGTCCATGCCTGAGCAGGACTCAGGACTCCTGAAAAAATGAACGTTTTTAAAACTTTTTTTCCATTGATACATGTTCCCTTAGACAAGACCCGGGTTCTCAAAGACGTTTTCACAGGCAAATTATAGACACCCAGCAGGTACAATATTTAAAGGAATTTTATTTTTTTATTTAACCACTTTAGCCCCGGACCATATTGCTGTCCAAAGACCAGAGCACTTTTTGTGATTCGGCACTGCGTCGCTTTAACTGACAATTGCGCGGTCGTGCAACGTGGCTCCCAAACAAAATTGGCGTCCTTTTTTTCCCACAAATAGAGCTTTCTTTTGGTGGTATTTGATCATCTCTGCGGTTTTTATTTTTTGCGCTATAAACAAAAACAGAGCGACTATTTTGAAAAAAATGCAATATTTTTTACATTTTGCTATAATAAAAATCCCAAAAAAGATATAAAAAAACATTTTTTTTTCCTCAGTTTAGGCCGATACGTATTCTTCTACATATTTTTGGTAAAAAAAAAATGCAATAAGCGTTTATCGATTGGTTTGCACAAAATTTATAGCGTTTACAAAATAGGGGATAGTTTATGACATTTTTTTTTTTTTTTTTTACTATTAATGGCGGCGATCTGCGATTTTTTTATTGGGACTGCGACGTTATGGCGGACATTTCGGACACTTTTCTGACATTTTTGGTACCATTTACATTTATACAGTGAACAATGCTATAAATATGCATTGATTACTGTATAAATGTGACTGGCAGTGAAGGGGTTAACCACTAGGGGGCGGGGAAGGGGTTAAATGTGTGTCCTATGAGTGTTCTAACTGTGGGGGGAGGGGGGTGACTGGGGGAGGTGACCGATTGTGTCCCTATGTACAAGGGACACAATCGATCTCCTCTCTCCCTGACAGGGATGTGCAGCTCTGTGTTTACATACAGAGCTGCACGTCCCAGCTCAGTTACTGAGCAATCGCGTGTGCCCGGCGACGATCGTTGCCGCCGGGCACACGCACGGCATCCCCGCAGAGCGGCGGGTGCGCGCGCGCGCGCGCCGGCGACGCGCGCGCCCGCCCGCGGCTTTAAAGGGACATCACGTCATATGACGTCATGTCAGGATAATGGAGTCGTCTGCCCGCCGTCATTTGACGGTGGGCAGATGACAAGTGGTTAAGGTTCCTTTCACACTGACACGTTTTTCAGGCCGTTCAGCGGTAAAAATAGCGCTGCTATACCACCTGAAAAAATTGTGCCCTGCAGGCTTCAATGTGAAAGCCCGACGGCTTTCACACTAAAGCTGTGCGCTAGCAGGACCGCTCCAAAAGTCCTTCTAGCCACATATTTGGAGCGGTATAGCGGTGTAGGAGCGGTAGGGTGTTTACCGCTCCTACACGCTCCTTCCCATTGAAATAAATGGGAAGACGCAGTAATACTACCCGCAATGTGCCTCTAAAGAGGCGCATTGCAGGCAGTATTAACCCTTTTTCGACCGCTAGCGCCCGAATATCGCGGTATATACGACGATATAGCGGCGCTAAAAATCGCGCCGCTATAACGTCACCGCACCTCCACTGCCCTGTGTGAAAGAGGCCTAATTCAGTCCTCACTAATTAGCGTCAGCTGTCAACAGGCCTTTTAATATCTGAGCTGACTGAGGCTAAAAACGCTCTCTCTCTCTCTTTCACTCTCTCTCTGCTATGATTGCCTCCAGCTCGGTGAAAAGACGACCATTTTTCATGTCATGGAAAAAAAACAAAGTTTATCTTGACGTGATTCCTCTCAAGCCTGCCTTGCATACACACGATTGTGATAAAAAATGCTTGAGCAAAGCGCGGTGACGTACAACACGTATGACAACACTATAAAAGGGAAGTTCCATTCGAATGGTGCCACACTCTGGGCTGATTATGCAAATTTCCCTTTTCATAACTTGCTTCTGAGCATGCAGGTTTATTTTCCTCATCGTTAAAGACTACACAAGGGAAAATTAATTATCAAATACTTACCGTAATTTTCCTTTCCTGATGGACTCCATGGCAGCCTACGTGTGGGTTAATCCCGCCTCCTCTCCAATGCTATAGGACTCCATACCCATAAAGCTTTGCTCACCCTCAGTACTGGTGTTCCGTAACAAGCCGACTCCATGCTTACAGGGTGGGTACTCCGTCTGCCATGGAGTGCATCAGGAAAGGAAAATGACGGTAAGTATTTGATAATACATTTTCCCTTTTCCTGACAGACTCCATGGCAGCCTACGTGTGGGAAATAACTAGTCAAGCCACACGGGTGGGTATGCTTGAACAAAAAATAGTTTAATTTGTCCTGTCGGCGACAGGATTGAAAGACCAAAATTCACAGAGGAAAGAGATGCAGGTTCAACACAATAGTGGGACATAAAGGTATTTATGGAGGACCAAGAGGCTGCTTTACAGATAACATCCGAGGCCACATGATAAGCTGCTGCCCAAGAAGCCGCCATCCCTCTGGTAGAATGTGCAGAGGTTTTTGCCTAAGTCCAAAGGGTGAACCTCTTCGGATTCCGAGGATTTGAAAGTAGGGAGGACGATTTCTTGGTTGACATGAAATACTGGCGAAACTTTTGGATTTGAACCCAGCATGGGTATCAACACGACTCTGTCAGGGAAGAACGTTAGAAATGGCTCTTTATGGCCAAGGGACCCGATCTCCGAGACTCTTTTAGCCGAGGTGATGGCAACTAGAAAGGCAACTTTAGCCGAAAAGTCCTTTAAGGAGGATGGAGAAGGACCCGTTGCATTGAGTCCACTCAGAAAATCAAGAACTAGAGGGAGATCCCACTTGGGGAATCTCGGCTTCCTTTGAGGCCTCAGCCTCGATGCTCCTCGGAAGAACTGTTTAACTAGCAGATGTACTGCCCATGGGATCCCAGAGAAGGCAGACAGGGCTGATATTTGAACTCTTAAAGAACTGACAGATAGGGGAAGATCTAACCCCGTTTGGAGAAACTTTAGGATGTCCTGCACCTCTGGATTATAAAATGACGTGCCTGATGTCGAGGAAAATTCCACGAACTTCGCCCAAATCCTTCCATAAACTTTGTTCGTACTGGCTCTTCTCGAACTCATTAGTGTGGAGATCACTTTAGGAGCGCACCAAAGGGACTCCAACCTCTTCCTCTCAAGAACCAGACCGTTAGTTTCATCAGAGACGGGGAAGGATGTAGGAATGACCCTTGGGAGAGAAGATCCAGTCTGACTGGTAGAGGTATTGGGTCCCGATAGCTCAATTGGACCAGAAGAGGGAACCACGGTCTGTTCGGCCAGTAGGGAGCCACCATCGTTACGCCATACGCCCTCTTGAATCTCCACCGATCTGTCAAGGCGTCCGTCCCAATTGCCTGAACGCAATGACCCCTCGTATAGAACTTCCTCAACTTGGAGTTGTGTTGGGAGGCAAAGAGATCCACCTGGGGATCGATCCCCAGGGACAGGATCCACTGAAAAGACTGCTCGTGGAGGGACCACTCGTTGATGTCTATCCAGGTATGTGATATAAAGTCCACCTTGGTGTTCTGGGCTCCTGGGATAAAGATGGCTGTCAGGAAGGGCACGCCAGCAATCAAGATGGCGGCTATGGTCGTTCCTCTGTCCCACCCCAATAGGCTATTTAAACTGCCTCACTTCCTTGAATCAGTGCTGTCTGGTCTACAGCGTTACCTGAGACCTCTGATTGATGTTGACCTGCACTCTGCTCCAGCTGACTTTACCCGGCTTACTCTGACTACCCTGTTTATCTGCCTGCATCTGACCTCGGCCTGTGTTGACTACGTCCCTGCCTGTTCCTCCTGCTACCTTGCTGCCAGCCTGTTGCCGAACCTGCTTGTATCTGACCCTGCTCCAGTGTTCACCTGCTTTGGACTTGTGTGTCTACTGCTCCAGTCCATCCGCCTGCACCTGCCTGAGCTCCTAGTTCCATTCCAGCTGAACAGTTCCAGTCCGGCCTGCTGAACAATCCCTGTGTATCCTGGTTCCAGTCCAAGCTGTTCCAGTCCGCTGAATTGAGCCTGTTGTTCCTGGTTCCGGTCCAGCTCGTCTACCAGCAAGTTTGCCAGGCTCTCGTGCGACTCTGCACTCCTGCGCCTCCTGTCTTCCCTATCAGGGGCCTCAAATCAGAGGTGTAAGGGAGGCCTCCCTCTGCATACCAGACTCTTCCACCAGGTACGTGACAGTACCAGACAGCCATGTCAGAGTCTGTGCAGGGAGCCTCTTCCATTGAGGGATTCCGCTTACACCTTGAAGACGTCATCCAGACTGTTAAAATCGCACAAGATGCATACACCCGACTGGAAGAATGTGTCCAGGCTCTTTCCTCACCTACTACGGCCCCGCAAGGAGCTACTTCAGCAATGACAATGTTACCCCCAGAACCCAGGGTTCCTGCACCTGAAAGATTCACTGGTAATCGCAGTGAATTTCGGACATTTCGCAATGCCTGTGAACTCTATTTTTCCCTGCAGCCACGCACTTTCTCCCTGGAGGCCACCAAAGTTGCGTTTGTCATCTCCTTACTACAGGGCGAGCCCCAGTCATGGGCTCACCGCCTACTAGAACAAGGAGCTGATTCTCTAACCTGCCTAAGTGACTTTTTCGACTATATGGCCCAGCTCTACAAGGATCCTCAGCTGGCTGCAACTGCGGAAGCAGCTTTACACACCCTCCGGCAAGGTCACAGAGCAGCCGAGGACTATGCTTCCGACTTCAGGCGCTGGAGTTCCGACACCAGCTGGAACGATGCTGCTCTCCGCCATCAATTCCGCATTGGTCTTTCTGAGCCTTTGAAAGACGAGCTGGCTAGAGTTGGCGTCCCCCATTCTCTGGACAATTTAATTAATCTGGCAATCCAAATTGATCGCCGATTACGGAGATCAGAGAGAGAGTTGAAGCCGCCCTGCCTGACTTGGAAGTTGCCTCGAGCCTCTAACTCCGGCAGTCTGACATCTTCTACCCCTGTTGTGTTGCACCCACATCTAATATTCCTGAACCTAAGCAGTTTGGCATGCTCCGTCCCTCACTTTCCCCAGAGGAACGTCAACGCCGACGACATTAAAATCTCTGTCTATATTGTGCGGGGACAGGATCATGTCCAGCCAACATTCGCAAGGGCCAAACTATCTTCTCTGCCAGCATGCCCATCCTGCCAACTCACCTGGCTCTTCAAATTGTACTACAGCTTCTGGGAAGAAGTATTCCTGTTTCCGCTATAATCGACTCCGGAGCCTGTAGCTGCTTTATGGATCTATCCTTCATTACAAGACATCAAATTCCTTTGCAACCCAGGGCCCAAGGACTTTCAGTATATCTGGCCGATGGGTCTGCCATTAAATCCGGACCGGTGACTCAAGAGACTATACCCTTGCCTGTTGTTATAGCCGGTAGTCACAAGGAACTGCTAGGCCTAGATGCCATTTCGTCTCCTATGTTCCCCGTAATCCTTGGCATGCCGTGGCTCCAAGCACATAACCCTCTTATCAACTGGGTCGAAGGGGAAGTCAAGTTTCATACTCCCTACTGCCTCCAACATTGTCTGCCAAAATCCTCTCTTGATCCTCCATCTCTGCTATGCTTGGACTCTGATGCTGAAACATGCTTATCTGTACCAGTTGCATACCATGACTTTTTAGATGTGTTTAGTAAAAAGGGAGCTGAAACTCTCCCTCCACATCGGCCATACGACTGCCCGAACGATCTCATCCCAGGGGTTGAGGTCCCTTTTGGACGGATTTTTCCTCTGTCAGAATTGGAGCTTGTCACCCTAAAAGACTATATAGACGATAATCTTAAGAAGGGCTTCATTCGTCCCTCCACTTCTCCGGCTGGAGCGGGTATCTTTTTTGTGGAGAAGAAGGATCATTCCCTTCGTCCATGTATAGATTATCGTGAGCTCAATAAAGTTACGGTCAAGAACTGTTATCCCTTGCCCTTGGTACCCGAATTGTTCCAGAGGTTGGGAGCAGCAACCATATTTACAAAACTGGATCTCCGAGGGCCTTACAATCTAGTACGGATTCGGGAGGGAGACGAATGGAAGACGGCCTTTCGCTCCCGATTCGGGCATTTCGAATATCTAGTGATGCCGTTTGGCCTATGTAATGCCCCAGCAACATTCCAGCACTTTATTAATGACATTTTTCGTGATTATCTAGACTTGTTTGTTGTAGTGTATCTGGATGACATTTGAATTTTTTCTTCTTCCCTTGATGACCATCGCAGGCATGTTAAGAACGTATTGAGCAGACTACGACAACATGGGCTATACGCCAAGCCTGAGAAGTGCGAGTTTGAGCGACAAAGCATTACATTTTTGGGACTAATTCTCTCCACCGAAGGTGTCAAGATGGACCCACAAAAGGTCACTGCCATTCTAGACTGGCCAGCTCCAGTGGATAAAAAGGGCATTCAACGCTTTGTCGGGTTCTCAAACTTTTACCGCAAATTCATCAGGGGATTTTCAGCCATCATATCACCTATCACGCAACTGACCAAACAAGGCATGCGTTTTCAGTGGTCCCCTGAGGCTCAAGATGCTTTCGAGACTCTTAAAAAGCTATTCACTTCTGCACCAGTTCTGAAGCACCCTGACTCAGCGTTACCCTATGTATTGGAAGTAGATGCATCAGAAACGGCAGTCGGAGCAGTACTATCTCAAAGACGGGGACCCAAGGCTTTGTTACACCCAGTTGCCTTTTTCTCCCGCAAATTGTCAAATTCTGAAAAGAATTATGATGTCGGAGATCGAGAACTTCTGGCCATCAAGAATGCATTGGAAGAGTGGAGATACCTCTTAGAAGGAGCATCGCACCCGATTCTAGTCTATACAGATCACAAGAACCTGGAATATCTGCGGACTGCCAAGAGACTAAAACCACGCCAGGCTAGATGGGCACTCTTCTTTTCCAGGTTCTCTTTCCACCTCACGTACAGGCCAGGATCTAAAACACCAAACCTGATGCTCTATCTAGGATGTTCTGCGATACCAGGGAATCCGCACCGCCTGACACTATCTTGTCTTCTGAGAACTTTATGCTACTTCAGGGAAACCTGCTCTCCCAAATTAAACAGGCTTCTGTGAATGTCCCTTCTTCTCTTGGAATAACCTTGGAGGCCAGGGATGATCTGCTTTGGCACAAGGACAAAATATTCATACCAGAAAATCTACGTGTTTCTGTCCTTGGATTATGTCATGACCACAAGTTAGCCGGACACTTCGGGATCCGTAAAACTGTTGAACTTGTGCAACGCACATTCTGGTGGCCACAAGTTGAAAAAGACTGCAAGGGCTATGTAGAGTCCTGTACCACTTGCTTACGAAATAAGAACATTAAAACCAAGGCATGGGGTTTGCTGAAGCCGCTATCAGTCCCGGAGAGACCCTGGAAAAATATCTCAATCGATTTTATCATGGAACTTCCTCCATCAGACGGTTTTTCCACCATCTTTGTGGTGGTAGACCGGTTATCCAAATGGCCCACTTCTTGCCCATGAAAGGCACACCATCTGCCCCAGAAACAGCCAACATTTTTGTGAAATAAATTGTCAGACTCCATGGAGTTCCAGCAAACATTGTGTCAGACCGGGGGGTACGATTTACCTCAAGGTTTTGGAGGTCACTATGTGAAACCTTGGGAATCGAGTTATCGTTCTCTTCCGCATACCATTCCCAAACAAATGGGCAAACGGAGAGAACCAATCAAACTCTCGAGCAATATTTACGGTGCTTTTCCTCATTTTCACAAGATGACTGGGCCGCATTACTCCCATTAGCGGAATTTGCCTATAACAACTCCATCCACTCTGCCACCAAACAGTCCCCATTTTTTGCCAATTATGGATTTAATCCATAATTTCTGACCAGTACCTTTCCGGAATGTCCAGTACCCGCTGTTCTTGAAACCATAAATTTCTTCGATACCAACAACAAGCTACTACGGGCAACTATGGCTAAAGCTCAGGAACATAACAAACAGGTCTTTGATAAGAAGAAGCGGGGAGAGTTAATACTTGAACCTGGCGATCGGGTTTGGCTGCCCACAGCGAACCTAAAACTAGCGTGTCCCTCAAAGAAGTTAGGCCCTAAATTCATGGGACCCTTCCCGGTAAGGAGGAGGATTAATGATGTGGCCTACGAGCTAGAACTGCCGGATTCCTTTAAGATACATCCTGTCTTTCACGTAACCTTATTAAAACCTGTGACCCCTGATCCGTTCCCTGACCGGGGCACTGGCCCACCCGAACCAATATTGATCAACGGGACAGAAGAATTCGAAGTTGAGGCAATTCTGGACTGTAGGAAAAGAAGAAATCAGACCCAGTACCTCGTTAAGTGGAAAGGGTATGGCCCAGAGGAGAATTTGTGGGAACCCGAGGAGGATGTCCACGCTGAAAGACTCGTTCGGGCATTCAAGAGATCTCATCCTTTGAAGTTTGCCCGATTGGGCATCCGGAGGCTGCCCATTGGGAGGGGGCAATGTCAGGAAGGGCACGCCAGCAATCAAGATGGCGGCTATGGTCGTTCCTCTGTCCCACCCCAATAGGCTATTTAAACTGCCTCACTTCCTTGAATCAGTGCTGTCTGGTCTACAGCTTTACCTGAGACCTCTGATTGATGTTGACCTGCACTCTGCTCCAGCTGACTTTACCCGGCTTACTCTGACTACCCTGTTTATCTGCCTGCATCTGACCTCGGCCTGTGTTGACTACGTCCCTGCCTGTTCCTCCTGCTACCTTGCTGCCAGCCTGTTGCCGAACCTGCTTGTATCTGACCCTGCTCCAGTGTTCACCTGCTTTGGACTTGTGTGTCTACTGCTCCAGTCCATCCGCCTGCACCTGCCTGAGCTCCTAGTTCCATTCCAGCTGAACAGTTCCAGTCCGGCCTGCTGAACAATCCCTGTGTATCCTGGTTCCAGTCCAAGCTGTTCCAGTCCGCTGAATTGAGCCTGTTGTTCCTGGTTCCGGTCCAGCTCGTCTACCAGCAAGTTTGCCAGGCTCTCGTGCGACTCTGCACTCCTGCGCCTCCTGTCTTCCCTATCAGGGGCCTCGAGTCAGAGGTGTAAGGGAGGCCTCCCTCTGCATACCAGACTCTTCCACCAGGTACGTGACAACGACCGACAGGTTGGCCAGGTTCTTCTGGGCCTACCCCAAAATGGGTTTGACTTCTTGTAGAAGAGTTGAACTCTGTGTCCCTCCTTGCCTCTTGACATAGGACACTGCCGTGATGTTGTCCATCCTCAACATCACCGATTCCCCCTTCAAGAGTTGGGAGAAGGATTGGAGGGCGCACCAGGCCGCTCGAATCTCCAGGATGTTCGAGCCCGGGTTGTGGAGGCGGGCATCCCATTTTCCCTGTGCCATTTCTGTGCCGCAAAGGGCCCCCCAGCTGGAGCCACTGGCATCTGTCGTCACTGTGACCCAGGAGACTGGAGCAATGGAGTGACAATTTAGCAGGTTCTTCCGTTGAAGCGGCTGCTCCTCATAGACGGCGAGATGAAAATCTGTTGGTTTTTGTTCCCTGACTTCCATTGCTTGAGGAAGCCGAACTGGAAGGGACGTAGCCTCCACAATGTCCATTTTACCATGGGGGATGTTGAAACCATCGTGCCGATAATTTTTAGGCGCTGAGAAGCTTTCAGACGACGAGCATCCAGAGCCTGTGAAATCCTCTCCTGAACCACGGGGATCTTCTCTAATGGGAGAGAGATGGTTTTCTCTACTGTGTCTAAATATGCTCCTAGGTATATCAAGCGTTGTGCTAGCTCCAGGTGGCTCTTCTCCAGATTCAGGAGCCAACCGAACTCGGACAGGATTGAAATTCCTGATCCATTTGCACCAGGAGATGGGCTCTGTCTTGGGATAGGACAAGAAGGTCATCCAGATAGTGATATAGGCGTACCTTCTTCAGCCTGATAAGGGCCACGACTGCCAATAGGGTTTTGGTAAAGACTCGTGGGGAGGTTGTCAACCTGAAGGGTAGGCAAATGAATTGAAGATGCTCCTGCCCCACGTGGAACCTGAGGTATTTCTGAAGCTCTATTGCCACTGGCACATGGAAATAAGCGTCCTTTAGATCTATCGAGATCATCCAGTCGCCTGGTTGTATGGCTTGTTGAATTGTAGACAGGGTTTCCATCTTGAATCTCCCGTGCTTTATGAACTTGTTAATTAGGTTAGGTGTATGACTGGTCACCAAGTACTGTTTATCTTTTGAACCAAGAAGAGGGGGGAGTATACCCCATGAAACTGTTCGTCCTTCGGGACGCATCTGACTGCCCCTTGGGATTTTAATAGGTCCAGGTAGGACAGAAGAACTTGCCTTTGCTCCGCTGACTTTGGAGTAGGGTAGAGATGAACCTGGGAGGGGGAGTGCTGGAGAAGGACCAAACGTGGCCTGACGACACCGTCTTGATGACCCAGGAATCCGTGATCGAGGCCGCCCAGACGTGCCGAAATAGGAGTAGTCGTGCCCCTACTCGATCCGCCTGGGCGGGCGTTATCTCAAAAAGATTTCCCCTGTTCGCGTCCACCAGACGCCTGGCTTGTAGATGCTGGCTTGCAGAAGGACATCTGGCCTCTATTCCAATTTCTTCTGAAATTCCCGCCAGGTCTGTAGGCGCGAGACTCCCTTGCGCAATCTGGGCTACGTCTTCTGAACTGGGGTTTCTTCCTTCCCGACTTGCGTCTATCCTGGGGGAGGAACCCTGATTTACCCCCTGTAGCTTAAGCAATGGCGTTGTCCAGTTTGTTGCCAAACAGAGACGGTCCCTCAAAGGGAATTTTGCACCAATTTTGTTTTGATGATGGGTCAGTGACCCAAGGGCGCAACCATAGAGCCCGCTTGGCTGTTACCGAAGACAGCATAATTCTTGCCAATAGGCGGATTAAATCGACGGATGCCTCTCCCAGGAAGGCCACCGCTAGCTTCAAATCTGCCGTTGCCGAGCTCCCAGACAGTTCTTTGGAAACACCCATCAGGAAAGAGTCTACATTCTCTGTCCAGACTTCCATTGCCTTGGATAAGGCCGCCAAAGCTAGGGCAGGTTTGCAGGCTGTACCAGCCAGACCGTAGATTCTTTTCAGATCTTGATCCATTCTCCTGTCAAGACCGTCCTTGAATGACACTGAATCAGCCAAAGGCAGCGTAACGTGCTTGGCCAGCCGCATTACTGCCGCATCTACCGAAGGAATGTTTTCTAGATATTTGACATCATCCGCTTTGAACGGGTACAATCGGGAAGCCTTGTTAGTCATAGATGACTTCTTGTCTACCTTACTTCATTCCTCTTCAAAGATGCCATTCAGTTCAGTCAATAATGGAAAGCTTGGGCGTTCTTTCCCCAGTCGTTTGAAATACTTTATCTGTTTAGCTGGGGAAGAGGATAGGACTTCCCACAAAAGTGCATCTTTAACAGCCTTAAAGGGGTGTTCCAGACAAATTTGGTGTTTATTAAAAGTCAGTAGCTACAAAAAGTGTAGCTGCTGGCTTTCAATAAACACACACTTACCTGCTCCAGCGTTCTAGCGACGCACCGGCCGGGGCTCCGCTCCTCTCCCCCCTCCCCGGCCGGCATCCCCATTGCTACTGTGGGCACCCGCCTTCGGCTTCACGGCCGGGCACCCACTGTGCATGCGCGAGCCGCACTGCGCATGTGCGCGCGGCGCGGCTCGCCGCTGATTCGACAGGCGATCGTCTAGGACCTGTCACGTGTCCTAGACGATTGCCTAGGGGAGGGGCTGCAGTAAGGTGATTAAGCTTAATCGCCTTACCAGCCCTCGGCTGAAGGAGGAAGTGGGACAGGAAGTCCCACTCCTCCTGAAGCCCCCACTCCCCCCCCAAAAAAATGACATGCCAAATGTGGCATGTAAGGGGGTGAGGAGAGGAACAAGCGGAAGTTCCAAATTTGGGTGGAACTCCGCTTTAATAAGTGGGGTTACTTGGGCGAAATCGAACTCCAGATTCTCCTCATCGCTTTCCAGATCGCCCTCCGGGGCTGTCGGGGGGAAGCACGAGGCTGGGAAGGGCCTGGGTCCTCATGGACCTCGTCGACCGTAGGAACCAGACCCAGTGGCACTGGCTTGACTATGTGTGTGAGACGTGTCCTTCTCCTTTAAGGACCTTTGCAGCACACGTTCAACTAGAGACTCAATGCGCGATCTTCTGTCTCTTTTTCACCAACCGCCCGGGCATAGCATCGATTGCATAATGATTTGCCCTCTGGGACTTGGGTGTCACATCCCCAGCAGGCTTTACGACTAGAGCGACTATCATGGCGGTGGGAGCGGTGTCTGGAGAAGAAATGGGAGCTTCTCCTCTGATGATGAGATGTAGATGAGGGGCTGCATTTGTTCTTTGATTTAGAGGATGAACGCTGTTGCGGCCTGGCAAGGTCTGAGGTGGTCTGTTCTGTTGGGGCGTGATGATCCTGACCACAAAAGGCTAGAGAAAGATATTTATGGGAGGAAACCGTCAGACAAGAAGCACTCAGTCGTGATTTCCAACCCCACTCCCTCCCCTCTCCTGCACATACCTTGTGTGTGAGGGCTGGCCGCAAACGGGCGGTGACTGGTCCATGACCTCTGGTCCGGCGTGATACTGTAATACTAGGCCAAAAAGGATAAAAACCTAAGACGCCAAAATAAATAAATAAATGTCAGGAGAAAGCAAGCTGCCCCTATAAAAGACCAAATATGTAGGAGATAAATAATTAACAACCTGGAAAGAGAAAACAAAGAAAAAGACACCCAAAAGATCTGTCCAGCAGATCCTGCTCACTGACCTGTGCAGCCAAGTATCACTAACATCAACTGATCGCCTGTAGGGAAATCCCAACAAGCAAAGGGCGATCAGCTGATTTAAAAAGCCTGCTTGTGACGCCATACGCCACCTCACGCACGCATCTGCGCGGTGGAAAGCAACTCAACGGCGCCTGCGCGGCCGCTGCGAAACTCACCGAGCCGTGCATGCGCGAACCAAGCTTCGCTCTGGGAGAGGCTACCGCGCATGCGCGGGCGGTGACTGCCCTGCGACCCGGAAGTGACCAGGCGAGCTGGAACGCAGGAGCGCTCCAGCCACCATAGAGCCTGAAAAATAACAAACGGGGAGACAAACAACAAACAAATATACAAAGATGCGGCTGCCATGGAGGACAACAGACCTTGCCAGCCGAGAAGTCCAGGGGTCTTCAGCACACGCAGCCAGACACATCAAGTGCATTTGCTGCAAAAGCTCTCCACCCGCCCATGGCTGGGATCCGAGCTGCACCGCTAATAGTGTGCCATCCATCCTGCTTGACTGGACATCATGAATGAGCGCGTATCCTGGATCCATGGAGGAGGACAAAAAAGGAACACCAGTACTGAGGGTGAGCAAAGCTTTATGGGTATGGGGTCCTATAGCATTGGAGAGGAGGCGGGATTAACCCACACGTAGGCTGCCATGAAGTCTGTCAGGAAACTGCCTTTTTTCACGACAAAAAAAAAACGACAACGTGAAAAACGACAAGAAAAAATAGAGCAGGTTGTACATTTTGAATGCCCTGTTCTGGAGCCTACACATGAAAAAAAAATAGAATTTTGTTCTTCATGAAAAACGGTCGTGTGTACGCGGCATGAAAGATCACTGAAAGCAGTTTATGTGCTGCCTCTTTGTTTTAGGGAACTGATTAGGAGGCACCCTGTCTGGAACTAACAAAAGTTTAGTTAATGTATTTGTTTACTGCCTTGATGAATACAATTGCAGGACAAACCAGTTGGATTTTTACTGATTGACTCTGTCTCCTGCAAGGTTTACTGATGCCACTAACAGCTATGCCCATAGGCGTGCTCAGGGGGTTTGCCAGATGTGCATTGGCACACCCTTATCACCTGGTGCCACACAGATTCCCCCTGCTGTCTGGTGCTGATATTTCACCAGAGCACCCCAACAGGGCTCCCCAAAAAATGTAAAAAAATATTATTGTAAAAAAAATCTAATAAATAGAAATATACTGTTCGGTTCGCAGCAGAACATGCAAAAAAAATGTGTTTGAACACAGGAAAAATTAAAAGTGCTAATTTTAAAGGTTAATATGCAAGTTATTGTTTGGGGACCCGTGTCCTGCCCCGGGGGGCATGTATCAATGTAAACAAAAGTTTTAAAAATGTCAGTTTTTTTGGGAGCAGTGATTTTAATAATGCTTAAAGTGAAGCAATAAGGCCCCGTACACGGCAGAGAACCTCGACGGCCGTGGGAATCGGCGACCCGCCCGTCGGGAAAGGCAACCAGCCATTCATCCCGACGGGCCGTCGAGCAAATAGAGAACCTGCTCTCTATTTGCTCGACGGGTTTCCCGACGGGCGGGGCTCGCCGAGAGCATACACACGGCCGAGGTTCTCGGCAGAATACGGCTCCCAGCGAGGTTCTCGCTGGTTTCTGCCGAGAACCTCGGCCGTGTGTACGGGGCTTAAAAGTTAAATATTTCTTTACATTTCATACCTGGGGGGTGTCTATAGTATGCCTGTAAAGTAGCGCGTGTTTGCCGTGCTAAGAAAAGTCCCTGCACAAAATGACATTTCTAAAGGATAAAAGTAATTTAAAACTGCTTGTTGCTATAATGAATTGTCGGGTCCCAGCAATACAGATAAAAGTCATTGAAAAAATGACATGGGTCCCCGTCCCCCTCGTCCATTACCAGGCCCTTTGGGTCTGGTATGAATATTAAGGGGAGCCCTGAATCAAAAAAAAAAAAGCATAGAGGTCCCCCCAAATTCCATTACCAGGCCCTTCAGGTCTGGTATGAATATTAAGGGGGAAGCCCGCGCCAAAATTTTGACTGGGCCATTCTAAAACATGAATATTCTTTGATCTAAATCATTCCATTGTAGCTCTAGCTGTATGTTTAGGGTCATTGTCCTGCTGGAAGGTGAACATCTGCCCCAGTCTCAAGTCTTTGCAGATTCTTTTTTCTTTTACGATTGCCCTGTATTTGGCTCCATTTATCTTCCCATCAACTCGGACCAGCTTCCCTGTCCTTGCTGAAGAAAAATCCCCACAATATGATGCTGCCACCACCATGGTGTTTTCAGGGTGACGTGCAGTGTTAGTTTTCCGCCACACATAGCATTTTGCTTTTAGGCCAAAAAGTTCAGAGCACCTTCTTCCACATGTTTGCTTTGTCCAACGCTGTATCCTGGCCTAGGCCAACAAGGCACTTTGCAGGGGGGCATTGCGGAAATGGTCCCCGCCAGTTTGCGCTACACTGTGCATTGCAAGCTGCTTCTAATTTGGACTGTCCTATCATCCTGGACCACAAACCTTCCTCACTGTGCTATTTTCTGTTGCACCATTGGCATGGTTATATCTTCTTAGTCCTCTACATAAAATTATCAGAAATTTGTACTTAAAGTAGAACTATAGGCAACACTTTTCTTTTTCATTTTGGATCGAGTAAGAGAGGGTTATAGCCCCTGTCAGTTTATTTTTTACCATCCCTGTCCCATTGCATAAATTTCCCTTAGCCCCATAGCCAAACAGGAAGTCAGAGGAAATCTATGCAAATTAAAGGAATCCAGTGCCCCCCCAGGCCCTAAGAACTAGTGTCCCCACTCGAAAATTTCAGGGCAGGTCTTAAACATAAAGGGTTGTGGACTTGACAGGAAGGGGTGGGCCATATTTAAATTAGGAGGTGCACAAATTTCTGTCAGGCCTAGGGCAGCACAAACCCTAAATACACTACTGGCTGTGTCCCCCACATGACTTCTCGTAAAATGAAAACTAGACATCTTATGGCTTTCTTTCAACAATGGCTTTCTTATTGCCACTCTTCTGACTAATAGTTGTCCTATTGACAGATTCTCCCACCTGAGCTGTGGATCTCTGCAGCTCCTCCCGAGTCACCATGGACCTCTTGACTGCTTCTCTGGTTAATGCTCTCCTTGCCCAGCCTGTCTTGGTAGGTTTGCAGTTGAGCCATACTCCATTTTTGAAAGATGGATTGAACAGTGCTCCGTAAAATGTTGTGATTTTTTATTTTATTTTATAACCTAACCCTTCTTTAAACTTCTCCACAACTTTATCCCTGACCTGTCTAGTGTGTTCCTTGACATTCACGATGCTGTTTGTTCACTAGGGCTCTCTAACAAACCTTTTAGGGTTTGGACTCATGTAATAATTAGAGTAAAGGGGGGAGGCCTGTCAGGTGAGAGGGCACATGCTCAGCCTTAGTTCTCCCTTTAGACAGACACTTTAGTGCCATCTTACAGGCCTCCCGCCCCCCTGTTTGGTCTTCAGCCTGAACTTATACCCATTTCACTATCTATAGTGGTTGTACAGAAGTGACTGACGCTGGCTAGCGATCAGCTCACCAACATTTGAGGTTGACCATACTTTGTTGGAATTAACTTCACCTTATCTCCTATTACTTGTGGATTACAATTCTCAAGTGCACCATCCAGCCGCAACGTGACTTTAGCTGTTCTGCAGGACTGACCGCTAGAGGGCGCTCGCAAGCATAGATTGCCTGTTTAATTTAACTGAATGGTACCATTCTTTAGTATTAGATTCCTGTGTTAATGCTATTTACTGGTTTCAGCAAGGGCTCTTGCAGTATTATTGTATGTTATTGTTTAATAAGTCACCATTTAAATCCATATCTACTCTCTTTAGTCTACCTCAAGTAAACTCATTGGCCCAGATTCACGTACATCGGCACATTATCGGTCCGGCGTAGCGCACCGCCATTACGTTAGACTTGCGCCATCTAGCCGCGTAATCCCCCGATTCACGTAGCTTTTGCGCAGGAAATTGCGCAAGCGTAAGGTTTTTTCCAGAGGCGTAAGGAGGAGTAATACAAATTGGGAGGGACGTGGGCGTGTTACATTGAAATGAGCCGTGACCCCATGCAAATGAAGGGCCGGCCGGCTCGCGCATGCGCGCGTGAAGGAGACCATGTCAGCTCCGCTGTGCGCATGCTCACAACTCGGGAGCGGCGCAATCAGTGAAATTGGAAATGGACTAGGGCAACGTTGTGAACTACGCAGACAGCATAAATAGACACACACAAACGCACTTGCATTGCAAAAGTACATCCCTTTGTGTCCCTTCCCATTTAACCAAGTGCTTTTGTTCCTGTTGTTCGTTGCAGTGTGTCTTGTAGTTGTCAGATTAGTGTTCTGTGTGATCAAGTGCTTGTTGGTATATTTGTGAAAGTGTTTTTTGATAAGTGTTTGAGAGACTGTTTGTTTGATTGATATATTTCTGAGCGTTTGTTTTCTTGCTTTATTTTTTCTTTTTTTTTTTTTTGTGACTGTTTCTTGCTGG
This sequence comes from Rana kukunoris, assembly GCA_029574335.1. Lineage (NCBI taxonomy): Eukaryota > Metazoa > Chordata > Amphibia > Anura > Ranidae > Rana > Rana kukunoris. Next base: position 342,118,865 of record CM056050.1, read on the forward strand.
GGTTTGGGGGTTCCGGATAGGAGTCATGAGATGGGGTCCCAGTGCATATGCAGAGTCACCTGGAAGGGAAAAGACAGGAGAATGTTAGTCATGCATGTGCCACTTGTGAGGTGTGCATCACGGGAGGGGATAGTCATGCCTGACTCCCATGTCACTCACCAACCAGCCAGGTGTTCCCATACACGTTCTGATAGAATTCCATTCGGATGTGGCATTGATTGTAGATGTAGCTGTCATGGGTGGATCCGGGGGGGTTTGGCACGGACGTGCCATATGAGTCCTTGGGCATCAACTATCACCTGTACGTTGATGGAGTGCCAATTCTTCCGATTGCGGTACATGTGCTCTGTCTCATGGGGGGGCTGGAGTGCCACATGTGTGCAATCAATGGCCCCGATGGTGCGTGGGAATCTGGCAATTCTGTAGAAATCTGTCATTGCCTTCAGCCGCAGGTCCTCAGTGGTGGGTTTGATGATTAGGTTGGCCAAGCGTGTGAGGATTGCTGGGACAACCTGGTGCACACATCTGCTCATGGAGGATTGTGACATCCCAGCCACCACTTCACTTGTACGCTGAAAAGAGCCACTGGCAAGGAAATGGAGTGTTGCCAGTACCTTGACCAGTGGCTGCACTGCTTGTGAGCGTTGTGTTGGGCTGGTGATGTCCTCCTGCAGGGTTGTGGTTAATTCCAGGATGGCATGAGGGGGGAATCTGAAGATGCGATACACCTCAGAATCACTCATGCCAAAGAGGTCTATGCGTGTGCGGTATACCCTCTCCCGTGCCATCCTCCGTGCCATCCTCCTTCTTTGGTCATCTAAATTCACTAGTGCAGCTATGAGCGACGATGCCCCTGGCATGTTGGCAGTCAAATTGTAGTGCAACACGTGTGTGTGGTCTGCTCCTCAGTAACGGTGTTGCTTTCTGTGAGATGTAGGCGTTTTTTCAAAATTTAGACCAGCTTTTATGTGCTCTAACTTTAGACAGGACATTTTGCTGTTGCGCACATCGCGTAGCCTGCGCAGCAACTGCGTTTTTTTGTGGATCCCCGCAACTCCCTCATTAGCATATTTGACTAGCAAATCAATGGTGTGTCTAGCGCATTTTTGCGCGGACGGATGCGTCTGTCTAACGAAATTACGCCGGACAAAAAAAAGTAGATTTCTGGCGTAAATCGTTTTCTGAATCGCGCGCATCTAAACGCACGCGCACATTTAGACTTACGCACGCGCAACACCAGTTGCGCAGGCGTAATCGCTCTGTGAATCTGGGCCATTCTTTTTTGGTTTAAATATACTACTTGTGTGAAGTGTGTTTTTCTCATCTGAGGGACCGTCCAGGAGCAGGTAATATTGTCATTCCACTGTCATTTCATGCTATACACCTGCTATTGTGATCCCATTCAACAAAATACACTCACTGGGCTTCTGATGTGTCACGGAAGGGTTCGAGCAAGTTAATAGGGGTGTCCTAAGTCAAAAGAGAGTAGATCCCAAATAAATGTATACCTCCTGTTTGTTTGCAGAGTTCAATAGCTCAAGTTCAAATTTACATTCACATACAGCAGTGACCACCCTACACACACACTTATTCTGAGAGGTGATACCTCTCTTCTGTGCTCTCTCTTTACAAAAACTTTGCTCTGGGAAACTTGCTTCAAAGCTATGCCAACTATTACTGTAAATGCTTATGTAAAATAAAAAAAAAACATTCTATACTGTAGTAATCAGTATTGCCTGTTATCTACTGGAAACTTACAATGCCTCATTCTTTTCCTTGACATGTCTATGTGTGCAAATGACCTTTCTTAGTAGAGATGCTAATAATAGCTATTTTTTGGACAGGTACTTAAGTTAAATCACCCACAAGTTTCTCTTTTCTTATAGGAATTCAAGTCAATATGAGGTTGGCTCACTCTAACCATTTTTTTTTTTATGTTTTTATTTGCTTTACATTATTCCAAATCTAGGGTTGAGAATATTCATGTCACACCAAAAAACAGAGGTTCAGCAGTGAGTTTGGAAGAGCTTACATTTTCTCAAGATCTCGCTACTGGAGTCCATGAGAAATATAGGGTGTTAGTGGCTAATTCATCCAGTTAGAGTATACCCATAATAAAAATGTCAATTTTGGGAAAACTGACTCTTAATCATGTGTATTTCACAATGATCTAAACACTGGGTCTTCCCTACTTCAACAATGAGAATGTCACAGGCTGGCAAAACTTATTATAGATCATATGCTTTTTCTGTCTTACATGTCTTGAATATTTCCCAGGAGCTCAAAGTATAAGCTGTTAAGAAAGCATAAAGTGATTAATGTAGTGAGCTGATGACAGTCTTCTCCTTGTCAGATAAAGGTTTGCAGTGTCTGATCCTGATTAGATGGAAGCTAGGGAGCACTGGCCTGCACTATGAAACAGCGGCAGCCCTTGAAATTCCAGGTCAGGATTTCTGGCCATTTCTTATGAAGTATGAATGGAAAACTTGGCTCCCACTAGCATCAATTCATAGGAAGAAAGCCACAGTAGCAGCAGGGAGTGAATTAAAGCAGTTATATTAATGTGGTGCTCATGGCACATAGTACACATTGACTATTGTCAGCCTATATGCCTGCATGATACTAAAAAGCCCATGCTGTGCTCTCACTGCACTTTGTAAGAGAACAACTCAAATATGGCAATGTTATTGGCTACATACAGTGACGGACCTAGTTTGTTACTATGTACTAGTCACTCAGTCTACCAAAGCATTCAGCTAAGGCAGCTCTCCTCACACTATTAATGCTGTGATAATACATCCTTCTGTTGGTGGTTCTTTGTTGCCAAGATAATCCTATCATTAGATTAGATTGTATTAAAAAAAAAAAAAAAGAAAGAAAAAACTAACGAGATGTTCCTTCTCTGAAAAATGGTCCACAGAAAATGTAGCTCGAGTCTAATTTCCTTTAGTGGATAGAGGGTCTATAAATCAAAATCATTCTAAGCATTCTTCTTTTTCTGCTTATATGCAGATTTGTTTTTTACATATTCCATACATATATTTACTCAGTATAAGCAGTTTCATATCAGATGTTTGCTAAAATGTCTTTGGTTTAGATGTTTTTAATCTGGAAAAGAGCATGTTCAATGGGTGTCCCGTAATTTTTGTTTTCCAAATACCATGGAGTTTATTGGTAAGTAACTAGCAGGCACAGTCATTGAAAACTCCTTCTTTGAGCCCTGATTCACATTCATGCAATTTGGAATGCGATTTGACATGTCAAATCGCATGCCAAATCGACGGCAAATGCGGGCAATGGCATTGACCTATTCAGTGCAATGCCGCATTTCCGGCGCCACACCGATTCCCAGAAGTAGTTTCTGTAATACTTTTGGTGATTTTGGGGTGTGATTTCCATTGACATCTGTGCAGGAACCCGAAATCGCCCCCGAAGTTGGGACTGAAATCCGGGAATGGAGCTGAACCTGCATGATTTCATTCCCGCAGTCAGTGTGACTGCGGGAATGCTCATAGTGTAATTTTACCACCTATCAACACATTTCAGAAATAATTGTTCAGATAAACTTGGACCTGGATATTAGAAAATAATGAACTAGTAAGATTTATAAATTGCTTACCTCCAGTTTTTAAGCCAACAAGTTGTAAGTAATTTTCCTCTGCTCAGTGGCCAGTGGCCACTCCATGTTCTGACATCAGTGTGGCCAGAAGGAGACCTAAATAATTTTGTAATTGCTGAAACTACCTAGCATCCTAGCAGGGATGCCAACCAGGATGAAAACTTTACGGACGGAGCCCTTTTTTTACTGACATCCTGAAATATAACAGAAACACCTATTATAAATTAAGAAAATTAACAATTTGCCGGCCGCGCACACTGTACAACTACTGCTACAGTGCAGACCGGCAGCATGCTCGGATAAGGGTCTGATGTGGATTTTGGGGGGGACCCCACACAATGTTATTTTTATTTTGGTATTATCAGATATTTTCTGGCACAGCAATGGCTCCCCTACACATAAAATATTCCAGATATTTTTGTCTCACATCATGGGCGCTTTGGGGGGGGGGAAGCCAGGACGGCCAGCATCCAGGGCCATCAGCGTACTTTCTGAAAGTCCAGCCTCAGGCCCAACTGTGGTCACATAATTTAGAGAACTTTTCCGAAGAACATTGTGCAGAATACAGCATGCAAGCACGATGTAATTGAGTTTATACTCCGCCATATTTATAGCTTTAAGGAACAGGCGGAACCGTCATCCAGAGATAATTCCTGAAATCATCCGGATTATTCTCCTGGATCTCCCGCAGCAAAGGCATATGAGAGAATTGGTTCCTACGGAGCAACCAATTCTTCGTCCATGAACTCCTCCTCACCCTGTTCATGGACTGAGCTTGGGTCAAAGCAAGAAGACCAACACCAAGCCCATGTACAGCATGAACCCGCTGACGAATATGTACCCGTAACATGGCTAGAAAATGGTCGGCTGGTCAGAACAAAGTAACAAAATGCACTGAAGAAGAGCAAGGCCTATGAAGAACGACCTGAAAATCAGAAACGAGCGGACAAGAAAGCACTGAAAAACAGATATAAACACACTACACACACTGAAAGACAGATACAAACCCACAAGCACCAACTGAACAGCAGAAAATGATCTGAAAAGCACGAAGACTGAAAAGCGTGAATCGTCTCTCATCAAACTTTTACTAACATGAAATTAGCAAAAGCAGCCCAAAGGGTGGCGCCATTAGAATGGAACTTCCGCTTTATAGTGCCGTCGTACATGTTGAATGTCACCGCATTCTTGACGGACGGAATTTGGTGTGAATGTGTGTACGCAAGACAAGCTTGAGCGTAATTCCTTTGGAAAAAACATCTGTTTTTTTTCCAGACAGGAAAACCGATCGTGTGGACGCGCCATTAGAGATGTTAAAGGAGCCAACAGAAGCTGCAAACTTTTTTTACTGCATTCAAGTTCTTTATTTCTTGTTTCCAAATCCCTACATTGCTAAGTAGTAGAGTTGTGATTAGTTAAGGTTGGTAAAATTCAGGCTGTGGATGGCATGTTTGCAGTTTAGGCTTCCGGAAACAACTGTAAACTCAAATGTCTAAAATGACTGGTGTTAAGCTGTTGAGCATTATCCTCAGGTGTTGTGCCATTGACTCATTGCTATAGAAACAGTCTAAAGGGGAGGAGTTAGTAAGATGACCATGCCCATGTGAGGGCACCCAGGCGTCTGTGACCCTAGGATCGGCCCTGCTCCTACTTGTGTTTGTCGTTTGAGTGGGCTTCCCATGTTCCTGGCATCAGAGACTGCCGCCTCCTTTGGGTTCTACTAATGGTGTATAGCAGGCGATCTGCCTGTGTGAGCTTAGCAGAAGAGTGAGTGTGCAGAGGTGAGAGCTCTGCGGGAGGTAGAATTGCTGCTAAGCTAAGTTTGGCTGTAGTTAGTACAGAAGTAATGTGCTGTTAGCTGAGAAAGCAGAAGATGTACTGTAATTTTTCATGTAGCACTGACTGAGAAATTGGGCTCATCAAGATATCACTGCCCACAGATATTCTCCTATGTTTGTAAAGAGCATCAGTGTGCAACACCAATCAAACAAAATCTACCCAGGGGACACCGGGTGGATCGCATTTGCTTCTCCGGCATTGCCAACCCTCAGCCAAAGCTGCACCCTCCCTATCTATAGAGCAGCACAAGCATGTGATTTGCCTGAGTGCACTGTGCAAATGCCCATTGGCACTCCACTTCCATCCATTCCAAGCATGAGTAGTGTGCATGTCATGTGGGATGGACTAGATAGAAGGCCAACAGGGATCATCGCACCAGAACAGGTAGACATGTCACAGCAGCTTTCCACCGCCCCCCCCCCCCCCTGTTCACCTGGGGCCCCATCAGAGCCGGAAAAATAGCACTAGCTGGCGGATTGTCCGTTGGTGTGCTTGAGCGGCGCAGAAATAAGTACATCGGCTGCTCTGTAGGAGGAAAGAAGTGATGGAGCTTGGTAGGGTGCATTTCTTCCTGGCCATTCCCGGGTGTGCTGCGGAAGTTCCGCGAGCGAAGGCAGGTGTTTCTTGTGCTGTGGAGAGCCTTAGTTAGCTGGTATCTTGGGCGGTGATGTGGAGCTATACACCACCCAAAACCTGTAGTTCAATCCAGCTTCTCTCCTCCCCCTCCTTTCATGGCTGCTGAGCCGCTCCATCCTCACTGCTCAATGTGCAGTGACAAGGGGCTTGGGAGGTGTGGCTATCCTGGAAGGGCTCCCCACACTGCTCTGTCCTGTCCCCTCCAGTATGACACACAGTCATCCCTTCTCCCGCCCCTCTCTCCTTGCATGTGTGCTGCTACATCTGTGAAGGGGATGTGGGGGCGGGGTGATTAACCTCCCTGGCGTTATGATTCTGTCTGGAATTTTGTACCAAAAGCGTTGCAATTGTTTTGCAAGGAAATGTGGTGTTATGTATTATAGGCCTGCAATTCTTAGTAAGTACTTACTTAAATCTATCTAAACAAGAGTCTAATAGGCATCCCGGGTATGATTTTTTTTTTTTTTTTTTTATTAAAAATTATAATATAATAAATAATTATAAAAAATTATAACAAATAATAATATAATTATAGTAAAAATTATTGAATAATGTAATCAAATCAAAATCACTGAAATTTGCTCAGTTGCAGAATTTTTGCTGTCATAATTTTTTTTTTTTATGACGAATTTCCCCACAGATCGCTATCGCTAAATTCTGCAAGTGATTATAATTTATTATCGCTGTTTTTTAGCTGCTCTAAAACAATTTTTGCCATAAAGGGACACTTTTGGTTGCTATGGGCAATCTACAGTTTGCAGGGAGAAAGAAAAGTTTTTATTATATAAAATGACATGCAGGGCACAGGGCAGACCACTAGGGACATGGGGGGTGTGTATTTTTTACATACAGTACTGTAATCTATAAGATTACATTGTACTGTATGTAAAGTGTTTGTTTACATTTTTGAATTTGGCGCCGTTCTCCGTCCCCGTGCGACGTAACGTCGCAGGAAACTGAGCTCGGCGGCACACGGGGACGCTGTGTGAATCGAGCGAGCACCCGCTCGCTCACACAGCGTGGATGCATCGCTGGATCCAGGGAGAAGGTAAGTAAACAGTCTCTGGATTCAGCGAGGCGAGCCCGTGTCTGACACGGGATCAACAATAGTAGCAGCAAATTTTTACCCCGTGTCAGACACGGGAAAAACGCCAAGGAGGTTAAAGAGCCAAAGGCTACATTGAGAGAAGTCACTGACTAAGAGCCCCTGGGGACCATTCAAGTAAGTGAGCACTGTGACCAGACCCCCCTTCTCCCCCCCCCTTCTCTTTCCCACTTACTTCTCCCCCTCCTTCTTCCACCTTTCTTCTCTCCCCTCTTCCTTTTGCCCCGCCTTCCTTCTCTTCTCCTCCTCCCCCCTCCTTCTCTCCCCCTTCATTCTCCCCCTCCTTCTCCCCATTCCTTCTCTCCCTTTTTCCTTTTCCCCACCTTCCTTCTCTCCACCTCCCCCTTCTCTTCCCCTTCCTTATTCCTCCCCCTTCTTTCTTTCTCCCCCTTTCTTCTTCCTCCCACATTCTTCCCACTCCCACTATTTTTCTCCCCCTCCTTATTCCCCCCCCTTTCACCCACCCCTTCCTTCTTCCTCTTCCTTCACCCCCCTTCCTTCTCCTCCTCTTCTTCCCATTGGCCAAAAAAAATAGCACAAAGGAGGATCATGAGACATGTAAAAAAGGAAGTCAACTGCGCTAAGATAAAAAGTAATATAAAGGCAACCAAGTGCTAAATATAATAAAGAGCTGCTGAGAACTCAAGGGAAGCTGCACCTGACTGTACTAACAAACACAGTAAAAACAAATGATAAAAAAACAGGATGCGCTACAAACATAAACAAAACAAAATAAATGTCCACAGGTGATAGTCATAAGACTAATGTCCATCTGATCCAATCAAAAAGCAAATGGATTTCACAGTTTTAAATTAATTAAAAGGGTCAACACCAGTGAAAAGAAATGTGAATAATGTTGATAATCAGGGTGACACTCTAATTAAAAAGTGCTGATAGAAGATCCTCCACCTTGCAGAAAATGATGGCCGCTTACCAGAACTCTGGTGGCCCCTTATTTAAAAGAGAACCCCAGATAGCGTATGATTATCCACTAGGAGGAAGATGTAGAGCCAGGTCACTTATCGATCCCCATCGGCAGCAAAACAGGATTGAACCCTCGGAATGGATTGCCAGGGAAAAACAAAAAGGCCGCAATAGTGTAATACCGTCACTTTAAAATGTATTGAGAAGACAAAAACTCACTTACATGAAACAAAAATGTAAACAGGCGTGTCAGATTATGCTGGGATTCCGGCCGGAAATGATCCAACAACAAACGTAACCCGTCCAAAGAGGTGAGGAACGTCATCACGTTTTTTACACTGTGTAAAAAATGTGATGACGTTCCCCAATAAAGGTAATCAGTGTAAAAAACGTGATGATTTACCTGATTACCTTTATAGGGGGATGATCTGGTGTGTCACCCGTGCCCCATGACTAAGCGATCTCTCGCGAAACCGGTCGGGCGGGATACTGTACTACACCGGATCATCCCCCGCTGTATACCTCTTTCCTCACCTCTTTGGACGGGTTACGTTTGTTGTTGGATCATTTCTGGCCCGAATCCCAGCATAATCTGACACGCCTGTTTACATTTTTGTTTCATGCAAGTGAGTTTTTGTCTTCTCAATACATTTTAAAGTGACGGTATTACACTATTGCGGCCTTTTTGTTTTTCCCTGGCAATCCATTCCGAGGGTTCAATCCTGTTTTGCTGCCGATGGGGATCGATAAGTGACCTGAGGCCCCCGAGGACTGGCAATCCCCAGCAAACCTAAGAGGGAAACTGAAGCCCCCAGCATGCCCAGCTGAAGGGGAGGCAAGTTACACACTGAATCTGATGGCTGGGGACAGGTGGCAAGTGACATGCTAAATCTGGTGACAGGATGGATAGCAAGTGGCACGCTGAATCTGGTGACGGGATGGATGGTAAGTGATACACTCAGTCTGGTGACAGGTGACAATGGCAAGTGGCACACTGAATCTTGTGGCAGGTGACAATGGCAAGTGACACGCTGAATCTGGTGACAATGGCAAGTGACACGCTGAGTTTGGTGGCAGGTGACTGTGGCAAGTGACACGCTGAATCTGGTGGCAATTGACACACTGAATTTGTGTACAGGTGATGATGGCAAGTGACATGCTGAATCTGGTAACAGATGACAGTGGCAAATGACACACTGAATTTAGTGACAGGTGACGATGGCAAGTGACATGCTAACTCTGGTGACAGGTTGATGTATATCAGGAAATTTGGAAAATGTATTAAGTTTGGAAAATTGACCATAAGTGATCCCCTTCCTTCCCCTCCTGATCCCTCTTGGATGAGCTGATCTGAGACCCTTGGCAGCTATACTTGTGGGTCTGCTGTCCCCATGTAGCCCCTTGGGTAGGTTATTATAGTTTTCATAATTCATCATTCTGAATTCGGCCTGCGGCTCCTCCAGTGGCACCCTCCTAATGTGTCTTTATTGTATGCTTTGTGACTGAGTGTATTGTCATGTCGCCCGGCTATGTTAGCTGAGTATACATAATTGCTTAATAAACACAACCTGATTGTAAAAAAAAAAAAAAATCTGACCTCTGTACACTGCCCTACATACTACTGGCCTCTTTACATTGCCCTACATACTACTGCCCTCTGTACACTACCCTACATACTACTTTCCTCTGTACACTGCTGTACATGCTGACTGTGACCTTGCACTGACTGCCCAAATCTAGCCTGCCCAGCACCCTGCAGGGCACTGTGACAGGCTAGACAGGACAGAGCCTGATGTGCTAGCCTGCCCAGTGTTTACTGCTCTGTCCTGCTCCTGCTGCCGATGCCTAACCTGCAAGCATGCATTTTTTTTTGGGGGGGGGGAGTCACACCATATTTTACTGCACCAGGTGATGCCACTGAGCCCCAACCAGGAGGACTGCATGGAGGATGACTGATCACTGGGAGGGAAGAAAAAGGCTGAGTCTACATCCGGACTACTTTAAACCTTGCCTCCTCTAGTGATATCCTCCTAGTTCTATCAATGGTACATATACGGACATATACAGGCACTATGTATACAGCTACGGGGGGGGGGGGGGGCAGAATTTTATTCTTGGACCCAGACAGCAAAATGTCTTGGGTCAGCCCTGACTCCTTGGTTAGACAAATTACCTGCAAACTACACCCAGACACTAATAAGATTGTACTCTGCCAAATACCTAACTTTAATGGCAATGTGTATGAATCCTAAACATTTGTTTACCATAAGCATCAATTTTCAGTGTTGTAACTGCAATGAAAACAGAGCCTGATCCTCCAACTGCTTCACCTATTTGTACAAACCTTTAAAGCATAAAAATGAACCACAGACATAAAGGTAATCTCTCAGACAATAACAGCTGAAGTCAATAAAATAAAATCACAAGAATAGCAAAGTCAACAATATTAACTACTCAGACTACTCAGTTTTCAGCTTAGGCTATCTATTCTGCCAACATGTGTTTCCACTATCCATGCTGTTTATTTACATTATGTGCTTTCCAGTTTACTTTTTTATATTACTTCCTATATCTAAAGCCAAATCTTCTCAGGTCAATATAAAAAAAATTAGAAAGGATGATTTCTGAAACATGACACATACGGTAAGTCAGCATAACAATGAATATTGAATTTGTCATTACTGTTAAACATCTATAATCTAATTTATTAAACTGATACTTGTAGGAAAAGGCTAAGTTCACCTTTTGAGTAAAATACAATGTGCAGTGTAGTTCTCGTTTACATGACTGATTAATTGCATGCCCCATGCAGGGCTGTGTTTTTCTGGCATGGGAATGCACAGGTGTTCTGTACATACCTGTGCCAGCAGTCCCATAGCTGTCTATTGGGACAAACAGCTGCATGAACAACATGGGGGTGCAAAATCCTGAACGTTCCATAGACATGCACCCGCACCTACATGGATGTCATTTTGGGACACATCAGCTGTGCCCGTGCAGCTGCATGTCCCAATAGACTGCTATGGGACTTTTAGCACAGGGATGCTTGCAACACTTGTGCATTCCCGTATTGGCAAAATATGGCCCTGTGCGGGGCTATACATCACTAATAGACTGCATGCTCAGATTCAGGCAGGTCGTTGGGGAGGCAGTAGAACCGAAGCTCAACTGTCTTAGCTGCATGTGTGGATGAAGCCTATTTCTGCTTGAAAATGCCAGGACAATGTCAACCAATTCCCAGGATAGAGATGTCAAACTGTGCCCCTCCCCACTCATGTGCATCCGATCATCTTCTGCAGCTAGGACCCCACTCCCACCTTCCAAGCTCCCATTAGGCTTCACTCACTGCGCAGCTCTGTAGACCTTCAAATAGACCTAGAAGTGCACAGTGATATTGTATGACCTTCTTGCTATGGTTTTTCTGCCTCTGCCTCTGCCAATCTGTAAATATCTCTGCACCAGCCAGAGCCAAAACAAATATCGGGGTACCAATGTGATGAGGAGAGTGCATCTTATCATGTGCCCCCAACCACCCACACACACAAACACTGTGCCAAGGGCAGCTGCACCTCCTGCTCTGCCCTTGTCATCATGGGCGTCAGCTGAAATTTTTTCGGGGGGGGGGGCACTTCAGCAGCAGCGATACAGTCGCATTTAACCCTTTCTTCAAACACTAGCGGGGTTAAAAGTGCCCCGCTAACGGCCGAATAGCGCAGCTAAAACAATGCTAAAATGCCGCTTTTAAGCGGCGCTTTACCGATAACGCGGCCAGCTGGCAGAGTTAAATGGCTCTTGAGATAATTCAGCTTCACTCAATGCCCATATAAATATTGCCTAGAGAATGTACAGACCCCCCATTCTGCACAGACCCCATCATTCAGTACAGATGGACCCCCCATTATGCACAGACCCCTCCATTTAGCACAAATGGACCCCCTTCAGCACACACCCCCCATTCCGCACAGACCCCCCCCCCCTTCAGCACAGATGGACCCCCCATTCAGCACTAACCCCCCCTTCAGCACAGACGGACCCCCCTCCCCCATCCCATTCAGTACCTCAGATCAGCCATCAGCGTGGCACAGGCAGCAGGTTTCCTCCCCCTGTGTACACATAAACACTGGAGGGGGAGGCGGCTTCACTCTGCTCGCTGTGCCCGTGTGACATCCCGCCCAGGACCGCTCAGACACCTGGGGAAGTGTACAAAAAATATGGAGCCATAATAGCCCCTAAATTGGCAGAAGTATTCACAAATGGATTAGCGAAAGGGACACTCCCAGATTCGATGAAAGAAGCTCATATAATATTAATTCATAAAGAAATGAAAGACCCAAAATTATGTTCTTCATATAGGCCAATTGCGCTATTAAATATAGATCTGAAAATATTAACTAAGATATTAACCCTAAGAATTCAACCCCTGCTCAAAAACATTATAGACTCAGATCAGACAGGATTTATGCCACAGAGAACAACAGATGTTAACTTACGAAGGCTATATACCAATATACACACACATCACCTACAGGAAGGATCTAGGACAGTGGCCTCTCTGGATATAGAGAAGGCCTTCGACACAATTGAATGGCCATTCTTATGGGAGATACTTAGGAGGATGGGTTTTCCATTGGTGTTCATTAAGTGGATACAAACAATATATGAGAGGCCTATGTCAGCTGTGAAATGGGGAGGAAAACCGTCATAATTTTTTAGGCTGTATAGAGGTACGAGGCAGGGCTGCCCCCTCTCTCCAACACTCTTTGCAATAGCAATAGAACCAGTAGCAGAAGCCCTTAGGACCTCGCCAAATATCCAAGGACTTCGAGTAGGGGGATTGGAGGAGAGGGTAGCCCTGTATGCAGACGACATGCTACTATTCTTGAGAGATGCATGCCCATCTCTGGAGGGAGCATTAGAACTACTAAAAACTTTTTCGTCCTTCACTGGGCTTAAAGTGACTTGGGGAAAGTCTACGCTATTTCCTATCGATCAGGGAGCACAGGGTACCGCAGCTCCAACAATCCCATTAAGATGGGTGAGCCAATTTAAATACCTCGGCATAATTATATCTAGGCAAGTTGAAGACTTTCGGACATTAAACTTGGACCCTGTGATGCAGGAGCTTGGGAGGAAGCTGAAGATATGGGTATCGTTACCATTGTCCTTGTTAGGACGTATAAACCTGATAAAGATGAAAGTGCTTCCCAGGTTCTTGTATTTATTCAGGAATTGTCCACAGTGGTTACCCAAGAGATTCTTTGTACAGTTGCATGGAATGCTTTCATCATCAATATGGGCAAATAAAACAGTAAGAATTAAACTAAATACACTTATGAGACCGGCAGACCAGGGGGGGTTGGACTTCCCAGATTTCCACAAATATTATATAGCCACGCAGTTGGTGATGGTCGCGAGATGGTTGAACCCGGATGGGTTCGACTCCGCAGCCATGTTAGAAGCAGCAGTGTTTCAATCAGTAGAGGCACTGCAGGATCTACTGTATAGAGGGCGAAAATCTAGGCGAGAGTTGACTCCTCTAATGAAAACAACAGTTAAATTATGGAAAGCGGCTATGGTAAAAGAGGGATGGTCAGAAACTTACCTTTCCCCAAACACCCCAATATGGAGGAACCCTGAACTCCCGCACCTGGACTCCATACAGGATCCAGGGGCATGGACTAAATACGGGGTAAAAAAGATATCGCAAATAATACAGGGAGGAAGATACAACACATTTGAGGAGATGAGAGAGATATGGAATATCCCACAGAGCTACATCTTTAGATATAGGCAACTTACCCATGCATTGGCGGCTCAGTTTTCAGGGGTAAACCTACAAATAACGAAGGTAGGTCTTGAAAAAATGGTGAAAAGTGGAAAAGGGACAATATCAATCCTATTTAAGTATTTAGTTAAAAATACACCATTTGATACAAATAAATTAAGAGAACAAAGACAATAGTCCTAAATTGGAAAAAGGAAGAGGCCCCCTCGGTTGCACATTGGAAAAACTTAGTTAACAACTGTTTACCACTATATAGGGAGAAATACAGTAACAGAGGACAGAGGGAGAAATTTAAGAGCGTTTGGGCAAGCTGGTTGGAAAATCCTATGACAGCTTCAGGATAAATAGGACACAGGGGAAGGGTAAATGCACCAAGAAAAAAAAGGAAGAAATGTAGGAGGAATGTGTAGATTGATGAATATATGGAAGGAATGTTAGAATGGTAGGGAAATGGGATATGTATATATATGTATGACATTGTTTCTTTTTGTATGTAAACATTTTTTTTTAAATAAAGAGACATATAAAAAAAGGACCGCTCAGACTGCTCGCGGCCGCGAGACTCTTCAACACCTTCTTGATTTTCCAGGGGGGGGTCATTTGCCCCCCCCCTTGCCCTATGGAGCGGATGCCCATGCTTGTCATGACCCTGTCCCCTGAAAGGTATTACATTATGTTACATATCTTCAGAATGTATCAATACTAATTGAAAGGTAACACATTGCATCACAAATCTTCAGAATGTACAAATACCACTTAGAATGGGACTTATTATATCAGACATTCTCAGAATGTACCAATTCCCCCTGAAAGGTATCATATTACATTCCACATCCCTTCCCACCATATATATGACACTGCTTCTTGTGGACCTTATGGCCTCTGCTGTATTCCTCCACAATCTCATGAGAGTTCCTATTTGAAATCCTGTGGAAACACTTATACCCAGGGGAACCCAGTGCAGCAACCATGATACTGATCTGAAAGTGGAGCCTTGAAGGCTAGAGTGATTACTGCAGATGGCAATGAACAGCAGTAATGGTTGGTTTAGGGAACTGTGTGTACTGTGACCTGTCCCTAGTTAACCTGTTCCATCTTGCAACATCAGTTACAATGGTCCAGCTATCACATGGCCATTAAATCCTTACACTATAATATTCTGATCCCTTTCCTCTCCCCTTCTTGCCTCCCCTCTCCCCCTCCCCCCCCTTTTTTCCCTCTTCTCATACCCATCGAGGACCTTCCTCTGCTCTTGGACACGTACAGTTGTGCCTCTAAATCTGAGGGGATCTTATCCTGAGCCTTGAAAAATTATATTCAGAAACTATACCCATAACATCAAGGGATTACTCTGTTCGTGTTACAAACGGTATGTGTTTTTTTTAACTAACTTAGGCGTTACAATGAACAGGTTTAGTAATATATCAGTCTCTTACCATGTGTCCCATGCTGTTGTCTTACTACTTTTTAGATTGAGAATTTACAACTTTACACTCCTGTGGCCCCTGATGATGGTCTTCTGTTTTCTCACAAGACCAGAAACGCGTCGGACATCCTCCACCGTCCCTTGGAGAGTGTTTTTTTTTTTTTATGTTGTATTATACACTGCTTTTTGTGTTGTTCCCCTCCACTTTTTTCTACTCACACTTGGTGCACTTCTGTCCCTGGTGTTATTTATTTGTATATATGTATAGATAGTTGCAACTGCTGTTGTGTACATATACCTTGACTGTCAAGGTCTACTTGTTAACAAGCATTAACCGTATCTTGCTTGGTCTATTCAATAAACTTTTTTTATTATTTCTGAGTTTGGCCTTAAAAGTCCCTTTTTTGGGGGTATTTTTCTTTTGTCTTAAATATTACCAGTAGGTATGCACGTGATGAGGCATGCAGTGCCCTCTCCAAAAGAAAAACTGTGCTTGGGGCATTTAATCCTACTGACCGCCTCCCATTTAACCTTGCCTTAGAGCATGGAGAACACTACACTCAAAGTTATGGTGTCTAATGCTGACAGGCTCCTTGGGTCATATGATACCCACCTGCCTTTTATTGGAGAGTCCAATGGGTTTCACCCTTGTGCTTGTTGGACTAGTAAAGGAGGTCATCTGACCCCTTACTAGTTCATCTGTAGTTAAAAAAAAAAAAAGAAGACAAACCATTGTCCATGCTCCTTTAGTTTTTTTTTCCAACAATGTATTATTGTAAGTAAAAGAATGGTACACTACACAGTATTGACATATGATAAATACCTAGGTCTATAGTTAGAAGCGTACTTCGCATACATGGTAAGCATGAGAATAAACAAAAAAGAGGAACATCTTGAACAGTCATTAGCTCTAGAGTAGATTCAACCATAGCAAAAAAATCCTTATAATTCTTAATTTGATTTACAAAAAAACTAAATTAAAATCTATGAGCCATCTTTTTGTCACTCTTTGAGCTGTAAACAAAAGGTAAGAATGTGCTATACCTAAAAATCAAAATGACTAAAGGATCATCATAACATTTTTTAATGAACATCATCTCAAATAAGGAAAATCATTACTAAATACTGGCCTATCCTTACTGAGGATCCTATTTTGAGAGGCCTAGTTACACCGAAACCTCAGATTACATATAAAAAGGCAGGATCAATCGTAAATATGTTAAGACAGAGTGAATACAAAGGCAACGCAGGGAGGGACCCATGTAAAACTTGGGGTACCTATCCTTGTGGATCCTGTTCACAATGTATAATCATTGGTAGAAGGACCTCACTGACGCTGCCAAATGGGGAGATGTTCGCCCTGAAGCATTTTTCTACGAGCAAGACACAGGGCGTCGTCTATCTCATGCAGTGTCAGTGCGGTGCCTTCTACGTGGATAAGACAAGGCAAACGTCTGGAAAACGGGTCAAAAACATGCGTATAGGAAATTTATATCTGCCGCTAGGTAGACCCATTGCTAGAAAGCATAATTATAAACTACCCAAAGTTAATTTTACTGTGTTAGATACAGTATATATTTTTTTGTGGCTCTGGGGGGCCACAAACAATATATATATCCAAATCCCCAGGGGGGCTATATTAAATCAACAGGGGGGCCGCATTTGGCCCCCGGGCCAGACTTTGGACATGCCTGCCTTAGGTAGATAGCTGAAGGAGTAAGTTCTTCTGTTGCCCATGGGAGTTGGTAATTGAATTTAGTTCTTTATCCTGATTGTCACTTTGCATTTTATACAGCACCCGATACGTATGCTTTCAAGTGGCATTTTTGGAATTTACTATATCCGGCCTTCCTGTAGAGGATAAAGGGTATACTAGGTGTTTTTTTGGACCTTCCTTGCTGGTATCATTGGCAATGCACCTGCTATTTGATTTAATTATGTATTGAAAAGTAAGTTATCATTTTTATACACTAAAGGATAATATCTATGTGTATGGAACATGATTCTTATATGTAATTTCTTAAATGCTGTAACTTAGATTTTTTGCTTTTCTGAAGATAGAGATACAATATCCCTGATGAAGATTTTAATGATTACTACCATTTGAAACGTGTTTTTCTTCACCACCAGTTGATCTGGAGGCTTCCAAATTATATAGCGGACAGTGAGGCCGCGTACACACGAGTAAACAAATCCAATGAAAACGGTCCGACAGACCGTTTTCATCGGACATGTCTGCTGGGCTATTTTGGTTTGATCAGTGTACACACGATCAAACCAAAATCCCCGCAGACAGACAGCGAGGTGACGTGGCGGTGACGTTGACGCCGCCACGTCACTGAACCAGGAAGTAAAATACTTCCACGCATGAGTCAAATCCATTTTTGTCTGCTGGAAACCTGTCTGCTAGCCCATACACACGATCGAATCTGTCCGCTGAAACTGGTCTGCGAATCAGATATATTCGATCGTGTGTCTACGCGGCCTATCACTTTATCTCTTCTTTCAATTTACAATGTTTTAAACATTTGAGTGCAATTTGTTGGAATTTCTAATGGAACCTTTTCTATGATTTTTTGTAATATAAATTATTATTTTTTGTTTGTTCCCTTGAAAATCCCACAATAGAGGTATTTCACACTCTTTCAGGATGCACTATATAATTTGTAAAGTAAGTAGATAGTCTGGTGAGAGGCTGAATAAATAGAATGTGGTGGAGGGTGGTAAGGTTTCATCAAAACTCTGGCACCAGGGATCCGATGGGCTTTTTCCATGCTTCAGACGGAGAAAAAAAAATCCAGCTCTAGAACACCAGGATTGACCTTTATGCAGAAATACACATTTTATGTTTTCTTTTTTAAAGACGTTTTTAATAACAATTAACACCATTCTAAATTTTACTTCCTTGTAAATCAACACAACCTTTTAAATCCTCCATGAAAACAAAAACATAGAGTTCCATTATATCTGAGGCAGAAAAATTTCAGTGTTTTATTTATTTAAAACTTTTTTAAAACAATACAAAACGATTCCTGCCATGTTATTTATCGAGGGATCACTTTGTATTCATCTAAGTGATGACAAATTCACATGGTGTATGAAATAATGTCTCGTTGTGGTCATGTTAATTCTTATGAAAAGGTATTACATAACTCCATTTAAAAAAATGCATACATATACAAACATGTTGCAATCATTTGTAATTGCAAGAAATATGTAGGATAGATCCCATTTTAAGCAAAATCAAATGTGTCTTCATGTACAAGAAAGTAGGGAAAGAGAACGTTCTTTCAAATTGCGTAATTATGGTTCCATCATGGTGTTCAGACTGAGATCTCTTTATTGGACCAGTATGGCAATTATAAGCTAACTTAGTTAGTGTAGACTTTCTCATCTCTTGGACAAAAATAAGTGCTCTCTCACGCACAGCATTCCAAGAAGTAAAGAGCATAAGTGGGAGTTATTCTCCTTTCCTGGAATCTTGCAAGTATGCCCTTATTACTATCGTCGACCACCATTGTTATTATACAGACATATCAGAACTGTTCTTGACCCATTCTGTAACGACACAGCTATGGAAACCAATTCTAGGACAGATGAAACACTACTCATACCATAATGACAACGTATGCAATGTTTCCATGGCACCTGGGGATTCTGGGTAATGTCATAGAAAATAGGGCCTTTTGGGAAGGTCTTACTGCTTGTATTTAATTATACTTCCAGCTGCTGCTTGCATCTTGAAGCATAGGTAACCTATTTTCAGACAGTTTAAAATTGCATCTTCATGACCTGCTTTTGGAATATATGCATTACTTATTTAAATTACAAAGAACACCTGGAACATGGATTTTATTTCATAAAAAAAGGCATTTTTTTTTTTTGTACGCAGACATGAGTCAATGACATTTTGCCTCACTTATCTGCCAATGCAAAACACACAACAGTAATTCACTATATTATTTACATTTGTTACAACTATAGAAGGAAACATTTCAGGTCTGTTTTATATCCAAGGAAGTGTAGGTCAACTGATTTTGAAGGCTTCCTTTGGGTGAAATATACGAAGGTAAAATGTGATAGTCCTTTCATTACACGAAAAGTTGACCTATAGGGGCAACAATTTTTTTTGTGTTGCAACATGTTATGGTCTCTTTTCATGCTTTCCTTCACGTGCAACACAACATGAATGAGCACAGGGGCATTGCTATCTAAACACTGTTCAGACTCGGGGGCATATAATCTACTGTACTGTGTAATTTTGTCATTTCTATTGGCATTTGGTTCTTTCTTTACACAATTTTATACACAGCAACAAAACCTATAACCAACTTTTTATTCTTGAGAAGTAGCAAGCTAGGATTACAATAATCTTGCAGTGATGTTTTGACTACAACAAGGATATGCAAAAAATTAGACACAGCTGGAGACAGGCTTAGCACTTTTAAATGGCATTATGCTTAAAATGAATAATAGGAAGTTGAATCATGAACACTTGGAAGTACTTATTAGAAACGTATGCATATGAATCATTTGATATTAACTAACATGCATAAGCTTTTACTATACTTTTTTATTTCTTTCTTTCTGTTGGATCACTCTAAATAGTTCCTAAAATCAGCTGTGACCTATGCATAACAATGTGTTAATTGAATGAGCCTTAAAGCAGAATTCCACCCAAAAATTGAACTTCCGCTAATCCCACTCCTCACCCCTTACATGCCACATTTGGCATGTCATTTTTTTTGGGGGGGAGTGGGGGCTTCAGGAGGAGTGGGACTTCCTGTCCCACTTCCTGCTTCCGCCGAGGGGCTGGTTAGGCGGTTAAGCTTAATCGCCTACAGCAGCCCCTCCCTGTAGGCGATCGCATGGGACACATGACAGGTCCCATGTGATCGCCTGTCCAATCAGCGGCGGGCTGCGCCGCTCGCGCATGCGCAGTTCCACTCGTGCATGCGCAGTGGGTGCCCGGCCGTGAAGCCGAAGGCTGTCACGGCTGGGTGCCCACAAGTTGGAATGAAGAGGCCGGCCGGGGAGGGGGGGGAGGAGCAGAGCCCCGGTCGGTGCGTCGCTGGAACGTGAAGAAGGTAAGTGTATGTTTATTAAAAGCCAGCAGCTACACTTTTTGTAGCTGCTGACTTTTAATAAACATTACATTTGGCTGGAACACCCCTTTAAATGCCTCTTCTCCAAATGCCTACAGGTAGATAGCTGCAAAGATAGCTTTAAAGTAGACCTGAACTGAAAAAGAGAAGATTCAGTATAATTTAGGGAATATCTAAGAATGTTAATAGCACTTTAGCAGTACTGTGAAAATGTTTTTTTTAATAAACATCCCATGCAAAGTCTCATTGCTGAGGAAAAAATGGGGAAGTCAAGTTGGGGGGGGATATAACAGTGCAATTGATATAAGCTGCTCCCTAAATAATACAGAGTGCTGGGTTATACGTTTGAACAAATGAAATAAGGGGTGCTAACTAGTGATATATTTAGCATAAATTACTATGCGACAATAATGTGAATAAAATATATGTGAAAATTGTGCCACAACAATGTAACAGCAAAATAGCAGCAAAACATTAAATACAGCAATCGTGCAAATGACGGTGGACAATGATTTGTCTACCCAGAGTCCATATAAAATAAGATGTGCAATAATGTGCTATAAAGCAATAATGATCTTATGAGGTGCTCCGTGCTTAATCTTCCAAATAATTGATTCCACCTTCACCAAAATACCACCTCAAGTGGGGATAGATGGCTCCTTACCCGATGGTGTTGACCTATTAGTTATAATAAGGTCAAATGAGCTCAAGAATCAGCTGCTACCCATGGGAAACTCGATTTCAAAACAGGTTGATAACAGATCTCATAGAAAAAGAAAAACAGCTTCCATAGTGTAAAAATTTTAATAAAGTAGGAATGCTACAAATACAGTGCCGAGTGGCCTCTTACTTGAAGTGGTGCCCGTAATCCCGGCACTGAGGCTGTAGGTTTGTAGGGATATGGAGAGAGATGGTGTATTAAGCTGGTGAAGCCGGCGTGCGTTCCACCGCCGTCAGCTTGGAAACCAGGAAAGCAGAAGTGAGTTAGTAGTGCGTGCCTAGGTACCGCCTCATCTGGGTAGACAAATCATTGTCCACCGTCATTCGCACGATTGCTGTATTTAATGTTTTGCTGCTATTTTGCTGTTACATTGTTGTGGCACGATTTTCACATATATTTTATTCACATTATTGTCGTATAGTAATTTATGCTAAATATATCACTAGTTAGCGCCCCTTATTTCACTTGTTCAAAGTCTCATTGCTGTAGATCTGTAGTGTGAGATCTAAGGCACTGCTAGTCCCAAGCAGTGGCATTGCTAGGGGGTGGCTTCTGAGGCTATAACCCAGAGTCTCTTACCGAGGTGCAGCTTAAGGCCTACCGGGATACCATGACATTTTCTGGTAGCCCAGCAAGGCCACCTGCCCTGGGGCCGCTTTGAGAGCAGCGGCACCCGCAAAAGATATGGCTGTGGGTCCGGGCCGACATGTCAACTGTGCATGCTCAGTGATGTTATGGAATTGGTTGGCGCCATTTTTAAATGTTAAGCAGCAGTGTCACCTCTGTGAGGTATTGGCGGTGGCGTGCATCTCTAATAACAGCCTGGTAAGACCCCTCTGCAGCTTCTGACTACCTCCTGTAGCAGTGAAAACGTTGGAAAACGTCTTTGGAGCAGTGATTTTAATATTGCTTAACCACTTGATACCACTTGGTAACTCTCTGTTCCTGACAGCACGTCATATGACGTCCTGTCATTTAAATCGGCTAGGGGCGATATTTTACCAAAAATATGTAGAAGAATACGTATCTGCCTAAACTTAAAGTTAAAAAATGTTTTTTATTTTTTTTAAATGGGATATTTATTATAGCAAAAAGCAAAAAATATTGTGTCTTTTTTCAAAATTGTCGCTCTTTTTTTGTTTATAGCGCAAAAAAAAAACGCACGGGCGATCAAATACCACCAAAAGAAAGCTCTATTTGTGGGGAAAAAAAGGACATCAATTTTGTTTTGGAGCCACATCGCACGACTGCGCAATTGTCAGTTAAATCGACGCAGTGCCGGAAGCTAAATTTTTGTCTGGGCAGGAAGGGGGTGTAGGTGCACAGTAGGCAAGTGGTTAAAGAAAAAGAAAAATTCCTTTAAATATTGTACCTGCTGGGTGTCTATAGTTAGCCTGTGAAAACGTCTTTGAGAACCCGGGTCTTGCCCGAGGGAACATGTATCAATGGAAAAAAGTTTTAACAACGGTAATTTTTTCAGGAGTCCTGCTCCTGAAAAAACGACAGTTTTTAAAACTTTTTTCCATTGATACATGTTCCCTGGGGCAAGACCCGGGTTCTCAAAGGCGTTTTTCAACAATAACTGGAATATTGGGCTTTAAAATGAGCACTTTTGAATTCGAACGTTCTAAATGTTCACGCGAACGGTCGGTCTGTTCGAACGTTCTGGTGCGAACCGAATGCGGGGGTGTTTGGCTCATCCCTACCCAGTAGGAACACATTCATACAACAACAAAGTTCCTCAATGGAAGCCCTGGGGGATACTATAAGTCTGTACAATCACGGACCAGTGTAGTGAAAGCTGGTGGTTGGTAGATGTAGGTCCACATGAATAAAGGACCAAAATGACAGATAAAAAATTATACATAGTGTATTGGTCAAAACAACAAACTTAAAAAAAAGAAAAAACAAAATTAGTTTTAATGGATGTCAATCATGTATTTCCATGATCCCCCATAAATACAAATTAAAGGCTGAAACCATATACCGTAGTTCAAGCAGGTGCTGGAGAGGAAAAGGGAGATGGTCTGCCCAGGTAGGACCACTCGTTCTTCTAGATGGAATCAGACAGATACTGTGTGGAGGGTATGGTGGAAAGCCAAATGTGCACCACTGTTGTAAACTGCTGGCCCGATGTCGGAAAGCAAAGGGTGTGTTGAAGCAGCCAGAGATGACACAAGGCTGTACTGCAGGGTTATGGGCTCGCTGGTCAATCCCAGGAGACTCAGGCAAAGAGTAGGTGGCCACAGCTTCCGGACATTGCGCTGGATATGACGTCGAAGCCACAATGCTCATTGGATGCAATGTGTAGTATAGAACTAGGAAAGGCAACCGGTGTTCCGTGGTGTAATATTTCAGAAGGCTGTCATCATGACTTTTGCGTTTCGGGTGTCACCCATCTTCATGTCTGTAGCAGTGGTCCATCTTCAGGTCGGTGTTAGGAACACAGTCAGCAGTAAAACATTGCTACAACCCCCCCAAAAAATGTTTTATCCCCAAATATATTAAAATTTGGTGTACTATTTTAAAATCATTAAAGCCACAAAAGGGTAAAAATCCCCTCTGTATGCACTAAATGTACACAGATAGCAGAACTGCACAAGTGGTAGAACGTTTCACACTGGATTACTGCACATACCTGAAAGAAATGCACAAAGGACATAAAAATTCAAGGAAAGTATACACATGCCTCTTGTATTCAGACCTAAATTTAGGAAGAAATATTCAAGCAGAGAGAATAACAACAAAACTGGTTAGATCTTACATTTCAGTGGAAACCCAGTGATCTGAAATATCTCCTGTTACCCAGCAGACACCACACAAAGTTTATCAAGCTAAGACAACATTGTTTGATATGTGGAATTGGTGTTACACAAGTTGATTAAAGTGAAATATGTTTTTTGACAGAAGCTTAAAGTTCTGATTATTACATGGCTACATCTCACTAACAACTGCAACCGCATGCCCAATAAAACTAGATGGATTGAAGTAGAATGTTAAATTCCCTGCATATTTAATTGATCATACCTTTGCCAGCATTCACTGACATATGTTCTCCAAAGGGGAACGGTGCTCACTGCACTAGTTATTCTATTTGTAACTTGATACTGCACATGCGCAAAAAATCTTTACCTACATATACTCCATTCTGAAGTGGATGATCTGTGTTTTAAAAGGTGTTTTTCTGAAGAGGATACAAACGCTTTATTCAAATAAACTAGGGCTGTTACTGATCAAAATTTTTGTGTTCGATTAATCGTTATTTTTTTTAATCGATTAATCGACTAATTTTGATTAATTATAACGCACATACAGATCCAACTACTTTTAGCTGATTTTCTTGCAGGCTGATTCCCAGTGCAGCTGCCATCCACTGGAAAAATGGATAACAGGATACAAAAAACACACAAAGGCAGCGCTCGATGGGAATAGTATTAAAACTTTTATAGTCTTCAAGTCGGCATGTAGATGTCCCATGAAGGGAACTATCACAACTCCCAGTGGATGGTTGTAGAATCCCAGATTGATAGAGGGAAGTGTAACAGCCCTTGTGTGTGGCAGATAGTAAGGTCCCGTCAGGGCCGGCCTTTGGGGTGTGCGGGGTGTGCGGTCGCACAGGGCACCATAGCAACATGGGCGCCTGGCGACCTGCACAGATTCCGATGGTCAAGATTCAGCGGCGCCCATCCCCCCCCCCCCGCGACTGAATATGACTTTGCGCCGTTAGCGGGCGCCGGGTGGCATTCCTGGTGACAGGGAGGCAGAGACACAGCAGGTAGGGAGGGTGCAAGTCACACCCGAGCGAGCCGTCAGCACACCCGGGACCCGGCAGCAATAATCCCCCTTCCCTGTGCACAGTGTGCAGCGCCGCGGGTCTGATGAGTCTCGGCTGTCTGTCTCAGTCACAGGCAGCACAGCACAGTGCTCTGAGTGCAGCCGCCTCCCACTTTTCCGTCCTGTGTGTGTGCAGCACGTGGCTCAGATAACCAGCTTGCCTGGTTTACAGGTCTGAAAGGGGGAGGGGTGTCTGTGTTGTAGAGGGGAGGGGGGGTTCTGTATTGTAGGGGAGGGGGTTCTGCGTTGTGGGGTGGTCTGTATTGTGAGGGGGGGTCTGTATTAGGGCGGTTCTGTATAGTGGGGGGTTCTGTATTGTGGGGGGTTCTGTACTGTAGGGGGTTCTATATTGTGTGGAGGGGGGGGGGGGGGGTTCTGTATTGTAGGGGGTCTGCACTGTAGGGGTGAATGTGTATTATAGGAAGGGGGTTCTGCATTGTAGGGGGGTTCTGCATTGTAGGGGGGTTCGGTATTGTAGGGGGAGGGGTTCTGTATTGTAGGGGGCTCTATATTGTGGGGGGGTTTCTGTATTGTAGGGGGTGGGGGTTCTGTATTGTGGGGGGGGGGTTCTGTGTTGTAGGGGGGTCTGCACTGTACTGCACCCCCACTTACTGTGTAATCTTTAATTTGTATATCTTTTCCCCGCGGTGGATGGCGCCTATACAGCCCGTCACATCTTACGAAAATACCTGATTTAGGACTCGGGTATTCTCGGCGCAATGCGGCGCCTGCGCACAGACCTAGGAGCTGACTGCGCAGGCGCCGTATTTCTCCGAGTCCTATTCTGGCTTTTTTCGGAGGGCGTGACGCGCCATAGCCGTAGGACTCGGAGAAATACGGCACCTGTGCAGTCAGCTCCTAAGTCTGTGCGCAGGCGCCGCATTGCGCCGAGAATACCCGAGTCCTAAATCGGGTATTTTCGTAAGATGTGACGCGCTATACAGGCGCCATCCACCACGGGGAAAGAAATTAAAGATTACGCAGTAAGTGGGGGATTAAAAAAACAAAAGGAACAGTAAATACAAAAGTTAAAAAATACTTTATTGTAATTATGTTTGATATTTGATAGAAAATGTACAGGTAGTGGTATTATACCTTGTGATTTACTTTATATGTGGTGTTATTATAGCATGTGATTTGCAGTATAGGTGGCGTTATTATACCATGTGAATAAAAGTTGTATTTTTATCATAGCTTGTAATCTGTTTTTTGGGAATGGAAGGCTTTAAATGGAGCCGGTATTGGAGAAAGGTGTGGACACTGAAAGGGTGTGGTTATGGAGGGGTGTGGTTATGGAGGGGTGTGGTTATGGAGGGGTGTGGTTACGATGGGCGTGGTTACTGAGGGGCGTGGTCACTAGGGGGCGCTGTAATTCTTTCTCGCACAGGGCGCCTAGAGGCCTAAGGCCGGCCCTGGGTCCCGTCGGCATGCAGATATGAAGGCACAGCAAAGGAGCCCTTCAGATGGACACGGTAAGCCCCGCCGGTGTCCGTGACATTACTGGATCTCCGACGGAACTCCCTAAAGGCCCTGAAGCCGGCAGAGAGGTGAGTACCAATCAAAAGAATTTTAATCGATCAAAGCGATTTTGATCGATCAAAAAAATTAAAGAATAATCGATCAATTAAAAGTTAATTTGCACAGCCCTAAAATAAACGTCACTATAAAACTAGTGAACAAAGATGTTGCGTTATTGACAAATTGACAAAGGGATTTCAATTGAACTTCAAATTCCATGCTTATACTAAATAAAAAGATAAAAAAAAAACTTATAGCAACTACTATCAACAACTATTAGTAAAAATTAATATAATGTAACATATAAAAAAACTAATTGTTGACATTGCTGGCTTAAACATACAGTATATCAACAGCGCATTCATTCTATAACAAATGTGGTGAATGTTAGGAAATGCTCTAAATTCCAGTGAATACAGCATAGCATATACACCTTGGTTTGCCATGTCTATTTAATACACTACAGTCACATATATTAACAACATATGGGGGCAGATTCACGTAGATCGGCGCATTATCATTCCGGCGTAGCGCACCACTTTTCCGTTAGACTTGCGCAATCTAGCCGCGTAATCCGGCGATTCACGTAGCTTTTACGCAAGAGCTTGCGCAAACGTAAGGTTTTTTCCGTAGGCGTAAGGAGGAGTAATACAAATTGGGAGGGACGTGGGCGTGTTACATTGAAATGAGCCGTGACCCCATGCAAATGAAGGGCCGGCCGACTCGCGCATGCGCGCGTGAAGGAAACCATGTCAGCTCCGTTGTGCGCATGCTCACAACTCGGGAGCGGCGCAATCATTGAAATTGGAAATGGACTAGGGCAATGTTGTGAACTACGCAGACAGCATAAATAGACACACACAAACGCCCTTCCATTGCAAAAGTACATCCCTTTGTGTCCCTTCCCATTGAATCAAGTGCTTTTGCTCTGTTGTTCGTTAGAGTGTGTTTTGTAGTTGTGAGATTAGTGTTCTGTGTGATCTTGTGCTTGTTGGTAGTTTTGTGAAAGTGTATTTTGATAAGTGTTTGAGACTGTTTGTTTGATTGATAGATTTCTGAGCGTTTGTTTTCTTGCTTTTTTTTTTCATCTGATTTTTTTGTGTGTGTTTCTTGCTGAGTGCTAGTGTGATTTTTGGCTGTTCTTTTTCTCTTTGTGTGTGTTCTTGTCTGATTGGTTGTGCTTGTATTTGTGACAGATTTTTGGTGACTGCTAGTGAGTTTGTTTGGAAGTATGACTGAGAGAAAAAGAAAGCTCAATTTTACTGTGGGGGAAAAAAGAATTCTTGCCCGGGCCATTACCGACTATGGGCGTTTTCTCCACGGCCCGCAGAGTGCCACCACCACCCCGGCCAGGAGGAGGGAGATATTGGATATAATCACGGAGCAGGTCAATTCATCGGGGGAGGGGGAGACACGGACCCGCTCTGGGATAGAAAAGAAAATAAATGACCTCCGGCGTGAGGTGAAAAAAAAACTGGCCGCAATAAATGCCCATGCCAGGGGCACAGGAGGGGGCCCACCATGCCGGGTTAGATTTTCAGAGACGGAGCGTGTGGTGGCCCTGACCTTTCACCGGCATGAAGTGGAGGGCCTGCCAGGCTTTGACACAAGTCCGGTCCCCGCGGTGCCAGGTAAGGTTTTTATTTCTCTCAGGTGTGTAGCATGTGTGGGGGAGGGGGTGAAAGGGAATATGTGGCAAGTGTGTGGATCCTCCAACCTGTGAATGTTTTGTGTCATCCACAGCTGTGCAGGAGGGTGCAGGGCCATCTGGACTGACCGCTCCAACCCCAGGACAGCAGCCTAATGAGGCCCCCCCAACAAGGCCAGAGTCCGCAGAGGAGGAACAAGAGGAGGGGGAGGATCATGCGGAGGACGATCATGAGGAGGAGCAGAATCATGAGGAGGAGGAGTCCATGGAAGGCACTGGCCCTTTGGTTTCTGCGGACTCTTCCCCTCTGGCTGCAAGAAGCCTGCCCTCCCTAAGGGTCAGCCCCCCCCCCCTCCTCCCCCAACATGGCTCCCCTCACAAGGGCCTCCCCTTCTCCCCGGCCACAACCATCAGCTGGAGCCAGGAGGTCATCCCCAAGCACCAGGGGGGCGCCCAATCTCATGCCCGCCTGTCTGAGAAGGAACCTGGCCACCCAGACCCGCCTTCTGAGACAGCTCTGCCAGACTATGGGGCGGGTGGATCAGAGCCTGTCCTCCATTAATGATAGCCTGGGTAACCTGGACTCCCACTCCCGGGCCTCCACAACCTGCCTAAATGACCTGCAAACTACAGCAGCAGGCGTTGGGCAGGATGTGAGGGCCCTTACCCAGGCTATCCAGGGCAATACGGCAACACTTGGTGCTGCCCTGGACAGAATAGCCGTGGCCTTGGAGGGCAGGCCGCCAGGTGGGCAGATCTCAGGGGCTGCTCCTCCTTCCCCGGCTTTTCCCCTCCCCCATGCGTCTCCCCTGAGGGTCCGGGGCCGTGGCCGGGGGCGCCCCAGGCGTGGCTCAGGCAGAGGGCAATAATTTTTTTTTCCACCTTTTGTTTGTTTTGAAAGCTTTTTTATTTTTGTTCTCTGCTTTTTTTTGTTTTTTCTAAGCATTTTTTTTTTACTATGCATTTTTTGTTTCTATGCATTTTTGTTTGTTTGACTTTTTTGGCATATTTTGGGTTGTGAATGATGTTTGAATGTGGGGGTGACATTCCTGCTGGAAAAGGGGTGTCACCCTCAATTTTGGTGGAGAAGGGTTCCCCAGGACCAGGGAGAAGTGATTCCCAGGTCCGTGTGAATGGTGTATGAATGTACAGTGACATAATTGGAGCCTTGACGTGGCGTTACTGCTCACCAGTCTTGCATGGTGGACTGGTGCCAATCCAATTTGATGAGGATGTGGGGTGTGTGTGCTAGGGACCATAGTGGTGTGCATGCATGCATTCTCATTGTGCCATGATTAATGTGTGTGTTTAACGTGCAAAGATGCCCAATATGAGCTGCCTCCTGACTGCTCTTCCCTCAGAAGACGGGGTATCCTCGGTTAGGGGTTGATTTTCTGGTTGGGGGGTCAGATCATCACGTAGCTCAACCTGCAGGCCCTTCCTCACTGCGAGATTGTGTAGCATGCAACATGCAGCGATGATATGGCACACGAAGTTTGGGGAATACAACAGTGTACCCCCAGACTTATCCAGGCATCGGAAACGTGACTTCAGGAGGCCAAAGGTGCGCTCCACCACTGCACGGGTTTTGATGTGTGCTTCATTGTATCGTTCCTCTCCTGGGGTTTGGGGGTTCCGGATAGGAGTCATGAGATGGGGTCCCAGTGCATATGCAGAGTCACCTGTAAAGGAAAAGACAGGAGAATGTTAGTCATGCATGTGCCACTTCTGTTGTGCATCACGGGAGGGGATAGTCATGCCTGACTCCCATGTCACTCACCAACCAGCCAGGTGTTCCCATACACGTTCTGTTCGAATTCTGTTCGGATGTGGCTTTGATTGTAGATGTAGCTGTCATGGCTGGACCCTGGGTGTTTGGCACGGACGTGCCATATGAGGCCTTGGGCATCAACTATCACCTGTACGTTGATGGAGTGCCAATTCTTCCGATTGCGGTACATGTGCTCGGTCTCATGGGGGGGCTGGAGTGCCACATGTGTGCAATCTATGGCCCCGATGGTGCGTGGGAATCTGGCAATTCGGTAGAAATCTGCCATTGCCTTGATTCGAAGCTCCTCAGTGGTGGGTTTGATGATTTGGTTGGCCAAGCGTGTGAGGATTGCAGGGACAACCTGGTGCACACATCTGCTCATGGAGGATTGTGACATCCCAGCCACCACTCCACTTGTACGCTGAAAAGAGCCACTGGCAAGGACATGGAGTGTTGCCAGGACCTTCACCAGTGGCTGCACTGCATGTGAGCGTTGTGTTGGGCTGGTGATGTCCTCCTGCAAGGTTGTGGTTAATTCCAGGATGGCATGAGGGGGGAATCTGAAGATGCGAAAGACCTCTGAATCATTCATGCCAAACAGGTGTATGCGGGTGCGGTATACCCTCTCCCGTGCCATCCTCCGTGCCCTCCTCCTTCTTTGGTCATCTATATTCACTAGTGCAGCTATGAGCGACGATGCCCCTAGCATGTTGGCAGTCAAATTGTAGTGCAACACGTGTGTGTGGTCTGCTCCTCAATAACGGTGTTGCTTTATCTGACAATTAGACTTTTTTTCAAAAGTTAGATCAGCTTTTATGTGCTCTAACTTTAGACAGGACATTTTGCAGTTGCGCACATCGCGTAGCCTGCGCAGCAACTGCGTTTTTTTGTGGATCCCCGTAACTCCCTCATTAGCATATTTGACTAGCAAATCAATGGTGTGTCTAGCGCAGTTTTGCGCGAAGGGAAGCGAATGTCTAACTCAATTACGCCGGACCAAAAAACGTAGATTTCTGGCGTATATTGTTTTGTGAATCGCGTCCAACTATACGCACGCGCACATTTAGACTTACGCACGCGCAACAGCAGTTGCGCACGCGTAATCGCTCTGTGAATCTGGCCCATGGTCTCATCAATTAGAATGCTACCAATTAGAAGGACAAAAAATTGCAAGATTCCATTATTTTACCATATCTGGTGCGGGTCAGCATACCAATTTTCCAAAAGCAAAAGGATGGGGGCCGTCTCCGGAAGTGGGGAAGGGGTCCTGCCAAAAACAGGTCCCCGTGGGGCGTATAAGCGGACGTTCCACTTTTAATTTAAAAAATATTATTTTTTTATGGAATATTCAATTCAGTAGAAAAAAAGCAACACACTAAAGTGCCATCAACACCTCCACCTTTCAACTTCTAAGCTCCTCACCAAGAAATATTTTCTTACCATCCGTGAGTCGCACAATAATTCTTTGGCTTTACATACACTGATCCTAATAAAATATATATTATTATATACCATATTTATAATATATACAGTATATATACAGGGCATTCATAAAAAAATCAGACTCCTTCACTTTTTTAAATTTTGCTATATCACAGCCTGGTACTACAGTTGTTTAAATTTATTTTTTCCCCTCATTAATCTACACAAAGTACTCCATAATGACAGAGAAAACCGAATTTTAGAAATGTATATGAATTTATTAAAAATAAAAAACTTAAATATCACATGTACTTTACTTTGTTGAGAAGCACCTTTGGCAGCAATTACAGCCTCGAGTCCATTTTGGTATGATGCAACAAAAACAAACACATTTTTATTTGCAAATTAGACACTGTTTAAGGTAACCTTACTAAGCAAATCTCTGGGTCTATTAAGGATTTTGAACATGAACTTGACTTGGCTAGACCTAATTGTATTACATCATTCTGTGCCATGATTTGACACAACAAGCAGCCAAATTTCTCTCCAGATGTTGAAATCACAATAACTTCTTGCATCCTCTGTTTTAACAATCCGCAAAAGTCCTCATGCAACACATAGCTACATAGTTACATAGTTAGTCCGGTTGAAAAAAAGACACAAGTCCATCTAGTTCAACCATAAATAATAAATAAAGAATAATATCAAACAATCCCATATACCCAATCCTATACCCACAGATGATCCAGAGGAAGTAAAAAAAAAACAGGAAAGCATTACGCAATTTGCTCCAGCATGGGAAAAAATCCTTCCTGACCCTCCAAGAGGCAATCGGATTTTCACTGGATCAACTTTACCTATAGGTGTCAGTACCCAGATGAATGATGTGCATTTAGGCTTTCTTAAAGCAATCTACTGGTAAAGCTTCACAGCAGGGACAAGACATCAATAAAAACTTGACAGGTATTTTATTTCTTCCCTACTCTATCCAGAACTGAGAAAATAATGTTTTGACCAAGCATACACTCCTTTATCAGTCACTACATAAAGTTTTGCTAAACACTGGTTTAAAAAAATATTTTCCAAGTACGTATTCTTAACGCAGAAAGTACCTTCGGTTGCACTCAGCCTCCTTCAAATCTCCATTTTTTTATTTATTTTTTTGGGCTGCTGTGAACCAGCTTTTTGCTAGAAGGTGATTACGTTTATTCTCCATGATCCCACCAACGTAAAAAGGAACATCTCTTGCTTGTTCGCCACCATGTTTTGCTTTCTCCCAAGATAGACTAGATAATATAGACTGTGTAGCGTTCACAGAACAGTGCACATGATCACAGCTAACCTGCCCTGATCATTCCAAACAAATGGAAGTGAGGAGGGGAAAGGAGAGGTTCTGGAGCTCAGGGAGGCTGTTACAAGGAAGTAAAAAGTATTAACTTCATGAAAAACAGATTACAGCACCATTAAGTAGTACATGTGTATCGATTATTTTTGGAAAATAAGGATCTCATTTAATGGCACTTTAAAGCCTAAATTTGGGTTATTATTTAAGGCCCCAAGGCAGTGATAACAAGATGTCCCTAGTCTGAGGAAAGACTGAAATTGCAGGACATCATGGCCCATCTCTTGAGCATGGCATCCAGCAACTAAAGTGTATTGATGTAACAGGACTGCCCACCTCTGTGAGAAAACAGGAGCAGGACTAATTTGGGTTTATTTATTAAAATTGGAGAGTGCAAAATTGGGTGCAGTTGTGCATGGTGGCCAATCAGCTTTTTACTTCAGCTTGTTCAATTAAAAACCTGGAAGCTGGTTTCTATTCAGAGCTACATCATATTTTGCACGCGCCAGTTTTAGTAAATCAACCCATTAAGTCATGTGAGCAATCAAAGGACATCTGGTAAAAGAAAAAATAAAGACTTAAATACTGGAAAGGGGTCCTCTTAGTTTGGTGGGGAATGATGCAGTGTGAAGTTTGGCTTCAAACAAGTAAAAGCATAGCCCTGTTAGTATAGCAAGCTTATCGCTTATTATGGAGCTGATTTTAACAATTATATGATCATGTTTGCTGTCATGTATGGCTGTGTGTGTACAATGTACAGCTAGAAATGGAAAATCTAGAGTAAAAATCTGTAACCTATTTAGCAATTGCTGCCATATTGAGTTTTCTTCTCTGACTATAAACAGATGGAATTCCGGGCAACTACACCCTAAATGTGACCCTCCTTCTCAATTTTATCAATAATACTTTGGCAGTGCCATAAATCCACCACAAGCTTTACGAAGTAATGGCTGGGAGGATGCTTTTTCCACCTCTATTTATCTTAAGCAGAAAATGTCTCCCTTGCTTTTCTTTATTTAACTTTATTTTATCTTAATACCAGGATCTTTATGCAGGTAAAGGACCTGGCCAGTTTTTGCAATTCGGCACTACATCGCTTTAACTGACAATTGCGCGGTCGTGCGATTTGGCTCCCAAACAAAATTGGCATATTTTTTTCCCACAAATAAAGCTTTCTTTTGGTGGTATTTGATCACCTCTGTGTTTTTTTTTTTTGGCGCTATAAACAAAAATAGAGCGACAATTTTGCTATAATAAATATCCCCCAAAAACGATATAAAAAAACATTATTTTTCCTCAATTTAGGCCGATACGTATTCTTCTACCTATTTTTGGTAAAAGAAATTATAGCGTTTACAAAATAGGAGATCGTTTTATTGCATTTTTATAATTTTTTATTTTTTTTTACTACTAATGGAGGATATTTTTTTCGTGACTGCAACATTATGGCGGACACATCGGACAATTTTCACACATTTTTGGGACCATTGCCAAATACATGGTTTAATGTGGAAATGACAATTGCAGTTTGGGAGTTACCCACTAGGGGGCGCTGTAGGGGTTATGTGTGACCTCATATGTTTTTCTAACTGTAGGGGGGCGGGGCTGGACGTGTGACGTCATTGATCGTGTTTCCCTATATTAGGGAACACACGATCAATGAAGCTGCCACTGTGAAGGTACAATTTTTTTTTCCTAAATAACTTCCTTTTCCTTAGTGCAGTCCTCCTTCACTTACCTCATCCTTCGATTTTGCTTTTAAATGTCCTTATTTCTTCTGAGAAATCCTCACTTCCTGTTCTTCTGTCTGTAACTACACACAGTAATGCAAGGCTTTCTCCCTGGTGTGGAGTGTCATGCTCGCCCCCTCCCTTGGACTACATGAGAGTCAGGACGCTCTCTACGTTGCAGATAGAGAAAGGAGTTGTGTGTTAGTGGGCGTCCTGACTCTCCTGTAGACCAGGGGAGGGGGCGAGCACGACACTCCACACCAGGGAGAAAGCCTTGCATTACTGTGTGGAGTTACAGACAGAAAAACAGGAAGTGAGGATTTCTCAGAAGAAATAAGGACATTTAAAAACAAAATCGAAGGATGAGGTTAGTGAAGGAGGACTGCACTAAGGTAAAGAAAGCTATTTAGGAAAAAGAATTGTACCTATACAACCCCTTTAAATGTAAGTATTACTTTATTTATTTTTTGAATAGGGTGGAATAGAGGATGGTTGAGACCCCTGTATTGTCTCTCCCGTTGGTGAGAGATTGCTTCACTTCCTGTACTAAAGAAACAACAGGAGGTGGAAGAATATCTTGCCGAAGTAAAGGAAATCCTTTCTTAGCCAATTATTACCAAAATGTCCTCAATAAAATACCTCTCTTCTATTTCTGTTTCAGGGACAGCCTTAACCTCCCTGGCGGTATGATTATTTCAGATTTTTTGGTGCTGAAAGCGGTACCATTATTTTGCATGGAAATTTGGCGTTTTACATTGTAAGCCTGTAATTCTTAGGAACAACTCACTTGAATCTGTCCAAACAAGAGTCTAGTAGACATCTTGGGTATGATAACGTTTGAAACACAAAATCATAAATTATAATATAATAAATAACTATAAATAATTATAACAAATAATAATATAATAATAATAAAAATTATTCAATAATGTAATCAAATCAAAAACACTGAAATTTGCTCAGTTACAGAATTGTCGTTGTCATTACTTTCAGTGTTTGATGATGAATTTTCCCACCAATTACTATCGCTCAATTCTTCAAGTGATTCTAATTTATTATCGCTGTTTTCTAGCTGGTCTAAAACCACTTTTGACATAAAGGGGCACTTTTTGGTTGTTATGGACAATCTCCAGTTTCCAGGCAAATTTTTTTTATTTATAATATAAAAGTGCATGCAGGCCACTGGACAGACAACTAGGGACAAAGGGGGTGTGACAAATGTCACAAGCATTCTCCCAGCCATAATCAAAGCTTTACTAAACCCAAACAGTAAAATCAGTCTATATATGCACTAAAGCATGCTTGTTATAATCACTGTGAAACCTAAGGTGTTAATCCTGCGCATTGTGTAAAAAGGGCTTTTTGATCCTTCCTTCTCTGATCCTCCCCTTTTTCCACTGTTGCCAGTCCATCTCCATAGCCCTAGGAGGCACTCTGAACATGCTCAGTTTGGTGTGTATTGCTAGAAGGTTTTTTGGGGGGTGGGAGGGTGCATGTGATCAGCACAGGGCCAATCAGCACTGTCCAGACAGAGGGTTAGGGGCCATGCAGCCTCATAAGACATTCATAGGAGAATTTAAACTCCTCCTACAAGCTTTAACTAGATACTGACAGAAGACTGCTGTATACTGCTAATGAGAATCTAGCTATCTACGTATCTAGCCGTTTATATTCACTAAAATAATTGCATTTCCACATTCTGTGTACTGTGGGAAACCAGATATGGTTATTGCAGTGTCCTGGATTTACTAACACATTCATTTTCCCATTATTGTGTCCAATTTGATTATTTGCTACGATCTACGAGCTACAATCACCTCCATATAGTTGCCATAAAGTGGTATTATCCTGAAATACCGCATTTTGGCCACTAGCTTGAGCTGGCCTTTAGATACATTATCATTTTAGACAAAATATTGGGAAAGTTTGTTATGGCTGGGTGAATGCTTGAGAATATGTGTGTTTATTATAAATAGACCCTTTAACCTTACTTTGTCTGCGATCTGCCGATCTGATCAAAGTTCATGGTCAAGGTCAAAGGTCACAGTGTGTTTTAGGTAAGTAAGAAAAAAAGCAAAATGCACACTTATTTTCAGGGCCCTATGCAGGAGTTGGAGAGTTTAATTTGGGTTGTTCTTTGGTGGCAGGTCATGGTAATAACAAGAAATATACAACCATATTTTGTTTTAAATGGGGCCAGTTTCTCTTTTGATAATATTATAAATTTGGAAGATATTCATTACCATTTACCTCCAAATTAAGGTCCAATTTGTCCTGAAAAAAAGGTATAATTCACCTGGATACACTTGTTGTAGTTGTTGCGGTGATAGGTACTATTTTACTAACACATGCCAAAGTTTCAAAACTGGTTGCAGGAATTAGAAAAGTTTTACCTTTGTCATTAAGGGGTTCATGCTATTATGGTTACTTATGACGCGTACACACAATCAGAAATTCCGACAAGGATTTTTTTCCGATAGAACTTTGCCTCAAACTTGAGTTGCCCACGGTCACACACAATTCTGATCATCAAGAATGCGGTGACGTACAACACTACACAAGCCAAGAAAAATTAAGTTTAATGATTCAGAGCATGTGTCGAATTGATTCCGAGCATGCGTGTGTTTTGTTGCATAACGGAATTGCATACAGACGATCGGAATTTCCGACAAGAACTTCTCCCATCAGAAAATTTGAGAACCAGCTCACAAATTTTTGCTGTTGGGAATTCCGACAGAAAAAGTCAGATGGAGCTTACACACTGTCGAAATTTCCGACCAAAAGCTCACATCGAACATTTCTTGTCGGAAATTGCGATAGTGTGTACGCGGCATTAGGGTCAAAATTAGTTCAGGTTGCTAACAGGGCAACAAACCATAGGAAGCCCTACCAGCTACTCTCAAATCCTCAGAGTCCACCTTTGAGGATTTGAGACAAACTAAGGGTCCTTTCATCCCGTGATGATCCGCCCCATGAACATCCGCTTGCTCAGCGGGGATCGCTCGTTGATCCCTGCTGAGCCGGCAGAAGAGAGGGCGGTCCCCGCACACTGTGCATGGACCGCCCTGTCAGATCGCCGCTCTCCCCTATGGGGGGATTGGATTAACACGGACCGTCTGTCCGTGTTCACCTGATTTGCTCTGCAGACGGATAGAAAAATAGGATTTTTCTCCGTCTGCAGAATCGGAGGATTGCAGACACTGATGAGATCGGGTGTCAGCGGATATTCATCCGCTGACACCCGCTATCTCATAGGGATTAATGTATGTCCCTTTTTCATCCGTACACGGATGTATGAAAAAGCGGACATACGCTCCGCATGTCTGAAAGGGGCCTAAGGTAAAACCAAACAAGGGATTAAAAGTAAAATTTTCATAGGTAACCCTGTAGATTTAATATAATCTAAGAATAAAAGTTCAAATTATTGCATAGAGCCAGTGGTCATTGGTTCTTTTTAAAGAGGGCTAGCTTATTTTTTTATTATGGAGCGCCAGCTGTGCATTGCACTGAACTGTAGCCAAAGTCTGTAATACATTAACTGCTCAGATCACATCTGCTGCTACCATTTTGCCATTGTGCAGACACAAGTCCATTTCTAATTCCAACCATATTTTGTGTGAGATTTGTCTATAAGTTCAGCATCTGAACATAATGGCAATAACATCAAGAGGTTTTCATTTCCAAAATCTAAACATGATCCAGAAGCCAAAATGCTTTTTGTGCACTAACAGAGGTAATGGTAAATTGCTTCTAAGCGGTGGCAGATAGTTTCAAGATACATTAAATGTTTTCTCCCCTTCCTCATGAACTGCCTATATGATTAAAGATGCTTCAGTAAATTCATTGCATGTGCCTTAAGCAAGCCCAAAAGTCATTAGATTTTTTAACTTTGTATATATTTACACTAAAAAAGTGGGAGTCTAAAGGTCTTTTCAGAAAGCTTTTTTATTTTACAAACAAATGTGTACTATATATTTATATAATGTTAAAGTGGACCTTTCTTGCAAAAGTGATTTATCAAAAGCATAACTCACCCTTCCAATTAGTTTTGTAAATTAAGTGAAATGTGTGAAAATATTATTTTCAGCAACAGTGTAATGTCAGTCAGCTACAGTGGGTTGTTCTGGAATGGTTTTTAAATTGGTATTAGCATAGTGTAGACTGATTGCACGCTGCTTGTTTTAAGTACCACAAAAGACAAATCAGTACTGTTCTGACCGGTGCTTACTAATAGATCTACAGATGACCAGTCACAATGGACCATCAAATTTGGTAGTGGTGTATCGTTGGCCTTGGCAACTCTACAGATTAATAGTAATATTGTATGGACCATCTAACATAGTAGTGGTGTGTCATTGGCATTGGCAACTGTACTGACTCAAACGAAAATTGCTACTAATCTTCTGCTGTAAAGCAGTCATTTTCTAGAATCAGTGCCGTCACCATTCTAAAGATAAGTAAATGTTATCTTGTATTCACTTATGTGAGCATGTTATTTTTTGATAGTAGTAGAACAGAGAACATCATAAGGCTTAAACTGAATCTTTATAAGTTACATAATGTTGAGCTGTCAGGTGAAGTCAGGTTTTAATTTTTTTCATTACGGGGCACATATCAGTTAAATTGCTAATTGGATTTTTGTCGGCAGAATTTCCGACAGAAAAAGTCAGATGGAGCCTACACAAGGTCGGAATTTCCAACCAAAAGCTCATATCAAACTTTTCTTGTCGGAAATTCCGACCGTGTGTACGCAGCATTTGAGGCCCTGTACACACGATCAGACCAGTCTGATGAGACTGGTCCGACGGACTGTTTTCATCAGACAACTCTGAACTTGTCTGATGGTCTGATGTGCGTACACACCATCGGACCAAAATCTGATCGGGTCAGAACGCGGTGACGTAGAACACAACGACGTGCTGAAAAAACAAAGTTCAATGCTTCCAAGCATGCGTCGACTTGATTCTGAGCATGTGCTGGTTTTTGGTCCGATGCTTTTGTGTACTAACCATCGAATCTGTCCAACGAACAGGCGTCCATCGGACAGGTTTTAATCTATGGGAAAAAATTACTGCGCAGGTCAATGAAAATAAAATAAAATAAAAGTGGTAATAAAAAAATGAATTAGATAATGCTGCTGCTGCAAAAAAATGTGCGATACACATAAAATACTATAGCTAAAAAATATGCTGCGCTGCAAAAAAGAAAGTATATAGGTGAATAAATATACTTATGTGGACACCAAGTTCATTGGTGGATGGTATAAATTTAAAATAAAGTGAAACGCTAATGGGGTGAAACAGAAAAGTCCAAGCAAAATCAAAATCACATATGTGAAGCCAAAGTCCATCTGTGTCCTATAAACACCCGAAAAGTGTTGGAAGAAAAATCTTCAAGTGAAGTTAATCGAAGGCACCTCCACCTCTATATAAAATGCCTGCTTACCAGCTCCAACTTCAAAAATTGCATTTGTTAATAAATTGTGCTGCTCCCATTTGTCCTCAGCCGTCCACCTCCTCATACAGATGAACCAGTAACGATCAATGCCACATCCGAGGGTATGGAGAGAAGAAAACTCATAGAGTAGTACTGTAGGCAATCGCGTTTATTAAAATAAAAAATAAAACTCACATGATTCGTTGTAAAATTAAGCGTATTATGTAAAGCCGGCCGGCTCAATATTATCGCTCGTCCTTCCGGATTGTCGGTAAGCGGTGACGTCAGCACGCCGCTCTTCCCTACGTCGTTTCGTCACAGATGACGTTGGAGCTGGTAAGCAGGCATTTTATATAGAGGTGGAGGTGCCTTCGATTAACTTCACTTGAAGATTTTTCTTCCAACACTTTTCGGGTGTTTATAGGACACAGATGGACTTTGGCTTCACATATGTGATTTTGATTTTGCTTGGACTTTTCTGTTTCACCCCATTAGCGTTTCACTTTATTTTAAATTTATACCATCCACCAATGGACAGGTTTTAAAGCATGTTTTAAAACTTTGGTCCGATAGACAACAGTCTGATGGGCCGTACACACCATCGAACTGGTCCGATGAAACTGGTCTTAAGACCAGTTTCATCAGACCTGTCTGATCGTGTGTACAAGGCCTAAGAGATACAAGCTCTTATAGACTCAAATGCTGCGTACACACGGTCGGAAATTTTCGACAAGAAAAGTTCGATATGAGCTTTTTGTCGGAAATTCCGACCGTGTGTATGCTCCATCTGACTTTTTCTGTCGAAAAATTCCGCCAACAAAAATTTGAGAGCTGGTTCTTAATTTTTCCGACGGGAAAAGTTCTTGTCGGAAATTCTGATCATCTGTATGCAATTTCCGACGCACAAAAAAAAACACACATGCTCGGAATCAAGTTGACGCATGCTCGGAAACTTAATTTTTCTCGGCTCGTTATAGTGTTGTACGTGACTGCATTCTTGAAGGTTGGAATTTTGTGTGACCGTGTGTATGCAACACAAGTTTGAGCCAACATTCTGTCAAAAAAAATTGCCAAGGATTTTGTTTTTTGTTTAAATATAACTGTAGTACTTAATACCAACTTACTACTAGAAACTTCCTTTTTGCGGGCAATCTGGTGATCTAAAATGACTGTAGGGTATGGGTCTGGGGAGTCAGAGTTAATAGAATAAGTGAGATCTAGGACCACTTGGATTGATAAACAGTGTAGGTGCAGTAGGAGCAGCTAGAGACCTGCATGAGTAGAATGCAGGTGAGACGCAAGGAGCACATAGAGCTACCTCCAGCCCTGCCCCTGTCTGCAGTGGGGCACCATGGGTAGGAGGCTAGCATATAAATAGCTTTAGTCATCAGTGTTTAGTCTTGATGGGAAGTACTGAGGACAAATATACAGCAGGATATGGGCTGTAAGGATCCATCTTAGAGCTTGTCCTTGGATAGCAAGCATGCAAGGAAATGAGCAGGCGGACTCTAGGCAAATCCTGTAAGGTACAGGCTACTCCGCCACACAATCTATCACTCCCTAACTATTATTTGCTCTTGTTTGTAACCAAAAATGTATGCCCTCTCCTGGGAGCAGGATGACTTAAGTTGACTCTGGCAAATTTCTTCATCAAACATCAAAATGGGTTTCTACTTTTGGACTATTCCTTATCCTAATCACTATTGGGAATGTCTCCTTGTACAAAACTTGTGTGAGTGTGGGCTGCTGTGGGGACTTATTAATGTAAGGCATGTAGAAGGAATGTGGAAGCACAGCTGGAGAATGCAGCATAGGTAGCACTAATGGGCAAGTTATAATCACTGGTTGCCCCCAGGAGCCCCAAATCAAAAGGTATCTCAGTGTACTTAGGGGACCTCTTCTTGTCTGGGCATCAATGAGCTAACAAGTACAGGCTGGCCACCATTACACAACATTACTAGGTCTTTTCCTGAATTTATAAAATGGTTAAAGTTATTCCTCAAATCCCAAGACCACAGTAGAGACTACAGGTCACAGAGAGTAGAGTGCTAATTCCTTTGAACACTGAATGGGTGTTATTATTTAGGGTACTTTGGGCTGGAAGTGGCATAAGACACATAAGGAATATGTGTGCCATCCCTTGAGTGACCTGTACCAGTTGTCTGCTAGTATGAAGACTGTGGGCCAGATTCTCAGATATTTGCCTTGGCATAGCGTAAGCCTTTTACACTACGCCGACGCAACGTAACAGAGCAAGTGCCGTATTCTCCATGCACCGTAGTTTGCGTTGGCGTAGCGAAAATGGCCCAGCGTAAGGCCGTGTAATTCAAAGGGGGCGGCTTGTATTTAAATTAAGCGCGCCCCCGCGTCAATCAAACTGCGCATGCGCCGGCCGGGGAAAAAGCCCAGTGCGCATGCTCCAGCTCACGTCGGAAAGCGACGTTGAAACCGACGTCAAAACGACGTGATCGTCACTACGCAATGCCCTATTCGCGAACGAGTTAGTAAAACGACGTAAGCGACGGAAAAAGCCGACGCTGACCCGATGCCATACT
Organism: Rana kukunoris; assembly: GCA_029574335.1. Classification (NCBI taxonomy): domain Eukaryota; kingdom Metazoa; phylum Chordata; class Amphibia; order Anura; family Ranidae; genus Rana; species Rana kukunoris. Next base: position 342,161,281 of record CM056050.1, read on the forward strand.
TAACATGGCATCCGACGGCACCCGACGGCATCCGACGGTACTGCGTAAGGTTACCCCTCATATTAGCAGGGGTAACCTTATGCGTTAGTAAACGACGTACCCGACGACGGGGCGGCGTAAAAGCGATCGGGAATTGGCGTAGTAGCCTCATTTGCATAGGCAAATGAGAAAACAACGTAAAGGCCACCTAGTGGCCGGAGTTGTCATTACAACTACGATCCACAAGTGTAATGGTATTACACTTGTCAGATCTTCAGGCGTATCTATGCCAAAGTGATTCAAGGAATCACTCCCATAGATACCCGGCCAAAAAAAAACGGCGATACGACGGGGTATCTGAGATACTCAGTCGTAGCGCCTCTGAGAATCTGGCCCTATCTGTTCTTTTTTCTCCGAACACTGTTGCTCTATATCATTTCTCATTCTCCCTGTGATATTCTTGTCAGAACTAGTGTTGCTCACGAATATTCGCATTGCGAATATTCGCTATGAATATTGCATATTCGAGTATTCGCGAATAACTCGAATATCGCGGCGAATATTCGCTATTTCGAATATTCGTATTTTTCAAATTTCGCAATAAATTTCGCAATTTTTTTTTATAAAATATAGCGAATATTCGTAAATATCGAATATTCGTGATATTTTATCCAAAAAAAAATAGCGAAATTTCGCAATCATTTTCGCTTTCGCATATGCGAAATTTCGCTATTTTTTTTTTTTTATAAAATATAGCGAATATTCGTAAATATCGAATATTCGTGATATTTTATAAAAAAAAAAAACGAAATTTCACATTAGCGAAATTTCGCATTTTTTATAAAATATCGCGAATATTCTTCTAAATATTCGTGAAATATCGCGAAATCGAATATGGCGTATTCCGCTCATCACTAGTCAGAACCAGATCTCTTTTGACAAGCGCTCCTCAAATGTTGCATATCCTGAAAACTGTTACTACATCTGGGCTTTATTTGTGTCTTTATTAGGGCTGCCAATTAGTAATCTATGTCTATAATTGTGTTTGTGCACACCTTTTCCTTCAATTTCCCTTCTAAGGCTTCATTTCCATGGACGTTTTTACAGCCACTTTTTTTTAGCCTTTTTTACAGCTTAAACACGCCTGTCCATGTTTTAAAACGCAGCGGTAGCATTTTTGAGCGTTTTTGAGTGTTTTTTAACGTCTGGCGTTTTTTACAGCTCTAACGCTGGAGCTTCAGAACTCACTGGTCCTGGTTTTTTTTTGCAGCTTAAAAACGTCTCAGCCATCTACAGCTCAAAAACGTCATGGTGGGCATGAGGTCATAGACTAACATGGAGAGCTATTTTTAAGCTGAAAAAACGCTCAGAAAATTGGCTATAAAAACGTCCATGGAAATGAAGCCTTAATGTTTTTTTTCTTTGTTTTCTTTGTCTGAATTTCTCACTTCCTGTTCCTCCTCAGTAAGGTGTTCAGTAAGCTGTTCTGACTGACTTTCCAGGACACGGATGATGGGGGCAAGCTTACTGAGGAGATCAGGAAGTGAGAAATTCAAACAAAGAAAAAAAACATTTAGAAGGGAAATCGAAGGAAAACGTAAGTGAACCAACAATGCACTAGCTTAAAGGAACCAATTTAGAAAATAAAAGGCGAACCTTTACAACCCCTTGTTAAGGCTCGACCCTTGCCAGAAGCAATGCAGGCTTTTAACATACTAAATTGCTTGAGATTGAGACTTCACATGCAGCAGTTTCATTGACTGTTTGAAAAATGAGTGGGGGGTTTATGTAAAGAAATCTATAGCTAGTCTTTTTACCCTACTAAAACACCTATTATTTCTACTAACATGACTCTCTAAAAAACGGAAAATTGTATCATACTTACCAGTAATTTTCCTTTCCTGGTGCCTATCCATGGCAGCATACCTGTGACAAGCTCCGCCTTGGCTCCTCCCTCAGGACTAGTGAATATTATAAAAGAGTTGGCTAGCACTGCCCCCACATTCTCCGTAATATAGAATACCGAGGGTGGGATTGTATGCTGCCATGGATAGGCACCAGGAAAGGAAAATTACTGGTAAGTATGATACAATTTTCCGTTTTCCTGGTGCCTCCATGGCAGCATACCTGTGACAAATAACTAGCTGAGACGGGTGGGATGATGCTTAAAGGTTTATTTCAAAGGAATTATTACTATTGACCATTAGAGGAGGCAACCGCTGACTTGATTGTCCGTCTGCCGAACTCTACCGATGAGAGAGCTCCTGGGTCTACCCGGTAGTGCTTCATAAATGTATGTTGGGACGACCAGGTCGCTGCCCTACAAATGGTCTCGATTGAAACATTTGCCCTTGCCGCCCAAGAGGCAGATACCGCCCTCGTGGAGTGCGCCTTGACCATCAAAGGGGGGTCCAGACCCCTAGCCCTGTACACCTTGTGGATAAGCTTCACGATCCATGAGGCAATTGTCCTTGATGATGCCTCCTTGCCTTTGTTCTTTCCCCAGGGGATTATGACCAACCTAGTAGAGCCTCTGAAGGATGCTGTGGCCTGAAGATAACATCTCAGAGTGGAGGCAATGTCCAGTTCGTGAAGAGAGCCGGAGTCCTGTTCCAGAAACGTTGGGAGTGCCCAGGGTTCCGACATGGTCAAGGATGATGCGACCTTGGGGATAAATCCCCGTACTGTTCTGAGTTCTACTCTGTCAGGGTAGAATATGATATGATTATCATCTGCCCCAAGAGCTTGGAGCTCCGAAACCCGTCTGCCGGAGGTTATGGCTATTAGGAAGGTAAGCTTCAAGGTCAGATTCCACAGTGATGCCGAGTCCAAGGGGGCGAACGGTGGGCTGGCTAACGACTCCAGGATGATAGCAAGGTCCCAGGTGGGAAAGGACTGCTTAGTTGGTGGTCGGATTTTTCTGACGGCTTTGAGAAATTGGATTATTAACGGATCCTCTGCCCACCTTTTACTGGTTGCTGTTGAAATTGCTGCTATCTGTACTTTTAACGTACTTAGAGCAAGGCCCATGTTCAGGCCTGCCTGCAAAAACTCAAGAATTTGAGAGGATGATGGGGAATCCGGATTACTGCTTCTGCCCATCATGAAGGCCCTGAACCTGTTCCACACCCTGTCGTATATACTGTTTGTTGAAGGCTTTCTGGCCCTGAGGAGGGTTGCGATAACCTCGTTGGAACATCCTAGGGATTCAAACCTTTGCCTTTCAGCTGCCAGATGTGAAGGTTCAGCCTGCCTGGATCTGGATGGGTGTGATGCCCCTGAGACAGGAGGAAGGGTATCAACGGGACCTTGACCGGAGGCCGAGTACTCAGGTACATTGCCGTAGGAAACCAAGGACGTCTCGGCCAGTATGGTAGGACCGCTATTACTGTTGTGGACTCCGCCATTATCCTCGCCAGGAGCTTCGGAATGAGAGGCCGTGGAGGGAAAGCATAGGCCAGATTGCATGCCCAGGGGGCTAAGAGAGCGTCCACTGCTTCCAATTGGGGATGTGGGAGCCTCGAGATGAATCTTGGTAGCTTGGCATTGCCTGCTGTCGCAAATAGGTCCAGCTCGGGGGGCCCCCACTGGTTCACTATCCAGTTGAAGATTCTTGGGTGCAGAGACCATTCGTTGGCATCTATGAACCTGCGAGACAGGAGGTCGGCTCTTGAGTTCAGACGTCCGGGTAGGTAGACTGCCCTCAGGTCTTTCAGATTTCTCTCCGCCCAGAGGATTATGGGTTCCACCTCCCTCAGCAGGGACCTGCTGTGCGTGCCTCCCTGCCGGTGTATATAGGATACAGCGGCTCTGTTGTCCATCCGTAGAAGAACTGGTCTCCCCGTGACCTCGAATTCCAGGGCTAGCAATGCACGATAGGCTGCCCGGATTTCCAGAATATTTGATACCAGGCCAGTCGCCTGAAAGGACCATCTCCCCTGCACTGAGATCTGGTTGCAGTGTGCTCCCCAGCCTGCCAAACTGGCATCGGTGGTAACTATGATCCAGTTGACATGCCCTAACGGGCGTGACTTCATCAGCGTGTGTTTCTTCATCCACCAATGCAGACTTCTGAGCATCAGGGTCGTCAGGAGTATGGGCTGAGAAAGATATCGTTTGTTCCACTGCCTTAGGAATTCCAATTGAAAATATCTCAGATGCCAATGGGCCCAAGGGACCATAGGGATGCATGACGACATCCGACCTATCAGGCTCAGACAGTTCGAGGCGGTCAGATGGGATCTCACACTCACATTCTTCATCTGCTGAATAATAGATGCCACCTTCTGAGGTGGGAGGGACACTGTTCCACTCTCTGTGTTGAACAGAGCCCCCAGATAAACCATTTCCTGGGTTGGGGAAAGGTGACTCTTCTCCCGGTTTATTTTCCATCCAAACTCTGTTAGTGTTGTTAGAAGAATTTCCCTGTGTTCCACTAATTGGGCTGGATCCGTCGCCAGGAGAAGAAGATCGTCCAAATAATGGTAAACTCGAAGCCCTTGCTCCCTTAGAGGGGCTACGATGGCAATTAAGGTCTTTGTGAAGACTCTTGGAGAGGTGCATAGGCCAAACGGGAGACTCCGGAATTGTAGGTGTACCTGGCCTACTGCAAACCTCAGATACTTCTGAAAGGAAGGGAGTATGGGTATATGCAGGTAAGCATCCCGTAAATCTATTGATATCATCCAATCCCCCGGATGGATTACACGGACGATGGTTTGTAGTGATTCCATCTTGAATCGCTCTAGAAGAATGTAGCGATTTAGCCTCTTTAGGTCTATGACGGGTCTCCAACCTCCGTTTCTTTTGGGGACTAAAAACAGGGTGGAATAAAAACCTGTAAATCTTTCTGATGGAGGTACTGGAATTACTGCCTGCTCTTCCTGCAAGGAGAGAAGGAACTGCTGAAGTGCTTCCGCTTTTTGAGGGGACCTTGACACCCTCGTTGGAGAAAAGAACTCTTTGGGGGGTTTTTCTAGAAATGTCCAAAAGTGCCCATACTTGACCGTGGAAACTACCCAAGGATCCCTGCACTTTTCCTCCCATATTTTCGAGAAACGTTGGAGTCTGGCCCCCACAGGAATCGCTTGGAACGGTTTGGCGTCAAAAGGACTTAGTGGGATCTTGTGGAGTAGGCATGGTTCCCTGTCTACGGTTCTTGAGGAAGGTGGACTGCGTGCCTTTCCAATTCTGTCTGAAGCCTTTTCCCTGCCTGGACTGTCTGTAGTCCTTGCCTTTAGAATACTGGAATCTTGGTGCGAATGCCTTGGAGCGCCTGGGTCGCCTGTCCTGGGGCAACAGGCCCGACTTTCCACCAGTGACGCGAGAGATGGCTTCATTTAATTTCTCCCCAAATAGGGCTTTTCCATCAAATGGTATTTTGCACCAATTTTGTTTCGATGCAATATCTGCTGACCATGGTTTCAGCCACAAGGCCCGTTTGGCCATTACTGTGTGGAGCATTGCTCTTGCGGAGCATCGGATTGAATGAATAGCAGCTTCCCCAATAAAGTCTGCTGAGATTTTAAGCTCGTCTAAGGCCTTTATAATGTCCTCCTTAGGGATATCCTGTTGGATCGCCGACTCTATATTGTCCGTCCAGGCCCGTAGCGCGTTGGACACTGATGTCAGGGCTATCGCAGGCTTACAAGCATTGCCCGCCATCTGGTAAGCTTTCTTGAGGTCCATATCCATTCTTCTGTCGAGAGGATCTTTAAATGAAGTCGAGTCCTCCATGGGCAGCGTAACGTTTTTTGCTAATCTTACCACCGCTGCGTCCACCACTGGAGGGGCTTCAAGCATTGCCGAGTCGGCTTCCGAAAGAGGGTATAGCTTTGCCATGCGATTAAGGGAAAACCTTTTTTCAGTCTTTTTCCACTCCTCCTCAATCACGCCTTTAATCTCGTCCATGAGAGGGAAAACGGAAATTTGGCGCTTAAGAAAGGGGAAGTACGCCTTAGACTTCTTGACCTCTGTCTCAGCCTCCTCCCAGCCAATCGCCTGTTTTACTGCCTGTACATAGGGCTGGACCATGGCGAAGACAAAGCCAGAGGCATCCAAGTCATCAGAGGAGTCCCCTGAGGCGTTATTCTCCTCCTGATGCTTAGAGGATGAAGCAGGTGTCATATGAGGTATTCCACCCGTGGAAGGGCCGGGAATGGCCTCCTCAGCCGGATGGCCCTGAGGAGGAGCTACCGGTTGCTGTGTTGGCATTGTGGCCACCAATTCTGCAAAGGAATCTTTTATTGCCTTCTTAAGGAGGTCCGCCACTTGCAGGCCCTCGGATTCCCTGTCCGCCGCATAGTCCCTCAGGCAAGCTTGACAGATCCGTTTATGTGGGAGAGGGGTGGCTCCACAGGCCTGACACTTTGGAGATCTGGGTCTCGGGGAGCGTGAGAGATGGCGTTTTTTGGCTGATGACTTCCTGCCACTCCTCTGGTCCCCTCGCCTGGAAGACCTATCTCTGCTGGGGCTTGAGTCAGAGTCTTCATGTCGCCTTGAGGTCTTCTTAGACATCTTCTGGCGTACAGGGCTGTAACACATAAAAGTACGAGCCTCAGTGCACTCTTTTTTTTTTTTTTTTTTTAAAACATGCGTTAACTTACCTGGACGTAGGTCCTTACCTTAAATGTAGAGTAGGATCTTGTATGGGCGGCGAATGGCTCATATTAGGCGGACTAGCAGAGGAAGCAGCTAAGAAAAGAGCAGGGAAGGGTTAAGGGGCATGTTTGAACTCGGCTAAACTGAACAAAGAACCATGTACACTGTTTCGCTATTTTTTTTTTTTTTTTTAAAACCACCCTACCTTTCCGCCTAAAACAAAAAAACATATACGTCAGTCCCCACTTTTTTTTTTTTTTTTTTGTTTTTTTTTTTTTTTTTTTTTTACCTGAGAAAAAGGGGGGGAATTTCCTGCCCTGGAGCTCTCTATAGCTGAATCTCCCAGGACAGCCTCAGGTATCTACTGGGGCAGTCAGGGAGATAAAGGGGAGGACCAGGTGAAAGGGGACGCCTCCGCCATGAATATTGGAAAAAATGGCAAAAATTCGCCATTTTCCCTTCTCCAAGATGGCCGCCGCGGCTTCCGTGCGCACCGCGCATGCGCGAACCGGCGGCTCTAGGACCCGGAAGTCCCAACCGTCGGCGTCAGTGCAGAGCGCGGCGAAGGACGCCGCTAGTGCATTTAATGAGTGGGGGTGGGCGCGCGCGATCCCTAAGGGGAAGAGGAGGACAGGGGGACGGTGGATTACGGGGAAAAGACACAAATGAACACGGGGGGGGGGGGCGGGGGCGGACGAGGGGGACATGAAGGGGCACACATGAGAAGCAAGAAAGTTTGAGAAAACACCCAAGAAAGGGGAGAGAAGAGTGAAAAGAGGAAGAGAGAGAGAGAAAGAACAGGGAAGGAAGAGAGGGAAAGAAGGGAAAAAGTACTAGCTGCTGCTTCTGTTACCGTGGGAGCCAGACGCCTCTAAGATGTACTGCAGATAGAGCTCTTAGCTTAAGAGACAAACTGCCTGTCCCAAAAGACCCTACAGAAGGGACTCCCAACCTTATTAGCGCGTTTAGCTGCCCAAGAGAAGGGACCGCATCCGGGAGAGGCTTGAACCCGGATGGACGCTGCCGACTGCAGAAGGTAGGACGTTCGACCAGCATTCACTGCCTTGAGGTATAAGGAAAAAAAGGAGAATGTGGGGGCAGTGCTAGCCAACTCTTTTATAATATTCACTAGTCCTGAGGGAGGAGCCAAGGCGGAGCTTGTCACAGGTATGCTGCCATGGAGGCACCAGGAAAAGTGATTTCCTGACGCATTCATGGCAGCACACACTGGGTTGTGACTCCGCCCCCACAACCTGACAGGATTGATTAGCTATAAATTTGAAGGGGAGACGCCCTGCACCATTCTCCTTTTTTATCCTCACCTGACAGATTGGATGAACAAGCAAGCATGCCTCTTACTGCAAATCGCCCCAGCAGGTTCAGCCTCTCCTGTTTGGAAGTCCCTCCTGTACAGTCTCTAAAGGAGCTTCTATGGAGGGAACCCCCGTTCTGGTGGTCTCAGGGGCGCAAACAGCAAGTACTGGCAATGTGTCAAGCTTTAAAAAAGCTTACATTTTTTGCAGTGGTCTCCACTTCTATGTCTCTTTGCTCCACATTGTATCTATATATTACTATTTTGCAAGCAACAAGTACTGGCAATGTGTCAAGCTTTAAAGAAGCTTAAATTTTTTGCAGTGGTCTCCACTTCTATGTCTCTTTGCTCCACATTGTATCTATATATTACTATTTTGCAAGCAACAAGTACTGGCAATGTGACAAGCTTTAAAGAAGCTTACATGTTTGCAGTGGTCTCCACTTTTATGTCTAATGGCTCATTATGGTCCACATTGTACCTATATTTCCTCCTTACTATTTTGCAAACAGCAAGTACTGGCAATGTGACAAGCTTTAAAGAAGCTTACATGTTTGCAGTTGTCTCCACTTTTATGTCTAATGGCTCAATATGGTCCACATTGTACCTATATTTCCTCCTTGCTATTTTGCAAGCAGCACTTGTGACAAGCTGGCAATGTGACAAGCCTTAACCACTTAAGACCCGGACCAATACGCTGGTAAATGACCCAAGGTGTTTTTGCGATTCGGCACTGCGTCGCTTTAACAGACAATTGCGCGGTCGTGCGACGTGGCTCCCAAACAAAATTTGCGTCCTTTTCTTCCCACAAATAGAGCTTTCTTTCGGTGGTATTTGATCGCCTCTGCGATTTTTATTTTTTGCGCTATAAACTAAAATAGAGCCACAATTTTGAAAAAAAACACAATTTTTTTACTTTTTGTTATAAAAAAAATCAAATAAACTAAATTTTAGTAAAACATTTAGGCCAAAATTAATTCAGCCACATGTCTTTAGTAAAAAAAAAAATCGCAATAAAAAAAAATAGCTACCTAGCGGGAACAGCGACACTAATACAGCGATCAGAAAAATGATCGCTTAGTGACGCTGGCAATAGGGAGTGAAAGGGTTAACTAGGGCGGTGATCAGGGGGTTAAAACTTTATTAGGGGGGGTGGGGGGGCTATCCTGAACCTAACACTAACTGTTTTTTACACTGCCTGTCACACTGACACTAAATGCAGTGATTAGATCACTGCATTCAGTGACACTGTGACAGGGGGGTGGGGGGGGCGATCACAAGGGGTTAATATGCCTATGTGAGTGTGTGTCAGTGTTGTGTTGGTGCACACTTACTTGTGATGTCTTCTCTCATCAGCAGCGCTGGGAAACAGCGCTGCGATGAGAGATTACATAATTTCCTCCTTCCTGTGTAAACACAGGAGGAGGAACTGACACGATGGGAGCGCGCTCCCATTGGCTGGGAGCGATCGCGGGGGGGGGCGGAAATCACGGACATCCGCCCGCTCGTCGGCGATCGCTCCCAGAGGCAGGGGGACCCCCGCACGCCGCGGAGGGGGTCCCGATGGGACCCCCGAACCGCACGAAGGCGGGGACGTAAATTTACGCCCTTGTGCCTGTACGAGCCATTCTGTGGCCGTATATGTGCGTGCGGGGGTCCTTAAGTGGTTAAAGAAGCTTTCATGTTTGCAGTGGTGACAAGCCTTAAAGAAGCTTTCATGTTTGCAGTGGTCTCCACTTCTATGTCTATTGGCTCATTATGGTCCACAATCCACAGTGTACCTATATTTCCTCCTTACTATTTTGCAAACAGCAAGTACTGGCAATGTGACAATAAGCTTTAAAGAAACTTACATTTTTGCATTGGTCTCCACTTCTATGTCTATTGGCTCATTATGGTCCACATTGTACCTATTTCCTCCTTATTATTTTGCAAACAGCAAGTACTGGAAATCTGATAGGCTTTAAAGAAGCTTAAAATGTTTGCATTGGTCTCCACCTCTATGTCTTTTGGTCCATTATGGTCCACATTGTACCTATATTTCCTCCTTACTATTTTAGACCAAAACTATGATCTTTTCTGAGTGTTTTACTTTTCTCTGTGTGTGTGCGCCGTCGCTCCTGTCTGTGCAACAAGGTGATGACGCCGGCAGCTCCCTCTGCCCTCACCCAAGATGGCGCCGGAACGATCGGACCGCTTCTGCGCATGCGCGTGCGTGTCTTCAGCACCACGTAGCAGCGGCAAATTTAAAAACACAGCACACTCTGCTATAGGGTTACAGGCGGCTGCTCTGCAGAGATTGATTACATTTAAACACAGGTTTTTTCTCCCTGGCAGGATTCTTTGGCCCTTTTTTTCTATAGTGCTCCTTTTATTTCTGCCCTATTTTAGTAGTACTGTTTCATCTTCTCTAGACTGTCCTCAAGACTGTATCCTCTGCACCCTTCATGGAGACCACTGCCCTCGCAGACCACCATCAGCTAGGTATAGAGGCCATCCGAAAAAGGTAGGTAGAGAAGAGACAAAAAAGAGAGCCTGACCACCAACGCTGCATTCTTTGGCAGCCCTACCAGGTCAAGAGACGCAAGCTTGCGGCATAGAGGGAGATCAAGTCATGCATCCAGTGGCAGAAGGTCACGCAGAAGTCACTCAAGATCACCCTACTGCTATCATCGCTCAAGACGTAGCCGCTCGCGTCATAGCTGATTCCTTTATAGTCGGTCTCACCGCAGACGATCACCATCGTCTCGCCATGATCGGAACTACCATACCCGTCCCGCAGCAAACACTTGCTGGGGTATGCGGGGGCTCAGCATTGCATTGCCAGGAAAATTGGCTTGCCGTTCTTGCTTCAACGAAGCAACCAAGGAGAGGGAGCCAGATGCCAGAGTAGCGACAGAGTCGCACGAGGGTAAATTTTGGGAACTACGGCTCCGCCGATAAACGATCCTACCCCAAGCACTTCACCGGTACCCTGTCACTACATACAAGCTTCAGAAACCCTCTCTGAAAATGAAGAACGCACATCAGCGTCAGGGTTCCACTTCTGCTTAGTCGAACCATTTGCTCGCTCAGTCGAAGAAGCAATTGGCTGGGAGGAAGGTGAGCATACAATTTCCGCAGAAGGTTTCAGAAGTATTCTTCCAGAACTGAAGAGGGATCCTGAATCGTTTCCCTTCATAAAGGAACTGGTGGACCTCAAAGATGAGTGGGAGAGATCGGATAAATGATGCGACTTGACAGACACGTTACCCTGCCGAGCGCAGACGCAGTTACCTTCCGGAATGTACTTGATCGCAAAATCGATCCTGTTTTAAAAAGCTTACTCCATGGCAGGAGGCGCTTGTAGACCGGCTAACACCACTGCCGCAGTAGCCAAAAGCCATCTCTGCATGGACGGCTAACATTGAGAACTCCCTCCTAGATGCTATGGTCCAGCAGAAAATAATTTTCTCCCTACAGGAGATTAAATTGGCAGGCAGCTTCATGGCCGGAGCTTCAGTTGACATTAGATCCTCAGCAAGGTCTATGCTAGCCTTGGTTATGGCCAGAAGGGCTTTATGGCTGAAGCCCTAAATAGCTGATGCGGCATCAGTATCGAATTTGTGCAAAATCTCATATGACGGCTCAAACCTATTTGGCGCAAATCTGGATCCAGCCATCTCCGCAAGGCCATCACGGCTGGGGACCAACAGAAATCCTTTTGAGGATTCGCCCGCCCACCCAGCTCAGGTGAGCGCCAGGCTCAAGAACTTTGCTCAAATATGGTCAAGTCACTTATCAGATCCATGGACATTATCCACTATCAAGATTGGACACAAATGGAAATTCATGGGCACACTGCCAGAAAATATATTTCAGCCTACCAAGATACCATCTTCCCCAGACAGAAGAAAGCTACTTCTGCAATCGTAGAGGTACCGTCGCACCAAAAGGGGAGGGGGTTCTATTCCCCTTTATTTTTGGTGTGAAAGAAAACGGGGGACTTGCGCCCAGCCCTAGACCTAAAGAGGCTCAACAAGAGGATCTAAATAGAATATATAATTGAAAGCCTTCACTCCATCCTATTGGCGGTGAACTGGAGACTGGATGTTATCGGTGGATTTATTGGACGCATACCTTAATGTCCCGATCTATTCCACCTTCCAAAAGTTTCTTCGGTTCTCAATCAGTCAGTGTCATTTGCAATTCCGGTGCCTTCCATTCAGCATCTACTCAGCACCCAGGACATTCACCAAAGTTCCTACCCCTGATCGCACTTCTCAGAGAAAAGGGGATGCGAGTCCATCATTATCTGGACGACATATTGCTCCTGGCAGGGAATCAGGAAACCTTTAACTCATCACCAGTGTTATTGCTCACGACCCAGCAAGACTCCGGGTGGCTAGTCAACTGTAAAAAGAGCAGTCTCCAGCCCACGCAAGTCATGGTGTTTCTAGGGGCAGAGTTGGATACCAGGCTGGAACGTGTACAACTCCCTCAGGAGCAGCTGAAACCCTTAGTCCAGAAGATGCAGAACCTGTTATCATCCAGACACCTACTGGCCAGAGCCTACCTCAATATCCTGGGGTCCATGTCTGCGATCATTCCCATGGTACAGTGGTCCCAGTGGCACATGCGAGTTCTACAGAATTATTTTCCCAGACAGTGGAACAGCTGGGTAAAACACTATGGTGGTGGACGCACCCATTCAACCTCAGGAAACTCAGACCGATAGTTCCCCCAGAAGTAGTAACATTGGATGTCAGCCAGAGGGGGTGGGGAACACATTATCGGGACCAAGCAGCCCAAGGCCAGTGGCATTTTCAAGCTCAGGGCATGGTGTCAAATGTATTAGAACTCAGAGCAGCCTTCCAGGCTCTCATGACCTTTGCTCCTCTTCTGAAAGGAAAGAATGTCCTTCTCTGAATGGACAACAAGGTGGCAGTGTCATACATCCAGAAACAAGGAGGGACCAGGAGTCTCGCGCATCTGGAGGAAGTTCACCCCATATTGGAATGGGCCCAAGTCCACCTGTCAGATCTCAGGGCAGTGTATGTCACAGCAGCACAACATTTGTTGGCTGACTATGTAACCCGAGAGACACTGTCGAACAACGAATGGTCCCTGAACCACCACGCATTCTCCCTTCTTACGAAGACCTGAGGAGTACCAGAGGTCGACCTAGCAGCTATGCCAACATACACCAAATGTCAGAGGTTCCTGTCCGGAGCCCCCTTTCCATCAGCCGAAGGAACAGACTGCCTAGCCCACCCATGGAACTTCGAGCTGGGGTGCATTTTTCCCTCACACTCCTCTGATTGCAAGATTCCTGTCCCGGCTGAGGAAATCCTCAGCCACGGTTATAGAAGTAATACCGTTCTGGCCGAGGAGGCCACGGTTTACGACCCTGGTACAACTCAGTACGTAGCCTCCAATTCAGCTACCAATAACCAGGGATCTCCTATATCAAGGACAATTCTTCCATCCAGCCCACAGAAGCTGCATCTGGCAGCATGGAAGTTGAGAGGATTAGGTTAAGGGAACAAGGATGCTCCCAGGAAGTAATATCGACCCTAATGCAGCTAGAGAAAAAGCTCCTCTAATACCACCTACATTAGAATCTGGGAGAGGTTAGTTTCAATGTCACAACTAAGAGATTGGAATCCTATCTCGCCAGAACCATCTCAAATTCTTGAATTTCTTCAGTCAGGGCTTAACAAGGGCCTGAGCTCGGAATTCCCTGAAGGTGCAAGTATCCGCTGTTTCTGCCAAGACTGTTACTAGATGGGCTCTTCACCCTCTGGTCACTCAATTTCTGAGGGCCTGCATGAAGATCGGACCACCTAGGAAGCCAGTTTTTCCAACATGGGATCTCTCAATAGTTCTTGAGGCCTTTTTCAATCCACCCATTTTGTTTGTTTGTTTAGTTTAACTTGGTCTCACTGTGGAACCTTACTCTGACGCTGGCTTTCCTAATTGCTGTCACCTTAGCTAAAAGGATGTCGGAGATTCAAGCACTATGGCTACGGAACCCTATTTAGTGCTCTTCCCTGACAGAGTGGTACTGAAACCTCTAGACTGATTTAGAACAAAGGTAGCTTCCTCCTTTCATTATAACCAGGTCATCGTCCTTCCGTCTTCCACTAATGGGAGGGGCGAGCCCCATGCCTTGGATGTCAAGTCAACCATCTCCAGTTACCTCGCAGCTACATCTCACCTGAGGAGGAAGTCGGATTCTCTCTCGATTATCCCACACGGGAGCAGACGAGGCCAAGCAGCTACCTCTCGTACCATCGCCTCCTGGTTACTTAAAGCTATCGAAGAGGCGTATTCCATCTAGCAACTTACAGCTTACAGGTAGTGGATACCTCATGTGCAGCATATTGCAGGGTTTCCCTGGAGACTATATGCAGAGCAGCAACCTGGTCTTCTCGGCACACCTTCATTTCTCACTACGGACTTCTGCTCACTTAGCTACTGCCGACTTTGGCAGATCTGTTGTTAGAGCCAATTCCTCAGCGCTATAAAGAATAAATATTACTGTTTTCTTGCACCCTCCCGACTGGCGAGTTATATCCCAGTGTGTGCTGCCATGAATGCGTCAGGAAAACGGAAAATTGTATACTCACCTTTCCGTAATTTTCCTTTCCTGACGCATCTTCATGGCAGCACACAGATGCCCACCCTACTGTTTAATGATGATATATACAGAGAATGGTGCAGGGCGTCTCCCCTTCAAATTTATAGCTAATCAATCCTGTCAGGTTGTGGGGGCGGAGTCACAACCCAGTGTGTGCTGCCATGAAGATGCGTCAGGAAAGGAAAATTACGGAAAGGTGAGTATACAATTTTCCGTTTTTTGTATTGTTAAACATGTTGGAAAGAACATGAGTAAATACTGTTGGAATATCCTCTGCTGCTAAATTTATACACATATAACGTCATAACATATGGTGTGTATAGCATAACAAATGGATATCTATGTGCATATGATATAATGTAATGAGGTTCAGACAATACTGTTGAAAGGTTTTCAGTACAACATTTGTTCTGATAAACTTTATATCTGTATGTTTTTAATATGAAAACAAAAAAAATGTGTACTTTTAAATATTTTCTATTTGGCACTGTATGTGCTTGTCAAAGTTCCTTTTTCCATGTGAAATATTGGGCCAGATTCACGTACATCGGCGCATTTTTGGACCGGCGTAGTGCAACTCCTTTAAGTTAGACCGGCTTAATTTCGAGGCGCAAGTGCCGTATCCTCGTAGTATTTTCGTCCAAATTTGCACCGGTGCAATGTAAATTCCGAGGAGTAAGGTGGTGTAATTCAAAGTGGGAAGGACGTGGGCGTGTTCCATTGAAATGAGCCGTGACCCCATGCAAATGAAGGGCCGGCCAGACTGGGCATGTGCACATGAAGCAGACTATGGTCAGCACCTCTCTGAGCATGCTCAGAACTCGGCACAGCGCAATCAGTTAGATAGGAACTAGGCCAGTCAGACTTAGTGAGCTATGCACAGTGCTTAAATAGACAGAGAGAAATGCCCTTCCATTGCAAAAGTACATCCATTTTTTTTTCCCTTCCTACAGCAAGGTGCTTTTGTTCTGTTGTTTGTTAGTGTTTGTTGGTTTGTGGCGTGTCTTTGAAATTTTTGGAGAGTGATTTGGAGAGTGTTTTTTGCTGTGTTTTTTTTTTTATTTTGCTGTTTTATTTTTATTTTTGCTGGGCATTTTTTTTTTTGCTGGGCATTTTTTTTTTGATTTTTTTTTCTGTTTGTGAATGATTTTTGAATGTGGGGGTGACATTCCTGCCACCACTCCACTTGTACGCTGAAAAGAGCCACTGGCAAGGAAATGGAGTGTTGCCAGGACCTTGCCCAGTGGCTGCACTGCATGTGAGCGGTGTGTTGGGCTGGTGATGTCCTCCTGCAGGGTTGTGGTTAATTCCAGGATGGCATGAGGGGTCAATCTGAAGATGCGATACACCTCAGAATCACTCATGCCAAAGATGTCTATGCGTGTGCGGTATATCCTCTCCTGTGCCCTCCTCCGTGCCCTCCTCCCTTCTGTGCTCATCAAAAGTCAGTAGTATAGCTATGAGCAAGGATGCCCCTGGCATGTTGGCAGGGCCGCCATCAGGAATTATGGGGCCCCTTACACAGCTTCAAGCATGGGCCCCCTGGAGCAGAGAACTGGGGGGGGGTGCTGCCGTCTGAAATTGAGAAGCGGGGGGGGGGGCTGCTGCGAATTGAGAAGCGGGGGGGCCTTTACAAAAAAAAGAAGAAATAAAAAAAAATACATATAAAAAAGAGGGGGTTGCCATCTGGGGCCCTTGGGAACTCCGGGGACCCCTAAAACCCAGGCCCCTTACAGGTGTAATGCCTGTACCCCCCTGATGGCAGCCCTGCATGTTGGCATATAGATTGTTGTCCTGCAAGTGTGGGTGCTCGGCTCGTCCCTAACAGTGTTGCTTTAGCTGACATGTAGACGGATTGTCTAATTTTAAACCTGCTTTTATATGGTCTAATTTTAGACTTTCCGTGCAGCTGATAAGTGTAGACTGCACCGCACTAACTTACTTTTGTGGATCGGCGTATCTCCCTCATTTGCATATTTGCATAGGAAATCAATGGTGTGGACGGAGTAAATGTGCACTTAGGGGGCCAAATTCAGAAAGAACTTACCCCGACGTATCTCAATATGCGCCGCGTAACTGTCACTATGCGCCGTTGTATCTATGGGCCGTACCCAGAAAACGAGATACGACCAAAAATCGGCTTCTTTCGACCGATGTAACTGTTTTGCGTCGGTGTTTCGTAGTCGCATATTTACGCGGGAACAGCGTGCGCACCCATTGATTTTTGTATTAAAATATGCAAATGAGGGAGATACGGCGATTCAGAAACGTACGTTTGTGCGGCGCTGGCTCCGCGCGGTGCGCTTAAGCTGTACGTCTTGCCTAAAGTTACCCCTCATAAAGCAAGGGTAACTTTGCAGCAGACATGCACAGGTCAGCTGGAGAGCAGCTCCAGCAGCACCGTAACGGACGAGCTGAACAAGCACACTTGCAGGACAACACATCTGTCTGCCAACATGCCAGGGGCAGCCGTGGTCATAGCACTACTGCGTCTACGGGCACGTAGGAGGAGGGCACGGGAGAGGATATTCCGAACGCGCATTAGCGTGTTTGGCATGGGTGAATCGGAGGTGTATTGCATCTTCAGATTCAGCCCTGATGCCATCCTTGAAATAGCCACAACCCTGCAGGATGACATCAGCAGCCAGACCCACCGCGTACAAGCAGTGCAGCCACTGGTGAAGGTCCTGGCAACAACCTGCTCAACTGGAGTGAGGGAGATTTTGCAGGCAGGTCCACCTCCAGTGCCTGTGGCATGCCTCCTTATGGTGGCAAGCTTATCTTTCACTAGGCGCCGAAGATCATTGATCTTTTTAGCAATGTCCTTGGTGCTTCGGACCTCATGGGCAAGGGAATTCACCTGGGCAGTAATTTGCTCCAGGATCTCTTCCTTCTTGACCTTGCTGGTCTGCCCACTCTGTGCCCCATGGAGGCATGCTCCATACTTTGAGAGGCCCTCGATGATGATTGCCCTCTCCTCCGGACTGAAGTTCTTCTTCCTACGCTCCTTAGTAGGCACCGGTGCAGACATGTTAAAAAGCAAACACTACTTTACTCCACACGATTGTCTGCTGTAATTTTCCGCACGACGGGCGCATGTCTGGCTGCTTTTATGCAATGGACGTCAGCAGTTCGTAGTTGTGAGCATGCGCAGAGGGGCGCGGGACCTGCGTTAATGTCACGGCGCATGTGCCGTTCGATCGGGCCTTCATTTGCATGGGGTCACGCTTCATTAGCATGGATCATGCCCACTTCCTTCCTACTTTGAATTACGCCTGCTTACGCTTCAGGTTTTACATTACGCTGGCGCATCGTTGCCCGCATTTGACTTCTGAATACCATCTTGTGTCTTTGCGCTGCACCGGCGCTGTGTAAAAAAGATACGCTACGCATGCATAAATATGCGCAAATGTATCTGAATTTGGCCCAGGATGTGCAGACGTAGGCAAGTTAGGCCGGTCGGGAGTAGCCTATTTTGGTGCGTATCTAGTTCTGTGGGTACGGTGCAAAAAATATTCCAGAGCAAATTTAGACTTAGGGCCAGATTCATGAAAGGTTACGCTGGCGGATCGAGTGATCCGCCAGCGTAACAGTGGCTTTGAGCCGGCGTTTCTGTTTTCAGTAACCAGAAAACAAGAAACGCCGGGTTGAAGTTCCGATGCGAGCAGCGTAACTGAGTTTCGCCATCGCATCGTTACTTCAACTTAAAAATGGCGCCGGGGGCGTTCCCGCCGATTTACGCTCAAAAAATATGTTAATGAGCGGAAATCGGCAATTCACGATCGAAATCCGGCGCGACGCAGTGACGTTACGACGTTTCCGGACGGGATACGCGGCGCATAGATATACCTACATGGGGCTGGAGTATCCTATGTTAGGTATAGGCGTCGTCATCGCGTCGGGAAAAAAAAAAAAAACGTCGCTTGCGTAAAACGGTCATGAATGGGAATGTGACGTCATTGACGTTCATTCACAGATTTTGGAGCATGCGCACGGGGATGTTTTGACACTCGACGCATGCGCAGTACGTCGGCGGCGGGATCGCGCGTAGTTAGCATACTACACGCCCCGTACCCGCGACATTTGAATTCCGCCGGCTCATTTGCGATGCGCTGCCGCAACTTTAGGAGCAAGTGCTTCGTGAATGACAGCACTTGCTCCTAAAAATTCGGCAGCGCAACGCAAATCAGAAGCGTTACTCCAGAGCAAAGATGCTCTGGAATACGTGAATCTGGCCCTTAGACAGCACATCTCGAGATACTCCGGCGTAAGTGCTTTGTGAATCTGGCCCATTATTTCTAAGTGTCATAGCTTAGTTTAGGGATTTAATCATGTTAAACTTAAGGGTTCAGTGTTTTAGCGGTTAATCATTGAGCGAGTTACATGTCAAGGACTGACATTATGTAAACTGTATAGGGGCCTTATTAGAGAACAGGTTAGCTGTACAATGTAGTCAGTAGCACCGAGGGATTTAGGTAGAGGGCCAGATTCTCATATATTTTCGGCGGCGTAGCGTAAGTTATTTACACTACGCCGCCGCTGCGTACTAGAGCAAGTGCTTTATTCTCAAAGCACTTGCTCTGTAGTTTTCGCCGGCGTCTCGTAAATCGCCAAGCGTAAACCCGCGCAATTCAAATGGGGCGGCTTGTATTTAAATTAAGCGCGCCCCCGCGTCGAACGAACTGCGCATGCGCCGGACGGGGAAAAAGCCCAGTGCGCATGCTCCAAAGGACGTCACATTTTCTCTATGTAAACGACGTAATTGCAGCGTACGCCAGCCCCATTGAGAATCGACGTACGCAAACGACGTAAACGACGCACAACACGACGCGGTCCCGAGGCCATACTTAACATGGCATCCGACGGCACCCGACGGTACTTCGTAAGGTTACTCCACATCGAAGCTGGGGTAACCTTACGCGGACGAAAACGACATACGCGACGACGGGGCGGCGTAAAAGCGTTCGGGAATCGCCGTACTAGCCTCATTTGCATATGCAAATGAAAAAACAACGTGAAGGCCACCTAGTGGCCGGAGTTGTCATTACACCTACGATCTGAAAGTGTAATGCTTTTACACTTGTCGGATGTAGAAGCGTATCTATGCAAAAGTGATGCTAAGCATCACTCGCATAGATACGAGGACAAAAAAAAGGCGATACGACGGGGTATCGGAGATACTCCGTCGTAACGCCTCTGAGAATCTGGCCCTAAGTATTTATTTTAGGAGTTGGTGTTCAGGTAGGGAGGAGTGAAGTGTTCTAGAGTATGTAAGAGTACGATCAGTGGGCCAGATTCACGTACATCGGCACATTTTTGGACCGGCGTAGTGCAACTCCTTTAAGTTAGACCGGCTTAATTTTGAGGCGCAAGTACCGTATCCTCGTAGTATTTTCGGCCAAATTTGCACCGGTGCAATGTAAATTCCAAGGCGTAAGGCGGTGTAATTCAAAGTGGGAAGGACGTGGGCGTGTTCCATTGAAATGAGCCGTGACCCCATGCAAATGAAGGGCCGGCCAGACTGGGCATGTGCACAATTAAGCAGACTATGGTCAGCACCTCTCTGAGCATGCTCAGAACTCGGCACGGCGCATTCAGTTAGATAGGAACTAGGCCCGTCAGACTTAGTGAGCTATGCACAGTGCTTAAATAGACCGAGAGAAATGCCCTTCCATTGCAGAAGTACATCCAATTTTTTTCCCTTCCTGAAGCAAGGTGCTTTTATTCCGTTGTCTGTTGCTGTTTGGAGGTTTGTGTCGTGTCGGTGTGTGTGTGTATGCATGTATGTATGTATGTATGTATGTATGTATGTGTGTGTATATATATATATATATATATATATATATATATATATATATATATAATAAATAAGATAATTATAATAATATTAAAATTAGTAAATTTATATTAGTTAAAAAAATAAAAATATATTTATTATATTAATTATTATAAAATATATATACTAAACAGAAAAAAATGTATATAAAATATATATTTACCCATTAGGGTGAAAAGAGCCACTGGCAAGGAAATGGAGTGTTGCCAGTACCTTGCCCAGTGGTGGTCGGCAGATCCTCTCCTGTGTAAGAACAGGGGAGTCCGCACTTTGGTGAATAAAGTAGCTGTTGCGTCTCAGTAGGATCCCTATGTGGGGAGCTAATATAAATATGAATAGTAGAAAGGGAAATGGTGCTGCTAAATTAATACCTTTGTCGGGTATATCCGTGGGGTGAGCCCAATGGTAATAGGCCCCCCTTTTGGCTGGAATTAGGGTGCAATTGGCGAGATACCCTGTGTTAATAGGAGGGTAGATGTTGGTTCCTCAGCTTCCACTAATTTCAGTGAAATTGAGTAAAGGTGGAATAATTAGGTCAGGAGCCTGTGCAGGCCAGCAGGCCCCAAAGATTGCTAAAGTAAAATGATTCTATGCTGCTATAAGGATGCCAGTTGTGAGGGATGCACCCTAAACCATATAAAACAAAGAAAAAAATGTGTCTCTAGAGTCTAATAGGTAGGAATCCCTACTAGTGTGGTTACTAGTGTAATGGTGTTGCTTTTGCTGACATGTAGACGGATTGTCTAATTTTAAGCAAGCTTTTATATGGTCTAATTTTAGACCGGCCGTGCAGCTGATAAGCACATTGGGCCAGATTCAGCAAGACTTGCGCTGGAGTATTTCGATATGCGCCACATAACTGTGAAGATGCGCCGTTGTATCTATGTGGCCGTACCCACCAAACTAGATGCGACAGAAAACGAGCTTTCCCCGACCGGCTTAACTTTCCGACGCCAGAGTATCGTCAGCGCATAATTTCTCTTGGCGCATCAGTCGCGCCTATTGATTTCTCCTGCAAATATGCAAATGAGGGAGATTTCCCGATTCGCGAACGGATTAGCACCATACGCTGGCTACATGCGCCGCGCGTATGTGGATCGGCTAGCGCAAAGTTATTCCTACAAATAGCTGCTTTATCTTTACTCCAGACGACCACAGGTCAGCAGGAGAGCAGCTACAGCAGCGTTACCGACGATAAGAGCTAGCTGAGCACCCCCACATGCAGGACAACACCTCTGTCCCGGCTTGTCTGGCGACTTTTCCAGCCATGGAGGAAGACATCATAGGTCTCCATAGCCGAGATGACGGCTGACAGCTCCTGGCCTTTAAAGTTCAGCTTTCTCCTGTGTTTGCGGGGAACGGGAGCAGCCATCTCAGAACAAAAGTAACTTCACTGCGGGGAGGGGAAACAGGATATACTTTAGCGCCGGAATGGCGCATCTACAGCCGCATTTTAACGCCCAACGGAACACATTGCGCTGACGTTTCCCGTGAAGTGGAAGTGGGTGTGATCATATGTAAATGATGGGCGGAGCCCAGCGCAGAGGCTTCTGTTCAGCGCATCATCCACGGAGCATGCGCAGTGAGTGAGGCTCCACTCGCCCCCTTGTGCGCATGCTCACAACTTCCGTCGGCACCACTTCACGGGAAACGTCCGGCGCAAAAGTATTTCCGTTTCCCCCCACCCCAGGGAAGATACTTTTGTGCTGTGATGGCTGCTCCCGCTACCCCCAGAGAGAGGAGGAACCTCAACTTTAATGCCCAGGAGGTGTCTGTGATCATTTCCGCTATGGAGACATTTAATCATTTCCTCCATGGCAAAAAAAGTCGGAAGACCAGCCGGGAGAGGAAGCAGGCCATCCTGGACACCATTGCCAGCAGGGTGAATGTGTTAGGGTACTCCACCCGGACTGCTGGTGACATCCAAAAAAAGGTAAACGACCTGCGGCGCAGGTCCGTGGCAAGGTGGCCACCATCAAGAGGCATGAGAGTGGCACAGGTGGTGGTCCCCCATGTCCGGTCAGCCTGACCACGGAGGAGGAGGTGGTCGCTCGCTGCCTGGACAGGGAGCAGGTGGAGGGGGTCCCTGGATATGACTCCGTGGAGGAAGGCTCCAGGACAGGTAAGTGTTTTTTATCCCCTATTTGATGTGTTGCATGTGGGGGGGGAGGGTACATGTGCCAAGTGTGTGGGACCACCAACATGTGTCTGCTTTGTGTCATCCACAGATGACGGAGCTGGGCCATCATCTGTCGGCGGCCAGTCCACCCCATCCCCCCAACGCCATCGTGTGCCCGAGCCCCTGGGTGGTGAAGACACCGAGGTGGAGGAGGAGAGTGCCCACACCACACCTGCCGAGGTGGTTGTGGAGGATCCTGCTGTGGCAGAGCAGGACTTTTCATTATTGTTGGAGGACTCCTCCCCTTCTCCAGGGCCGTCTGTCATCCCCTCCCCCATCCTTGGAAGCCCCTCAAGGGCGACTCCACCCCCCCGGGGACAACCATCTGCTGGCCCCAGGAAGGCGACCCAGAAGACCAGGGGGGTGTCGGATCTTGTCCAGGGCCAGTTGGCGAGGGATCACGCCAGACAGACCCAACAAATGGGGGACATAGTTGGGCACTTGGACAGAGTGGCTGACAGCCTGTGCTCCGTGGCCCAGATAAGCAACACAGTGCAGGATGTGAGTTGCAACTGCGCTGCAGTGGTGACCAGTTTGGGGGAGGTGCAGGGGGATATTAGGCACCTCACTGCAGCCGTACAGGCAAACACTGCTGCCATCCAGGAAAACAGTGCTGCCATCCGGGACCAGGGAAGGCTGAGTCGGCGGGCACAGCATTATCAGGTCACCCGTCAGCTCAGGATGCAGGCCCATACCAACACATACCTCGGCCGGATAGCCAGGGCCTTGGAGGGCATGCAGGCCACACCTGCCAGGAGTGTCCCACCCGGGGATCAGCCACCTCCAGATGCCCCCCCACCCCCACCCACTCCATCCAGGCATCTGAGGAGCCAGAGAGGTTCGGCAAGAAGGAGCCCCCGGCATCCCCGATAATTTTTTGTTAATTTTATTTGGATTTATACTCGGGCTATGAGTTTTTTATTTTATTTGGATTTATACTCAGGTTATGAGTTTTTTATTTTATTTGGATTTATACTCAGGTTATGAGATTTTTATTTTTTGATACTGCACACGTTGCAGTGTGAATGGTGTGTGAATGTGAGGGGGTGGCACTCCTGTCAGTAAGGGGTGTCACCCTCGGCCGTGGTGGTGAAGTTAACCCCACGGCTGTATGAATGACGTGTGAAAGGTGTATGAATGGACAGCGACATCATTGGGGCCTTGACGCTGGCGTTGCTGCTCCCAAGTCCTACATGCTGGACTTGGGCTAATCCAATGCGATGTGCATGTGGTGTGTGTGATCTAGGGAAATCAGTGGTGTACACGCGTGCATTCTCTGTGTGATAAATGTTTTGGTTTAGTGTCCAAAGATGCCTACGGCGAGGACCCTCCTGACTGCTCTTCCATCAGCAGACTGGTTCTCCTCTGGCAGGTGGGAACTGTGTGGGTCGGGGGTCAGGTCATCACGTATGTCAATCTGCAGGCCTTTTCTCATAGCAAAGTTGTGCAGAATGCAACATGCACCGATGATCTGACACACGAAGGTAGGGGAATACAATAGGGTCCCCCCGGACTTATCCAGGCAGCGGAAACGGGACTTCAGGAGCAGAAATGTTTGCTCCACCACTGCACGGGTTTTGATATGTGCTTCATTGTATTTTCTCTCTCCTCTGGTTTGGGGGTTCCGGAAAGGAGTCATGAGATGGGGTCCCAGTGCATATGCAGAGTCACCTGTAAGGTAAAAAACAGGAGGATGTTAGTCATGCATGTGCCACTTCTGATGTGCATCACGGGAGGGGATAGTCATGCCTGCCACCCATGTCACTCACCAACCAGCCAGCTGTCCCCATACATGTTCTGCTCGAATTCTGCTGGGATGGGGCTCTGACGGTATATGAAGCTGTCATGGCTGGATCCGGGGTGTTTGGCACGGACGTGCCATATGAGGCGCTGGGCATCGGCTATCACCTGTACATTGATGGAGTGCCAATGCTTCCGATTGCGGTATATGTGCTCTGTGGCACTGGGGGGCTGTAGGGCCACATGTGTGCAATCAATGGCCCCCACAGTGCGTGGGAATCTGGCAATGCTGTAGAAATCTGTCATTGCCTTCAGCCGCAGCTCCTCAGTGGTGGGTCTGATGAACTGGTTGGACATGCGTCTGAGGATTGCAGGGACAACCTGGTGCACACATCTGCTCATGGAGGATTGTGACATCCCAGCCACCACTCCACTTGCACGCTGGAATGATCCACTTGCAAGGAAATGAAGTGTTGCCAGTACCTTCACCAGTGGCTGCACTACTTGTGAGCGGTGTGTCTTGCTGGTGATGTCACCCTGCAGGGTTGTGGTTAGTTCAAGTATTGCATCTGGGCTGAATCTGAAGAGGCGATACACCTCCTCATCCCCCATGCCAAAGAGGCTCATGCACGTGCGGTATATCCTCTCACGTGCCCGCCTCCTTCGTTCCGGGGGACCAATCAGTAGTTCTAGGACCACGATTGCCCCTGGCATGTTGGCACACAGAGGTGTTGTCCTTGCACGTGTGGTTGTTCAGCTTGCGATTTTCGTCGGTAGCGCTGCTGCTGGAGCTGCTCTCCTGCTGACCTGAGGTCGTCTGGAGTAAAGATAAAGCAGCCATTTGTAGAAATAACTTTGCGACGGACGGACGACATATGCGCGGCGCATGTAGCCGGCGTATGGTGCTAATCCGTGCGAGAATTGGGAAATCTCCCTCATTTGCATATTTGCAGGGGAAATCAATAGGCGCGACTGATGCGCCAAGCGAAACTATGCGCTGACGATACTCTGGCGTCGGAACGTTAAGCCGGTCGGAAATGGCCCGTTTTCTGTCGCATCTAGTTTGGTGGGTACGGCCACATAGAAACGATGGCGCATCTTCACAGTTACGCGGCGCATATTGAAATACTCCAGCGCAACTCTACCTGAATCTGGCCCTATACATTTTTGTAGAAGAGACCCTAGAAAATAGTGCAGCGGTTTTGCAAATGCAATTTTTTTTGGAACAAATAAACTTTAATGAATAAAAAAACATAACACACTAGTTAACCCATTTTTTGTATAGTGTGAAAAATAATCCATAGGTGACGCTTTAACCACTTAACCCTCGGACCATATTGCTGCCCAATGACCAGAACACTTTTTGTGATTCGGCACTGCGTCGCTTTAACAGACAATTGCGCGGTCGTGTGACATGGCTCCCAAACAAAATTGGCGTCCTTTTTTTCCCACAAATAGAGCTTTCTTTTGGTGGTATTTGATCATCTCTGCGGTTTTTATTTTCTCATTTCGTCTTTCAGGACAGCACTTGGAGAGAGCGTAGCTCCACCCACTTCCCAGGAAACACTGCAGTCACTGCTATAACTTCCGCCCACCTCCACCATGGCCTCAGTTGTAGTGTTTCCTCCGGCCATGGTGGAAGCGCTGCAGGGAACCAGGAGGATGCTGGACTCTCTCCAGGGGGAGATGGATGGAAGAGCATACCTGCGATCGGTTGTTTTGTTCAGGAGGCAGACCCAACCTCCCCCCTGACGCGTGGGGGATGTTTCGGTGCTCCCCTCTTCTCGAGCCCGGCGAGGGTAAAGGCTGCCGGAGGTTCCGCGCCAATAGGCTGGGCATTACAGGCCGTTTTTGGGGCGGTTAGATGCCGGTCTCCTGGGGTCTGCAATGTCCCGGTACGGAGGGCGGGTGACGTCATTTCCGGTGGAGGCGGGACTTCCGGCGGCGCGTGGCGGCTTCCGGTTCCGGCCGCTGGAACGCAGAAGGGAGGGGCGGCCTCGGCGGTGCAATTTCCGGTTCCCACAGCGGTGGGGTTAACCGGGACTTTTAAAAGGAGGCGCACAAACGATCGCCGCGTTCTGGGAAAATGGAGCCAGAAGACGCAGCGGAGGTGGCAGGAGCAGGAGCCACATGCACCAGCCCGGCCCAGGTAGGAAAACAGCGGTTTAAGTCTACCTGGTTCCTTGTTATGTCCCTCCTACTGCCCCTTTGGGGAGAGGAGCCTGCCTCACTCACCCTAGTCACGTCCCTGGGAGAGTGTTGTCTGTTTTGGTACAGAGGTGATGGGACCTGGTGTGTTTTTGTTCACTGGCTGTTTTGTGGTGGTGGTGGTTTGGGTCTGAGACACAAAAAGTTAAACATGGGGTTGTTGTCTTTTGTGTTTTTCAGAAAGCTAAAGAAAAGCTAAAAATTGCAGTGCCCCCTCCTAAGAAACGGTGTGCTACCTGCAAAACAACCCTTAAAGGGTCTTGGACTAAGCCGTTATGCAAGGCATGCATCGCGGACATAGTCAAAGGGGAAGCCTCCCCTAGTGCAGCCTCCGAACAACCCAAAGAGATGCTCTCTTCCTTTCGGAAGGAGCTAGAAGAGACCTTTCAGTCGTTCCGCTCCTACTTGGACAGAGGGGCGGCGTCAGGGTCAGCAGCTAAGGCCTCCACTAGTGCGCCCTTGGATTATAGAGGGGCGGGTAGTGAGTCCGAGGAGGAAGAACCTAGCAGCCTAGTCTCAGGGTCAGAGGCGGAAGAAGAAGATACAGGAGAACCTTCTTCCTCACGTTATAAGTTGTCCTTAGAAGAGGTGGATGACTTACTGAAAACTATTCATTCCACCTTAAACATTAAGGTGGATAAGACACATTTATCTCTGCATGACAAGATGTACCAGGGTTTAGACGAAGTCAAGCATCGAACCTTTCCAGTACATAGAGTATTGTCAGATGCGGTTAAAAGGGAGTGGAAAGACCCAGAGAGGGCTCCTTTCTTTTCCCGGTCCTTTAAGAGGAGATTTCCTTTTGATGAGGATCCAGCGCAGGTACGGAATAAGAAACCTAAGCTGGATGCTGCATTTTCAAAGGTATCCCGAAATACGGACTTGGCCTTTGAGGATACGGGCACCTTAAAGGATCCCCTAGATAAAAGAGCAGAGGCGCTCTTAAAGAAGGCTTGGGATGCCTCCATGGCCAACCTCAAACCAGCTATGGCATCCACAGTGGTGGCCAGGAACCTTGAGCATTGGTTGGAACAGCTAAAGGGTCACATTGAGTCCGGGACCTCACGCAGAGAGTTGCTAGAGTCCTTTCCGATTCTTCTGAAGGCAGTAGGCTACATGGCGGATGCCTCAGCCGAGTCGGTGAGAATATCAGCCCGTTCCTCGGCCCTAGTGAATTCGGCCAGGAGGGCTCTCTGGGTCAAAACCTGGACAGGTGACACGGCTTCGAAGGCTAAGTCATGTGGCTTGCCCTTCGATGGAGATCTGGTATTTGGCGCCGGTCTGGACACTGTTCTGGATAGGACGGCGGATAGGAAAAAAGCCTTCCCCATAAAGAAGGTAGTACCGCGGACCAGGAAAAATTTTCATCCTTTTTTCCAGCCCCAAGATCCTAAAGAGGCACAAAAAGGTCAGGGTGGAAGGTCCTGGCGGCCTCATAGGGGTAGAGGGAGACCCGGGGTGTTTCGCTCCCCTAGCCAGCCCACTAAACCCCAGTGACGGTCGCCCGCCTGTGGGAGGACGTCTTCAGTCGTTCCTTCCACAGTGGGCAGAGACGACTTCCAGTGCGTACATCCTCAAGGTTATTGCAGAGGGCTACGCGCTGGAGTTCTCAGAGAAACCACCGTCGCGTTTCTACGCGACTCAGCTACCCAGGGATCAGGAGAAATCCAGGGCAATGTTGTCACTGTTAGAGGAATTTCTCCAGCAGAGGGTGATCACCCCGGTACCCCAACAAGAGCAGGGGACGGGTTGCTACTCCCATGTATTTCTAGTAAAAAAAAAAAAAGCCGGCAGGAAAATTTCGTTTGATTCTGAACTTAAAATTCCTGAATCGGTCAATCAAGTACAAGAGGTTCCGGATGGATACCATCTACTCGGTCAGAAGGCTTCTTCCAGCGGGTTGCTTTCTGGCTTCGATAGACCTAAGGGATGCTTATCTTCACGTGCCGATAAGAGCCTCTTCTCGGCGTTTCCTGCGTCTAGCAATCAGGACAGGAAGCGAGGTCAAACACTTTCAGTTCGGGGCCCTGCCGTTTGGTCTCTCCTCCTCTCCGAGGATCTTTTCGAAGGTGGTGGCGGAGGCCTTGGCACCTCTAAGGCTGAAAGGAGTTTCGGTAATTCCATACTTGGACGACCTCCTGTTGTTCGCCAAGACAGAAGATCAGCTTCTCAAAGACCTGTGGAGGACTCAGGCCCATTTTGAGGGCCTAGGTTGGATTATGAACAGAGAGAAGTCAAATCTAGTCCCCTCTCAGGTCATAGTCTTCTTGGGGTACACCATAGACTCCATCCAGGAGAAGTTGTTTCTACCAGAGGAGAAAATAATCAAGGTTCAGGCAGCAGTGAAGGCAGTGCAGACGAACCTGTCAGTTTCAGCTCGTGCAGCTATGTCCACCCTGGGACTACTTGCATCCTCCATTCCTGCGGTTCAGTGGTCCCGCCTGCATTCAAGGAGTCTCCAGCAGACGATTCTACAGAATTGGACGCATGGAGAACCCTTAGAGAAAGAGATCAGGGTTCCAGCTTCAGTAAAAAGGAAACTTTGGTGGTGGAGGACTTACGCAAATTTGAGTCAGGGTCTAGTGTGGTCCTTCCCCACTACAATGGTCCTGACTACGAATGCCAGCTCCTGGGGGTGGGGTGCTCACCTCAGAGGTCAGTTGGCTCAGGGGTCCTGGTCCAGGGAAGAGGCCAAGAGATCCTCCAATTGGAGGCAACTCAAAGCCGTTTGCCTGGGGCTTTGGGCCTTCCAGGAGACAATACAGGGTCAGCATGTCCAGATACTGTCGGACAATGCTACAGCTTACGTCTCAAGGCAGGGGGGCACGAGGAGCAGGGTTCTCCTGAACCTGGCCCTACACATGCTTTACTGGGCAGAGACAAACTTGGCATCTCTGTCTGCAGTACACCTAAAGGGCAGTTTAAACCACCTGGCAGACTTCCTAAGCAGGAGCAGGTGGGGAACCCCTCAGACCTGTTTGCGTCCCAAGCCAATGCCAATGTTCCGGTTTTCTTTTCCCTCAACAGACTGGATCAAGCGGAGGGTCTAGATGCGTTAGTTCAGCATTGGCCCTTCCGTTTGTGTTATGCTTTCCCCCCAGTACAAATGATTCCATTAGTTCTGCGGAAACTTCAGGTAGAAAATACGACTCTTATCCTGATAGCCCCATACTGGCCCAAAAGGCCTTGGTTTTCAACTCTGCTGAAACTGGCAATAGAACCTCATCAGCTACTTCCAGTCAGAAAGGACTTGTTATACCAGGGTCCTCTGTTCCATCCCAACGTGGATCGGCTCAACCTGGCGGCCTGGTTACTGAAGAGTTAATCCTGAGTAGGAAGGGTTTATCTAAACAGTTAGTGGATACGCTACTTAGTAGCAGAAAGGAAGTTACCAGGGCGATTTATCTCAAGACCTGGAGGGTCTTTAATTCCTGGTGCAGTTCAAAGAATTGTTCCCCTATAAATAATTTTTCGGTCCTGGAGTTTTTACAGGACGGGATGGACAAGGGTCTGGCAGCCAGCACCCTGAAAGCGCAGGTTGCTGCGCTATCAGTATTTCTAGAGAGACGGTTATCTCTAGATCCCTATGTCATCAGATTTTTTAAAGCATTGGCCAGGGCTAGGCCTTCCCCCTTTAAATTTTTTCCCAAGTGGGACTTATCGGTGGTTTTGGGGGGTTTGACAAAAAGACCTTTCGAACCACTGTTAGAAGCATCTTTAAAATTTTGGACCCTGAAAGCGGTCCTTTTAGTAGCCGTCACCTCGGCTAGGAGGTATCGGCCTTCCATAGGACACAAGAAATAGTGTTACCTAACTTTTGTCCGGCTCCTTCCGGTTCAAGGGAAGAAGAGTTTCATACCTTAGATGTCAGAAGGTGCATTATGCACTACGTGGAAGTCACCAGGGAAATTAGAAAATCCAATTCTCTGTGTTGTTCTCGGGTGCACGTAGGGGGTACGGTGCTTCCAAAAGTACACTAGCCAGATGGCTCCATATGGCTATCCATGAGGCCTATAAGGCTAGGGGTATAGAACCTCCCCCAGGGGTGGTGGCACATTCTACAAGGGCAGTGGCAACCTCCTGGGCAGAACGGGCTGGAGCTTCATCAGAGCTTATCTGCAAGGCAGCTACGTGGTCGAGTTTTTCCACTTTTACTCGCCACTACAGGACGGATCTGCTCTCAGCGGCGGAGCAGTCTTTTGGCAGGAAGGTCCTGCAAGCGGTGGTCCCACCCTAGAGTAAGTACTCGGTTATCATCTCCAAGTGCTGTCCTGAAAGACGAAGTGGTATTTCTATGAGTCTTTCAGGACAGCACCGATAACCCACCCTTCTCTTTTCTGGTGGATATATGTATATATATATATATATAATATGTGTGTTGTACTAACATGTTTTGGTTGCTATGTTCTGCTTATCTCATTTCAGTATGGCCGGAGGTGCTCGTATACAACTGAGGCCATGGTGGAGGTGGGCGGAAGTTATAGCAGTGACTGCAGTGTTTCCTGGGAAGTGGGTGGAGCTACGCTCTCTCCAAGTGCTGTCCTGAAAGACTCATAGAAATACCGTTACCGGTAAGTGTAACTAAGGTTTTTTGCGCTATAAACAAAAATAGAGCGACTATTTTCAAAAAAATGCAATATTTTTTACTTTTTTCTGTAATAAATATCCCCCCAAAAATATATAAAAAAATGTTTTTTTTCTTCAGTTTAGGCCGATACGTATTCTTCTACATATTTTTCGTAAAAAAATCGCAATTAGCGTTTATTGATTGGTTTACGCAAAAGTTATAGCGTTTACAAAATAGGGGGTAGTTTTATGGCATTTTTTTTTTTTACTAGTAATGGTGGCGATCAGCGTTTTTTTTTCAGGACTGCAACCTTATGGCGGACACTTCGGACACTTTTGACACATTTTTGGGACCATTGGCATTTTTTTAGCGATCAATGCTATAAAAATGCATTGGATTACTATAAAAATGCCATTGGCAGTGAAGGGGTTAACACTAGGGGGCGGGTAAGGGGTTAAGTGTGTTCCTGGGTGTGTTCTAACTGTATGGGGGGGTGGACTCACTAGGAGAAATCACTGATCTTCTGTTCATACATTGTATGAACAGAAAATCAGCGTTTCCCCCGCTGACAGGACCGAGAGCTGTGTGTTTACACACATAGCTCCCGGTCCCCGCTCTGTAACGAGCGATCGCGTGTGCCCGGCGGCAATCGTGCCCGCCGGGCACGCGCACAGGACTCGGTGGCGAGCGGAGGGTGCGCGTAGGCCGTCGGCGGCGCGCATGCGCCCCCTAGTGGCCGCAGAAGTCCTGACGTAGAGCTACGGGCTCTCGCCCAGGAGAGCCGACCTGCCGCCGTATAACTGCGGCGGCTGGTCGGCAAACGGTTAAACACCTTTATAGGTTACCTACTTAGTGTTAAGCCGCGTACACACGGCAGAGAACCTCGACGGGCAGAACACATCGTTCCGCCCGTCGAGGTTCTCTGCCGGCCGTCAGATTCGGCGACCCGCCCGTCGGGAATGGCAACCAGCCATTCATCCAGACGGGCCGTCGAGCAAATAGAGAACATGCTCTCTATTTCTGCTCGACAGCATTCCCGACGGGATGCTCGCCGAGAGCGTACACACGGCCGAGGTTCTCGCTGGAATGCAGCTTCCAGCGAGGTTCTCGCTGGTTTCTAGCGAGAACCTCGGTCGTGTGTACGCCGCCTTACAGAGGAGTTCTAGTTCTAGAATTATTTCTCTCGCTCTATCGTTTGCGGCGAACCAGAGCAACGACATGGCGCCACTACTGGTCCAGGCTGGAAGATCTTTTTAATTTTTTTAAGTGAAGTATTAATAAAAATATCCTCTGAGCACACTGATTGTTATTGTTCTCATTTAAGATAATTATCACTGGGGTAGTGCAACAATTAAGGATAATGAAATACATTTACGAAAGACGTGTAGGTTGCTCACTTTGCATAGAAGTTGCACTTTACAAAATAATTTTCCCCAGAGCTTGGTGAGTGTGTGAAATTTCACATGTAATGAATACCCGATCAAGTGCAAGGAAGATTTTTTTATAATTAAACTTTATTACATTTTTTCTTTACATGCCTTGACACTTACAGTAAAAGGCAGCTCGATACTACCTTCCTTAACTATATGGTGGTTTCCGGTTCTCCCCCCCCCCCCCCCCAAAAAAAAAAGTGCAAGGAAATTAACCTCTTGACAACTGGGCACTTAAACCCCCTTCCTAACCAGACCAATTTTCAGCTTTCGGTGCTCTCACAATTTGAATTACTCAGTCATACAACACTGTACCCATATGAAATGTGTGTCCATTTTTTGCGTTTCTGTTATAAAATTAAAAAATAATAGTCATTTTTGTTCATACATTTTGGCCAAAATTTATACTGCTACATATCTTTGGTAAAAAATAACCCAAATTTGTGTATATTATTTGGTCTTTGTGAAAGTTATAGGGCCAGATTCAGGTACATCTGCGCATTATTGGACCGGCGTAGCGCACCACCTTTACGTTAGACTGGCGCAATGTAGCGGCACAATCACCCTATTCTCGTCGCTTTTACGCAGAAATGAGCGCCTGCGTAACGTTATTTCTGAGGCGCAAGGCGGAGTAATACAAATTGGGAAGGACGTGGGCGTGTTACATTGAAATGAGCCGTGACCCCATGCAAATGAAGGGCCGGCCGGCTCGCGCATGCGCGCTTGAAGCATACCATGTCAGCACCTCTGTGCGCATGCTCCCAACTCGGGAAGAGCGCAATCAGTGAAATTGGAAGTGGACTAGTGCAAAATCATGAACTACGCAGAATGCATAAATAGACAGACAGAAACGCACTTCCTTTGCAAAAGTACATCCCTTTGTATCCCTCCCTATACAGCAAGGTGCTTTTGTTCTGTTGTTAGTTGCGTTGTGGTTTGTCTTTGTGATATTTGTGGACTGTGTGATCTTGTGTTTGTTAGAAGATATTTGTAAGTGATTTTTGGTGACTGCTTGTGCGAGTTTTTGCTTGATAGTTTTTTGTTCGTTTGTTTTCTTGCTTGATTTTTCCTGCTTGTTTTTGTGAGTGATTTTTCCTGCTTGTTTTTGGGAGTGATTTTTGCTGATTGTTTGTGTGAGTGATTTTTGCTGACTGTTTGGGAGAGAGTTTTTGTATGAGTATGACTGAGAGAAAGAGGAAGTTACATTTTACTTTTGGGGAGAAACAAATTCTTTCCCGGGCCATTTCCCAATATGGGCGTTACCTCCACGGCGCGGAGAGTGCCAACACCACCCCGGCCAGGAGGAGAGAGATTTTGGACAGGATTACTGATGAGGTGAATGCATCGGGGGGGGGGGGGAGACCCGGACACGGTCGGGGGTTGAAAAGAAGACCAATGACCTTAGGCGTCT
Source organism: Rana kukunoris (assembly GCA_029574335.1). NCBI lineage: Eukaryota > Metazoa > Chordata > Amphibia > Anura > Ranidae > Rana > Rana kukunoris. The sequence continues at coordinate 342,195,165 of CM056050.1, forward strand.
GGTCAAAAAGAAGCTGGCCAAAATGCTAGCCCATGCCAGGGCCACAGGAGGGGGCCCACCATGCCCTGTTAGGCTGACAGCGGAGGAGCGTGCGGTGGCCCAGACCTTTCATAGGCAAGAAGTGGAGGGCCTGCCTGGCTATGACTCAAGTCATGAAGGCGTGATGCCAGGTAAGGTTTTTTTGCCCTATCAGGTGTGTAGCATGTGTGGGGGAGGGTGAAAGGGAATATGTGGCAAGTGTGTGGATCCTCCAACCTGTGAATGTTTTGTGTCATCCACAGATGTGCAGGAGGGTGCTGGGCCATCTGGGCTGACCGCACCATCCCCAGGACAGCAGCCTGATGAGGACCCCCCGACAAGGCCGGAGTCCTCGGAGGAGGTTGAAGAGGAGGAGGAGTTGGAGGAGGAGGAGTCCATGTCAGGCAGTGGACTTTTGGTTTGGCAGGACTCTTCCCCTCTGGCTGGCAGCAGCCAGCCCTCCATAAGGGGTAGCCCCTCCCACTCCTCCCCCAACAGGGCACCCCTCCCAAGGGGCTCCCCTTCTCCCCGGCCACAAGCATCAGCTGGAGGCAGGAAGGTGACCCAGAAGACCAGGGGGGTGGCCGATCTTCTGCCCGCCAATCTGAGAAGGGACCAGTTCCTTCAGACCCGCAATCTGGGAGAGGTCAGCCAGACTTTGGTGCGGGTGGAGGAGAGCCTGTCCTCCATAAAGGATACGCTTGGGGACCTGGACTGCCACTCCCTGACTCTTACAAACTGCCTAAACGACCTGCAGACTACAACAGCAGGCGTTGGGCAGGATGTGAGGGCCCTCACCCAGGCTATCCAGGCCAACACGGTAATACTAGGTGCTGGCCTGACCAGAATTGCCGTGGCCTTGGAGGGCAGGCCGCCAGGTGGGCAGAGACCAGGGGCTGCTCCTCCTTCCCCGGATTACCCCCTCCCCAATAAGTCTCCCCTGAGGAGCCGGGGCCGTGGCCGGGGGCGCCCCAGACGTGGCTCACGTCAACGGCATTAATTTGTTTTTCCCCTTTTTTTTGGCCTGTTTTTAATTTTTTTTGCCTTTTTTTTTTTGCTGGAAAATTTTTGTTTTTGCTGGGCATTTTTTTATTTTTGGGTTGTGAATGCTGTTTGAATGTGGGGGTGACATTCCGGCCGGAAAAGGGGTGTCACCCTCATCTTTGGTGGAGAAGGGTTCCCCAGGACCAGGGAGAAGTGATCCCCAGGTCTGTGTGAATGGTGTATGAATGTACAGTGACATAATTGGAGCCTTGGCGTGGCGTTGCTGCTCACAAGTCCGGCATGGTGGACTTGTGCCAATCCAATTTGATGAGGATGTGGGGTGTGCGTGCTAGGGACCACAGTGGTGTGCATGCATGCATTCTCATTGTGCCTTGATTAATGTGTGTGTTTAACGTGCAAAGATGCAGAATGTGAGCTGGCATGAGATGGGGTCATGAGATGGGGTCCCAGTGCATATGCAGAGTCACCTTGAAGGGAAAAGACAGGAGGATGTTAGTCGTGCATGTGCCCCTTGTGCATCATGGGGGGGACAGTCATGCCTGCCACCCATGTCACTCACCAACCAGCCAGCTGTCCCCATACATGTTCTGTTCGAAATCTGTGGGGATGGGGCTCTGATTGTATATGTAGCTGTCATGGGTGTCATGGGTAGTGTCATGTGTTGGGCTGGTGATGTCCTCCTGCAGGGTTGTGGTTAATTCCATGATGGCATGAGGGGTGAATCTGAAGAGGCGAGAAACCTCAGAATCACTCATGCCATAGATGTCTATGCGTGTGTGATATATCCTCTCCCGTGAAGAGTGAGGGGCTTGTATCAGATAAGAATATTGTATTAGATTAGATTAAATTGTAAAGTTTATATAAGCAAAAAAAATTTTTTCCAAAAAAAAAAAAATCCAGTGCCCTCCTCCTTCTTTGCTCCTCTAAAGTCAGTAATATAGCTATGAGCATGGATGCCACTGGCATGTTGGCATACAGTTTGTTGGCAACATGTGTGACTGCTCAGCTCCTCACTAACAATGTTGCTTTATCTGACATGTAGACGAATTGTCTAATTTTATACCAGCTTTTATATGGTCTAATTTTAGACAGGACTTTTAGCTGTTGCGCACAGCGCGTAGCCTGCGCTGCACCAACGTTATTTTGTGATTCCCCGTAACTCCCTCATTAGCATATTTGAATAGCAAATCAATGGTGTGTCTAGCGCAGTTTTGCGCGGACGGATGCGCCTGTCTATCGAAATTAAATTACGCTGGACAAAAAAAAAAAGATTTCTTGCGTATCTCGTTTTAGGGATGCGGAGTATCGAAACGCATGCGCACATTTAGACTTACGCCGCGCATCTCCTGTTACGCCGGCGTAATCGCTCTGTGAATCTGGCCCATAGAGTCCACAAGTTGTGGTGTCAATATCTGAAAATTGATCACACCTGAAGTACTGATGGCCTATCTAATTTCTTGAGACCCTAACATGCCAGAAAAGTACAAATACCCCCCAAATGACCCCTTTTTGGAAAGAAGACATTCCAAGGTATTTAGAAAGAGGCATTGTAAGTTTTTTAGGTTGTAATTTTTTTCGCCACAATTATTTTTTTTTCACAAAATTGTCATATTAGCAGGTTATTTCTCACACGCAGCATATGCATACCACAATTACACCCCAAAACACATTCCAACCAATGTTGGAAGAAATTCCCTTCTGGGACACCAGTCCTCAATACAGGTATTGCTATTGGGCAATTTCCCCTTACCGCTTGTACTAGGGCAATGATCACCAGTTTAAATGCAGAATGGGAATGCAGACAACAATAAAATCTTGACAGAAGATTTAATCCTTCCCCAATATTGAAAAAAAAAAAAAAGTTTTTCACTTGAGACTCTACTATCGGTTGTTGGCCAGCATTAGTTTTAGGCAACTGAATAGATGTAAGTACAGAGACAGATAAACAAAGTTTATGTAATGCTTTGCAGGGCTTGGAAGGTATGCTGCCCTGAGGGGAGTAGGTTTTTACCATCCAGCTGTCTACAGTTGTCTATAGACACTCTACCCTATTACATTATCATTATACGGTGTTTGCACATGCACATTCAGTCTACTGTATATACTTTAAAAAAAAGGTCTAGAATAAATGGTAAATTCCTTGAATATTTCTAGACAAAGCTTTTCATAACCCAAAATCTCCTTTGTAAGGTCCACAGAAACCCATTTTGTATTGTTAGTAAGTAGTATATACTGTATATATAGCGCAACAGACATTGGGCCAGATTCATGAAAGGTTACGCTGGCGGATCGAGTGATCCGCCAGCGTAACAGTGGCTTTGAGCCGGCGTTTCTGTTTTCTGTAACCAGAAAACAAGAAACGCCGGGTTGAAGTTCCGATGCGATGAGCGTAACTGAGTTTCGCCATCGCATCGTTACTTCAACTTAAAAATGGCGCCGGGGGCGTTCCCGCCGATTTACGCTCAAAAAATATGTTAATGAGCGGAAATCGGCAATTCACGATCGAAATCCGGCGCGACGCAGTGACGTTACGACGTTTCCGGACGGGATACGCGGCGCATAGATATACCTACATGGGGCTGGAGTATCCTATGTTAGGTATAGGCGTCGTCATCGCGTCGGGAAAAAAAAAAAAAAACGTCGCTTGCGTAAAACGGTCATGAATGGGAATGTGACGTCATTGACGTTCATTCACAGATTTTGGAGCATGCGCACGGGGATGTTTTGACACTCGACGCATGCGCAGTACGTCGGCGGCGGGATCGCGCGTAGTTAGCATACTACACGCCCCGTACCCGCGACATTTGAATTCCGCCGGCTCATTTGCGATGCGCTGCCGCAACTTTAGGAGCAAGTGCTTCGTGAATGACAGCACTTGCTCCTAAAAATTCGGCAGCGCAACGCAAATGAGAAGCGTTACTCCAGAGCAAAGATGCTCTGGAATACGTGAATCTGGCCCATTATGTACAGTGACAGGAAATCGATGTGATAGATAGATAGATAGATAAATAGATAGATAGATAGATAGATAGATAGATAGATAGATAGATAGATAGATAGATAGATAGATAGATAGATAGATAGATAGATAGATAGATAGATAGATAGATAGATAGATAGATACCTTTTTCAGAAAATCGAGTTCTTGAAATTTATGACGAATACATTTTCAAAGGCTTTCCATACTATTTTTTTTTTTTTTTCTGACACATCTCTCACCTCAAAACTATTCAGTTTTTGGAGAACACATCAAACCATCCTGAAAAACAACACTGCCTAATCAATGGCAAATGTTCTGAAGTAAGTTCTACTAGTGCACTGCTTGCCTTATTTATTTATAGTGGGACTGTGACATATGGTATTACGTCTTAATAATTTTATGCATGGCCTTTCTATTTGTAAGGTTTGAATTAGCACAGATTAAAATGATTCTATGTCTAAAAAAAAAGAAAAAAAAACATGAGCCACTAATAGAATGACCAGTATACAGTCAAACCTTTTGATTTCGCCCTTGCAGGGATCATCAGTTGTGAACAAGAAATGCAGAGGAACTGGCACAGGTCAGACCCTGGGAGGTGCTTGGCTTTCATTTCCTTGCTTGATGTCATCCATGAACATGGAGGTGCTCCAGGACATTCCTTGTGGCACTTAAGCGACTGCTGTAATTCTGCAAGAATTGTTAAAGGGTGTATTTTGAATGTTTGGAGAGGGGGTGTTTCATAAAGGTTTGGGACCGCGTATATATGTCTAGATGCAGATTTATATACCAGAGGGAAATTTAAAAAAAAAGTATAATACAAAGCACATTATAAAAGCCTAGCTTAGTATTATTCCATGCCTGTTATGCGGTTGAAATTTGTACATTGGGCATTGTACCCTTGTTCTGTTTATTTGTATTTACCCTTGCAACTGCTAACTGTTGACCTATTTCTAGTTTTTTATTTTTTCAAAACTAATAAAAATTATTATAAATCCTAGCTTGGATTTGGTTCATATTAGGAACATTTGGTAAACATGTTTAGTTCACTTATTAAAAATGTATCTTGATATCATTTTTAAATTTACTTAACCTTCATAGCGGTATTCCCAAGTGTGGCTCGGGGTGAAATTTCAGTACCATTAGAGGTAACCCGAGAGCCACACTCGGGATTGCATTGCAGGATCCTGGTGCAGCAGCATACTTACCTTGTCCCCAGGATCCTGCGATGTCTCCCCGCTGTGTGTGCGAGCCGCCGTGTCTCACTCGTTTCATAGCGCCGAGCTCCGTTCTCTGCGAGCGTTGCGGCGCACGGGGATTGAGCGCCAAATTCTAAAAAATAAAAACACAGTATAGATATAGGGCCAGATTCTCAGAGGCGCTACGACGGAGTATCTCCGTATCGCCGTTTTTTTTGCCGGGTATTTATGCAAGTGATTCCTTGAATCACTTTGGCATAGATACGCCTGAAGATCCGACAAGTGTAATACAATTACACTTGCGGATCGTAGTTGTAATGACAACTCCGGCCACTAGGTGGCCTTTACATTGTTTTCTCATTTGCCTATGCAAATGAGGCTACTACGCAGATTCCCGAATGCTTTTACGCTGCCTCGTCGTCGCGTACGTTGTTTTCGTCCGCGTAAGGTTTCCCCTGCTAATATGAGGGGTAACCTTACGCAGTACCGTCGGATGCCGTCGGGTGCCGTCGGATGCCATGTTAAGTATGGCGTCGGGTCAGCGTCGGCTTTTTCCATCGGTTACGTCATTTTACTAATTTGTTCGCGAATAGGGCATTGCGTAGTGACGATCACGTCGTTTTGACGTTGGTTTCAACGATGCTTTCCGACGTGAGCTGGAGCATGCGCACTGGGCTTTTTCCCCGGCCGGTGCATGCGCAGTTCGATCGACGCGGGGGCGCGCTTAATTTAAATACAAGCCGCCCCCTTTGAATTACGCGGCCTTACGCAGGGCCATTTACACTACGCCTCCGCAAACTACTGAGCAAGTGCATGGAGAATACGGCACTTGCTCTGTTAAGTTGCGGCGGCATAGTGTAAATGGCTTACGCTACGCCGCCGGAATTATGTGAGAATCTGGCCCACAGTATACAGTAAATTTACAGATTTCAGTATTGTATCAAATCATTTCACACCCCCTTTCTCCCTAGTAGTTAGTCCAGTGCCCTGCATGTAGTTTTATGTTATAAAGACTGTTCTTTCTGCCTGGAAACTGGAGATTGTCCATAGCAACCAAAAAGTGTCTGTTTATATCAAAAGTGCTTTTAGACCAGCTAGAAAACAGCGATAATAAATTTGAATTACCGTATTTATCGGCGTATAACACGCACAGGCGTATAACACGCACCCTAACTTTAAGATGGAAGTTTCAGGAAAAAAACTTTCCACAGCCCCCTGTGTATAACACGCAGGCACAGTTTACCCTCTATTTTCAGGGTAAAAAAGTGAGTGTTATACGCCATTAAATACAGTACTTGCAGAATTGAGCAATAGTGATTTGTGGGGAAATTCATCATCAAACACTAAAAGTAATGACAGCGACAATTCTGCAACTGCGCAAATTTCAGTGATTTTGATTATTAAATTACAGGCCTACAATATAAAACACCAAACTTTCATGCCGCTTTCAGCATCAAAAATCTGACATAATCATATCGCCAGGGAGGCTAAAGAAAACAGATTTTGTGTACTAAGCTGAATAAATGTATGTGACCAAGCATTTACGTTGTTATCTTCATATTGCGCGCACCGGCGTATAGCGCGCACCCCCAACCTGGAAGAAAAAAAAAAAAAGGAAATACTTAGTTTGAATGCCCCTCGTCGGTGTCTTGCCCGGCATCCATCGGCGGCCTTGTCCGGTCTGGCGTCCGTCTGCGGCCGTGGTGGTGTCCTCCCCGCTTCTCCCGCTGTGCGTCTCTGAGCCGATCCCCGCTTCCCACGCTGTGTTTGAACGCTGCCACCGACATATACCGAGCACTGTACACTCGGGCGCGCTCGGCCATGCTCGGCTCCTCTCGCATAAAGGCTAGGAGGTGGCACAGGGCGTGACCGTGAGGGGAGCCAAGCCTGGCCAAGTGTACCCGAGTGTACTGCGCTCGGTATATGTCGGCGGCGGCGTTCAAACACAGCGCGGGAAGCGGGGATCGGCGATTTTCCCCTGATTTTAATGGGGAAAAAGTGTGTGGTATGTTAGTCAGTACCCACTTGGTTCCCCCTGCCTGCATGCAAGAGAGGGGAGGAGAGAGAGAGGTGTGAGAGGATGGGGTGGAACATGAGGAGCAGTATATGGGGGAGGGCAGGCAGTGGGCAGTATACAGTGGGGGAGCACAATCTAGTGGAGGGGAGCAGTGAGCAGTATATAGGGGGGCAGTATATAGTGGAGGAGAGCAGTATACGGGGGGAGCAGTATATAGTAGAGGGGAGCAGTATACAGGGGATCAGTATATAGTGGAGGGGAGCAGTATATAGTGGAGGAGAGCAGTATACGGGGAGCAGTATACAGTGGAGGGGAGCAGTATACAGGGGAAGCAATATACAGGGGGGCAAAATATAGTGAAGGAGAGCAGTATACGGGGGAGCAGTATATAGTGGAGGGGAGCAGTATTCAGGGGGGAGCAGTATATAGTGGAGGGGAGCAGTATTCGGGGGGAGCAGTATATAGTGGAGGGGAGCAGTATACGGGGGAGCAGTATATAGTGGAGGGGAGCAGTATATAGTGGAAAGGAGCAGTATATGGGTGAGCAGTATTTAGTGAAGGAGAGCAGTATATGGGGGAGCAGTATATAGTGGAGGGAAGTAGTATACGAGGAGAGCAGTATATAGTAGAGGGGAGCAGTATATAGTTGAGAATGCAATGAGCAGTATACAGCGGAAGGGAGCAGTATATGGGGGCAGCAGTATATAGTGGAGGGGAGCAGTATACAGGGGTTTAATGCTTCGTCGCCAATGCTGTATTTTGGCCTAGGCCAACAAGGCCCAGGCCTAGGGCAGCACTTTGCAGGGGGGCAGCATGAAAAGAGTCCCCGCCGGCTTATGAGGTGGACTGGGCCACAAGACAAATCGGTCTGGCACCCCCATAAAGTGGCCCCACTGCTGCCGGTATGATAGGGATGGTGCAGACACAAGGGACACTGACATGATCACCTATACCTGGCAGGTAGGTAGTAGGACTCTCCTGCCCTGCAATCCTTTGCTTGTGTCAGTTGTACATATTAAGGAATCTTAATTGTATTTCTGTTGATTGCTAAAAGAAAAATAAGCAGATGGATTTATTTGTTTCTGGCCCCCAATCCTTCCTTTGCTCACTGCCTGGACCACATACCTCCATCACTGTGCTATATGTTTTCTGCTGAACCACTGGAATGTTTATATCCTCTTAGTCCTCCTCATAAATTTAGCAGAAATTTGTGCTTAACGTAGAACTATAGGCAACACTTTGTTTTACATTTTGGATAAAGTAAGGGAGGTTTTTGTGCCATCTGTTCATTTCCCTTAATTTCCTGCCCCATAGCCAAACAGGAAGTGAGAGGAAATCTCTGCAGATTAAGGGAATCCCTCCCCCCAAGGCCCTCAGAACTAGTGTCCCCACTGGAAAAATTCAGGGCAGGTCTTAAACAGGAAGGGGTGTGACCTTGACAGGAAGGAGTGGACCATATTTAAATTAGGGGTTGCATGAGTTTAGTCAGGCCTAGGGCAGCACAAAACCTAAATACACCACTGTTGGTCGCTGTATGCTGAAGACTCCACTTCTGGTGGGCATGTTGAAGATGCTGACTTACTGAGAGAAAAGTAACCAGCCTTAAGAAAAGTGCTATGGGTAAACACCATAAAAGAGGTGGTGAGTTTGCAGAAGACTTTCTCAGTTCTTCCCAAGTCATTAGAACCTCGATCTCTAAGGAGCTAAAACCCTGAGACAAAAAAGATACATTAGAGGCAGGGTCGGGACAAGGGGTGGGCAGGAGGGGAAGGGGGCTGCCCTGGGCGCAATGGTTTATTGTGAAGTTGGGGGAACCCTGTGCCAGCTGCTTCTGTTACAAGGCTGACAGGAGTGTGGACAGTGGCATCGCTGCTGACCCTAACCCTAATGGAAGAGAGGGCAGTTTGGAATCTTGCCCTGGGCACTGGATGACCTTGTCTCAGCACTAGTTAGGAGGTAACATATGCAATTCATAATTTTGATTTATTTTGCATTTGAAAGTAGGTTCAGAAACGGCATGAAAATTGCTGTATATATAGGCAGCATTAGAGTGGTTAAGCTTTGGAACACTTTTCTGCAGTAACAGCAACAAAGATAATGGAAATAAAATAAAATAAAATAGGATTTTCTTTTGATATCCAAAGTTATCCTGGCTAAAAATTATAGAATATTTTGGTCTGTGGAATTGATATTCCTGCCACTGGAGAGTTTTCTTTGTGGTAACAATGCAATAGCTGCTCAAGGGGGTTTGTTTAGCCTTCCTGTATACCAGTGCCTGACTTTTGTTCTTGGATGAGCTTTTTGGCAGAAAACAATCATCCAAATCAAGTTTTGGCCTTTTCAAACTACTGAGCACTGCATGTGACCCAGAAGATTTCTATACACTGTATTAAGAAATGTATTGGCCTTACCAAACTTTGTGGTCTGAGCACAAAGCAGAAACAATCTAATCAAGCAGCAATAACCAGTATAGTAGGTGGAAATAACAAGAACGTTTTTCAAAAATGACTTAGGCCACATGCACACAAGACTCTGTTAAACTCTGTTAAACGCGTGTTCAGGGGCAGTTGGACACTTATTTTAACCCAATTTAATGTTATTCTATGTGTCCATGCACACAGTCTCGTTTATTGCCATTTTTAGGCAGTTGCGTTTAACCTCGTTTTTCCAAAAGCAATAAAATGGGTTCAAAAGTTTTCCACATTTCAGATGCAAAGCGCGGCAAAACATCGCTAAACAATTTAGTTTGTAGGCTTTTTTAAGGGTGACCTATTTTTTTACATTAGAAATCTCAAAAATGATGGCAAATGATGAAAAACCATAAAAAAAAATATAAAAAAAAAATGTAATTGTTTGCATTGCATTGTGGACAATCCACAACTTGTGGCAGGTGACGTGACAAGTGGACAATTCACAACTTGTGGCAAGTGGACAATCCACAACTTGTGGCAGGTGTCGTGGCAAGTGGACACTCCACAACTTGTCCGTAAACGACGCTACTCAAACAACGAATGACATAACGACGTGATTTCGCGCAATGCACGGCGGGAAATTTGTGAACGGAGCATGCGCAGTTCGATCGCCGCAGGAACGCGCCTATTTTAAATGCTTCACGCCCCCTACTCGCGTAGATGGATTGCGACGGGAGAAATACACTACGCCGCCGTCGTTTACTGGACAAAATCTACCTGGATTCCACGTAGAGCCAGGTAAAAAACGGCGGCGTAGTGTATTTCTGATACGCTACGATAATCTAATTCTCTCTGAATCTGGGCCTATATTTTTATGTTGTATAGATAGATAGATAGATAGATAGAAAACAAGCTGCGCGTGATGACGTCATCACTACATCCAGAGCCCCGGAGTAAACGGGCTGTGTTAGCCGGCCGGCTACTAATTTTCACATGCGATTTTTTATCTTCTCATTGTAAGTGCAATTTATTTTTTATTTTTTACATTAAAATGTTTTACTGGATTACGCTATGTCAGCTTTCTTTCCTTTCTCACTTGGCTGTAATCACATTTGACCATCTGTGAGCGGTGGGAGATCTTTCAGATACCAGAGAAACGATTTCCTGTGACATAGACCCCCAGGCTGGGTTAGGCGGCGTACACACGATTGGACATATCCGATGAAAACGGTCCGCGGACCATTTCCATCGGATATGTCCGATCGGGAGTTTGATCCGATGGCGTGTACACACCATCGGATCAAATTCCCCGCCGCCGGACGGCGCGGTGACGTGGCGGTGACGCGGCGGTGACGTTGACGCCGCCGCGTCACCGCCACGTCACCGCACCAGGAAGTAAAACACTTCCGCGCATGCGCCGAATCCATTCGGCAGCGGCGCGGCGGCGGTGGGGGCCGACATGTCTGCTGGTAAGTGTACTAACCAGCAGACATGTCGGGCGGACAGATTCCCACCGGATAGATTTCAAAGCTTGCTTTGAAATCTGTCGGGTGGAGAAATCTGTCCGCTAGCCCATACACACGAGCGGAGATGTCTGCTGAAACGGTCCATCGGACCGTTTTCAGCGGACATATCCCCTCGTGTGTACGCCGCCTTAGAAATCCACACGCCAACAGAAGATCTCTAATTGGGATCTTTATTTTCGGTAAGAGGCAGTTTGTTTGGAAGCTGGAGGATCTCCTTTCTATCTCATCACTGTTTTGTGGTTTCTTGTGGTTTGATGTCACCATTTCACCTGCAGGAGAGCAGTCCATTTTCAGCTATTGAATCACCATCTGATGCGGTTTTACCTTTGAAAATAGGACTGTGATTTGCCTACCCCTTTTCACTGGGACATATTAGAATGTGATGCAAATAGGGCAACTTATTTGTTACAGTGATCTCAACACATCAATAGCACAACGATTTTAATTATTTATGCGATTTGTTTTTTTTTATTGAATGATCACTTTATTTTGCGCAGCATATATTCTTTACTTATTATTTTGTGTGTGTCTCACATTTGAAGTGGCAGCATTTAGTATTTGTCGTTTTTTGACAGCGCAGTATCACCACAATTTTTACAGATAGATAGATAGATACATAGATAGATACATAGATAGATAGATACATAGATAGATACATAGATAGATACATAGATAGATACATAGATAGATACATAGATAGATAGATAGATACATAGATAGATAGATAGATAGATAGATAGATAGATAGATAGATAGATAGATAGATAGATAGATAGATAGATAGATAGATAGATAGATAGATACATAGATAGATACATAGGGCCAGATTCACGAACACTTGCGCTGGAGTATTTGGATATGCGCCGCGTAACTGTGATGATGCGCCGTCTTTTCTATGTGCCCGTACCCACCAAACTAGATGCGCCCAATGGGCCAGATTCATGAAAGGTTACGCTGGCGGATCGAGTGATCCGCCAGCGTAACAGTGGCTTTGAGCCGGCGTTTCTGTTTTCTGTAACCAGAAAACAAGAAACGCCGGGTTGAAGTTCCGATGCGATGAGCGTAACTGAGTTTCGCCATCGCATCGTTACTTCAACTTAAAAATGGCGCCGGGGGCGTTCCCGCCGATTTACGCTCAAAAAATATGTTAATGAGCGGAAATCGGCAATTCACGATCTAAATCCGGCGCGACGCAATGACGTTACGACGTTTCCGGACGGGATACGCGGCGCATAGTTATACCTACATGGGGTTGGAGTATCCTATGTTAGGTATAGGCGTCGTCATCGCGTCGGGAAAAAAAAAAAAAACGTCGCTTGCGTAAAACGGTCATGAATGGGAATGTGACGTCATTGACGTTCATTCACAGATTTTGGAGCATGCGCACGGGGATGCTTTGACACTCGACGCATGCGCAGTACGTCGGCGGCGGGATCGCGCGTAGTTAGCATACTACACGCCCCGTACCCGCCCAATTTGAATTCCGCCGGCTCATTTGCGATGCGCTGCCGCAACTTTAGGAGCAAGTGCTTCGTGAATGACAGCACTTGCTCCTAAAAATTCGGCAGCGCAACGCAAATCAGTAGCGTTACTCCAGAGCAAAGATGCTCTGGAATACGTGAATCTGGCCCAATAACGGGTCATTTGCGACCGGCGGAACGTTCCGACGCCAGAGTATCGTCAGCGCTTATTTTCGCTGGGCGCATCAGTCGCGCCTATTGATTTCCCCTGCAAATATGCAAATGAGGGATTTTTCCCAATTCACGATCGGATTAGCACCATACGCTGGCTACATGCGCCGCGCGTATCTGGTCCGTCCGGCGCAAAGTTATTTCTACAAAAGGCTGCTTTATCTTTACTCCAGACGGTCACAGGTCAGCAGGAGAGCAGCTACAGCAGCGTTACCAACGAAACTAGCAAGCTGAACAACAACACTAGCAAGGACAACACCTCTGTGTGCCAACATGCCAGGGGCACTCGTGGTCCTAAGACTAGTACTGGGTCCCTCGCTACGGAGGAGGCGGGCACGTGAGAGGATATACCGCACTCGTATGAACCTCTTTGGCATGGGGGATGAGGAGGTGTATCGCCTCTTCAGATTCAGCCCAGATGCAATACTTGAACTAACCACAACCCTGCAGGGTGACATCACCAGCAAGACACACCGATCACAAGCAGTGCAGCCACTGGTGAAGGTCCTGGCAACACTTCATTTCCTTGCCAGTGGATCATTCCAGCGTACAAGTGGAGTGGTGGCTGGGATGTCACAGTCCTCCATAAGCAGATGTGTGCACCAGGTTGTCCCTGCAATCCTCAGACGCATGTCCAACCAGTTCATCAGACCCACCACTGAGGAGCTGCGGCTGAAGGCAATGACAGATTTCTACAACATTGCCAGATTCCCACGCACCATCGGGGCCATTGATTGCACACATGTGGCCCTCCAGCCCCCCAGTGCCACAGAGCACATATACCGCAATCGGAAGCATTGGCATTCCATCAACGTACAGGTGATAGCCGATGCCCAACGCCTCATATGGCACGTCCGTGCCAAACACCCCGGGTCCAGCCATGACAGCTTCATATACCGTCAGAGTCCCATCCCAGCAGAATTCGAACAGAACATGTATGGGGACAGCTGGCTGGTTGGTGAGTGACATGGGAGTCAGGCATGACTATCCCCTCCCGTCATGCACAACAGAAATCGCACATGCATGACTAACATTCTCCTGTCTTTTACCTTACAGGTGACTCTGCATATGCACTGGGACCCCATCTAATGACTCCTTTCCGGAACCCCCAAACCAGAGGAGAGAGAAAATACAATGAAGCACACATCAAAACCCGTGCAGTGGTGGAGCAAACATTTGGGCTCCTGAAGTCCCGTTTCCGCTGCCTGGATAAGTCCGGGGGGACCCTATTGTATTCCCCTACCTTTGTGTGTCAGATCATCGCTGCATGTTGCATACTACATAACTTTGCTATGAAAAAAGGCCTAGAGATTGACATACGTGATGACCTGACCCCCGACCCACACAGTCCCCACCTGGCAGAGGACACCCAGTCTGCTGATGGAAGAGCAGTCAGGAGGGTCCTCGCCGTAGGCATCTTTGGACACTAACCCAAAACATTAATCACACATACAATGCACGCGTGTACACCACTGATGTCCCTAGATCACACACATCACATGCACATCGCATTGGATTAGCCCAAGTCCAGCATGTAGGAGTTGGGAGCAGTAACGCCGCGTCAAGGCCCCAATGATGTCACTGTCCATTCACACACCTTTCACACGTCATTCATTCAGCCGTGGGGTTAACTTCACCACCACGGCCGAGGGTGACACCCCTTACTTTCAGGAGTGCCACCCTCTCACATTCACACACCATTCACACTGCAACGTGTGCAGTATCAAAAAATAAAAATAAAATCTCATAACCTGAGAACCAAAAAAATTAACAAAAACTCATGTCCTGAGTATAAACAATAATAATAAATAAAATAAATAAACTCATGTCCTGAGTATAAACAAAAATATATAACAACCAAAAAAACAAAAAACCCTCATCTGGGATGACGGGGGCTCCTCCTTGGGGGCACTCTCGGGCTCCTCATCTGCCTGGAGGGAGTGGGTGGTGGTGGTGGTGGGGGGGCATCAGGAGGAGGCTGATCCCCGGGTGGGCCACTCCTGGGAGCTGTTGGCTGCATGCCCTCCAATGCCACAGCGATACGGCTCAGATACAAATTTGTTTGGGCCTGCATCCTCAGCTGGCGGGTGATCTGATGCCGCTGGTCACGTTGCCGCTGCCTCCCCTCTTCCCGAATGGCAGCAGTGTTGTCTCGAACAGCTGCTGTCAAGTGCCGGATATCAGCCTGCACCTCCCCCAGGCTGGTCACAACGCCCTGCACACGACTGGGCAGCTGTGACATAGAGCCCAGGCTGTCTGCGACCCTGTCTAGGTGGCCAGCCATCTCCCCCATTTGCTGGGTCTGTTTCGCGTGGTCCAAAAGCACCTGGTCTTCGACCAAATCACACACCCCCCTGGTCTTCCGGGTGGCCTTCCTGGGGGCAGAGGAAGGTTGTCCCCGTGGGGATGGAGTCGCCCTTGAGGGGCTACCTAGGATGGGGGAGGGGATCACAGAGGGCCCTGCAGAGGAGGAGGACTCCTCCAACATTAAAATGAACTCCTGTTCAGGGACAGGCTCCTCCACAACCACCTCTGCTGAAGTGGTGTGGGCACTCTCCTCCTCCACCTCGGTGTCTCCAGCACCCAGGGCCTCGTCTTCAGCATCCCGTTGGGGGGTTGGGGTGGACTGGCCGGCACGAGATGGCCCAGCACCGTCATCTGTGGATGACACAAAGCAGACACATGTTGGTGGTCCCACACACTTGGCACATGTACCCACCCCCGCCCCACATGCAACACACCAAAAAGGGGGTAAAAATCACTTACCTGTCCTGGAGCCTTCCTCTACGGAATCATAGCCTGGGACCCCCTCCAACTGCTCCCTGTCCAGGCAGCGGGCGACCACCTCCTCCTCCGCGGTCAGGGTGACAGGACATGGGGGACCACCACCTGTGCCCCTCTCATGGCTCCTAATGGTGGACACCTTGCCCCTCACCTTGCGCCGCAGGTCATTGATTTTTTTACCAATGTCTGAAGCACTCCGGGTGGAGTACCCCAGCACATTGACCCTGGCAGCTATGGTGTCCAGGATGGCCTGCTTTCTCTCCCGGCTGGTCTTCCTGCTTTTTTTACCATGGAGAAAATCATTAAATGCCTCCATAGCCGATATTATCACTGTGACCTCCTGGGCATTATAATTTAGGTTCCTCCTCTCTCTGGGGGCAGCGGGAGCAGCCATTACAGGGCAAAAGTATCTTCCCTGGGGTGGGGGGAAATGGAACTACTTTTGCGCCGGAATGGCGTTTCCGCCAGCGCTTTTAAGCGCCCAGCGGAACGCATTGCGCTGACGTTTCCCAGGAAGTGGTGCCGACGGAAGTTGTGAGCATGCGCACAAGGGGGCGAGTGGAGCCGCACTCACTGCGCATGCTCCGTGGATGATGCGCTGAACGTAAGCCTCTGCGCTGGGCTCCGCCCATCATTTACATATGATCACACCCAGTTCCACTTGCGTCGGGTTACGCCAGCGCATTATCGTTACTCTGGCGCAAGTTTACGCGCAACTGCTATGTGAATTACAGGACTTGCGCTGAAAGGGTCTTCAGAGTAACGTAAATGAGAAGCGTTACTCCAGAGGAAAGATACTCTCATCTACCTGAATCTGGCCCATAGATAGATAGATACATAGATAGATACATAGATAGATACATAGATAGATAGATACATAGATAGATACATAGATAGATACATAGATAGATACATAGATAGATACATAGATAGATAGATAGATAGATACATAGATAGATAGATAGATAGATAGATAGATAGATAGATAGATAGATAGATAGATAGATAGATAGATAGATAGATAGATAGATAGATAGATAGATAGATAGATAGATAGATAGATACATAGATAGATAGATACATAGATAGATACATAGATAGATACATAGATAGATACATAGATAGATACATAGATAGATAGATGGATATAGTTACGTTAAATATATATAATATCAGGCATGACACTAGAATCCCAAAATGCCAGGTTTGTGGAAAAATAAAAGTATTGTGGAGTGACTTTTTAAACTTTGTATTAGACCCAACTGTAAAAACACAACAGGTTTATAGGTAAGATAGAGTTAACAGAATAGCGTGTTGTAAAGGTCTCTCCTTCCTGACCCAACTTAGGCCTAAAGCTGAAAACCTTATGGGGTGCAGCAGCCTGCAACGCATCAGAAAGCTTTTGTTTATTCTTTGGCAGGCATGTTTAAGACATCCCGGCTTATCTGAAGCCTCTCACTTCTGCTGAAGAGAAAGGCAAACTAATTTGTTGAATGTTAGCAGTGACATTTGGCTTCACCCAGTGACTATCTCATGATTAATTTTCCATATGGAAGTGTAATGTGAGATGCAATGAACCCAGTTGTAAACATACACACAGTTGAACATGAATTCAGCTGTGACCTAAGTAGTTTAAGTAGTAGGAAGAGGACATCTTGGTGTAGATATGAACAAGAGCTATAAATAAGGGTGACCCCAGAGATACTAGCAGAGTGTCACTGTTTTAAGCTAAGTGCTTCTTGGATTTTGTATATCCCTTTGTTAATAGGCTTAATAAAAGGCAAGGATAAAATGGAAGAGAAGTAAAGCGGTGGGTTTAAGCTACAAACCATTACCATAAATCCTTAGAAGGCACTTGTACTAATGATCCTTACTAGAGTTTTTCTTGAAATGAAAGCATTTTTTTACAAATGTTTGGGTGGTAGTGTACTAGTTTTATTGAAGACAGTGTAAGCAGAAAAACCTGTGTGAATCCTAATGCTTTTGAGGTTGTCTGATTAATGCAAATAATGGAACATGGTTAGGTTTCATTTGGTTTAATTGACCTATATAGCAAAAAAACAGGATGCGCTAACAAATAAACAGGATTAGTGTCCATGGATGGTAATCATAGTAAAATAAACCAGAATAGTGTCCATAAGTGATAAACAGAGGATTGATGTCCAACTGATCCTATTCGGACCAGAGTAAATTAATTAGCTTATTCTTGAAAAACACCAGTGGGAAAATTGTGATGATGACAATAAACGTGGTGACATAAACGGGATAGTGTGTTTCATCGGTTCATCCCCCGCTGTATACCTCTTCCCATTCCTCATTTGGACGGGTCAAGTGTTTGCATGGATCGCTTCCGGCCGGAGTCCCAGCATATCACTGACATGCCTGTTTGCATTGATTTTATGTAAGTGTGTTTTTGGCTTTTTTAAATACATTTTTTAAGACGTTATTACACTATTGTGGCCTTTTTTGCTTTTCCCTGGAAATTGGTTCCGAGCTCCCAGCCTGAAGGGGATTGACAACTTACCTGGCCTACTATCTTCCTCCAGTGGTTACACATATGCATTCTGGGGTCTTCTTTTCACTAAGAGACCACCGGCTTTCCGGTAAGCAGTTATTGTTTTCTGCAAGGTGGAGGATCTACTATCAGCACTTTTCTATTGAATGTCACCACGTTTATTGTCATCATCACAATTTTCCCACTGGTGTTTTTCAAGAATAAGCTAATTAATTTACTCTGGTCCGAATAGGATCAGTTGGACATCAATCCTCTGTTTATCACTTATGGACACTATTCTGGTTTATTTTACTATGATTACCATCCATGGACACTAATCCTGTTTATTTGTTAGCGCATCCTGTTTTTTTGCTATTCGTTTATCTGTGTTTGTTACTACAGTCAGGTGCAGCTTCTTTTGAGTTTTTAATCACTTTAGATCACTAGCACCCTGTTGCTTTGCTTTTTATTGTTCCTTTGTTCACCTTAGCGCAGTTGACTTTCTCCTTTTTTCCAATTGACCTATATACCAGTATATGTAAGGCAGGCCATATATTAGGCAATTTTCCTTCCTTGCTACCATGGGTGGAAAGAAATAAAATAGCTTGATTCCCCCATCAATACACTCAGTGTTGATGGGGTAATCCCTTTCGCAGCGCTCTGGTGTTCTGCCAGTGGGGAGGACAGGAAGTTTTCGCCTGCTGGCAGAACACAATGATTAGTCTTGCCAGCTATATCTGGCAGCACTAATTGTTTAAGAAAAACCCAAAAGGCTGTTTGTACACAAGCGCAAACCATCCAACTTGAAGGAGCTGGAGCAGTTTTGCAAGGAGGAATGCGCAAAAATCTCAATGGTAAGATGTGGCAAGTTCATAGAGACTTATCCAAAGTGACTTGGAGCTGTAATAACCGCAAAAGGTGGCTCTAAAAAAGTATTGACTTGAATGGGGTGAATAGTTATGCACATTGAATTTTTCTATTACTTTGTCCTGTTTGTTGTTTGCGTCACAATTAAGATAAAAAAATATTCAAAGTTGTGGGCATGTTCAATAAATTATGCAAATCCTCAAACAATCCATGTTAATTCCAGGTTGTGAGGCAACAAAACACAAAAAATGCCAAGGGGGTGAATACTTTTGTTACCGATGCTTAGTGATCGCTGTGCAACTGTCCTCATTAGGACACAGAATATTTATAAAAGAGGCAAAATGCACTGGCTGGAAAGCTTGCCTCACAATTACTGATCTGATCAATTCTAGAAAGCTCCCAGGTATAGTCGTTGGTGTCAGTGTTGTAGTGGGAAAACTATTCAGCAATGAACAGCCTTTTAATTCTATATTCTGATTGGCATGTGCACCTTTCAGAGAATACTTATCATTATACCAATGAATGCAAAGCATTCTCTGTTTGGACGAGATGGAGAGGCAGTGTAGTGACATCATGCCTATGTTGAGCTGGTGACCTCCTGTGTTCAGTAAGCAGCAGGGTAGCCACTTGGCATGGGAACTAGTGAAGATCACTGTAGCAGATGTGCCTGCTATAGTGATTTCCAACTTCCATGGGGATTGGTCATGTTTTGCATATGCACAGTTACATTGGTCCAAGCTGGAATGAAGGAAAACTGAAGGTTTAGAAACTTTTGAATTTTTATTTTTATTTCAACACGTAAGTCTTAATGTCTTGTAAGTTAAGCAATGAATGGGCCAAGGGAGGCACCATTGTTGGGCTGTGCTTAGGGCATCAGTTGCCCTTACTTCGGCCCTGTTAAGAACATATACAGATAAAGCAAATCGGCAAAGGATTATTTGAAAAAAAATTAATTTAACGTCCCTTGTTGTTGGTCACGTTTGCCAGTCTTCTGTGTCCTTTCAAAGTTTCTTTCAACTACTGTTTGTGTTCTGTCTGCAGCTATGATAAACCACAGAATGACCTTAGCTAATTGAATTTTAATGAGAATTGTACACGTCTAACTGTGTTTAGTGCACAGTCTGAGAATAGAATACTGGCAATGACTTAGATGACTTTAGACCAATCAATTGTAGTAGCAAATTGGTTTTAATTCTACATACCCATTTTGAATTTGTTAGCTGATCTTACATTGTAAACATGAACACAGAAAAAGCTGGTAGTCCAGACACAAATGCATGGATTTTATTCTGCAACATTCACAATGCTTATAAAGGCCAAATAAATAATGTCATGTGCAACTCATAATGGTTATCCATGCTACAATAATTATGATACTTAAAATGCCCATGAGTGTACAGGAAAATGATACATTTAAAACATAAACTCCTTTAGGCTTTTTAGTAGTGCAATAGTAGTCTTGATACTAAAATCACTAAAGACTCGTACATACCATGCGATTGTTGGCAGGGGATTGTCTGTTGACAGACTGTTGTCCTAAAATCTTACTGTTAGTACGCTCCTTTTAACAATTGTTGTCCAACTTTCAACCAATAAATGTTGGCTAGTAAATTTTCGGCAGACACTGGCAGACACTGTTTTGTTCTCAGATTTTCTGATGGTCGGTACACAAATCCGTCACAAAAACAGACCAGTTTCAATCAGACATGTCTGATCGTGTGTACAGGGCCTTACGATGCATTTTGACGGATGTGGTCTAAAGCTGGCCCTACACTAGTAGAATTTCAATTGAAAAGCTTTGTTTTAGGAAAAATTATTCAATTTTCCATTCTTTAGTGAGGTCAAAACTGCAGACGTTTTAGGCAGCAGGGATTTTTTTTTTTTTTTTAAAGAAACAGGATGGACAATTTTTCCTTTGTGAATATATTTATAACAGTGTATGTGTTTTTTGATTCAGGAATATCTATTCATTCCAAAACTGAGCAAATAATATTGTTATGTTTTCCAATGACATTTGTCATTAAATGTAATAGGATTTTTTGTACAAATGTTTTAGTGTATGGCCGGATTAAGATTTTGAGATAACAGTTCATGCTGCTTTCACTTATAGCTTTTAAGTATAGCTACTTTTTGGTACTTTTTTTTCACTCCACATAAACATCTACTTATACAGATAGCATTTGTACACATAGGGTAGTTCTGGTCATTGCCACCTGCCACCCTCTTGATACCATTAACATACACAACATAAACTGGCTCCACTAATGTTTACTCTCTACAAAGCTCATACATGTAACACTAGGTCCTGGAGTTAATAAACAGATGCACGTCTGGATTCCTGTTCAGGGTATTTGCGCAGAAAGAGAAAGAGCATAAGTAGGGTTTACATTCATTCATTGAGAGATTTTGCATAACATAGCATTTTGGAAATTACCTGCAGCTGGCACAGGAATAAGAGGCACACATAACAGCATAAAAATAACTCAACAGTAAGCAAACAAAACATGTTCAACCCAGATGTGCCATTCCTCTGCTAATTGTGTACATGGTTGTAAGTCCTACACATAATCCCGACAAAGGTATATTTAGCAAAAGTTAACAGTATGTGGCCAACAAGTATAAAAACAGCCTTATATTGTGTAAAACATTTTTTTTTTCTTTATTTTCATTTAAAGGTGAAAACCAAGCACACAATTAAACATACAGATGAAATACAAACAAGTGACTATTTTGCTTACCAAAGGATTTGTAGTTTATTCCATAAATAAACAACAAAAACAAGCAGCGCTCTATGAGTTAAAGTAATAAAAACTTTATAGTTGAAAAAGTAAAAAATGGACATCAAACAAATGTACACAAGTTAATATGTCGTGGTGGACAATTAGGGTACATAAAATAGCTACCAATTGCATAGCATTGAAAGGAGTCCTTTGATGGAGTAGTAAAAATCAGAGACTCAAGACTTAGAAAATTAAGACTTTGATAAAGCGTTGAACAACGCGAAACACGTCAGTCACGGTTCCTTTTAAAATATTCTCCACACCCCTTTGACTAGCATTTGCTTGGAGTCCCACATACACACTTGTGTATGAACGCTGCTGTCAGTTTCTGTACTGTGGGATACGGCACCTCGCCAGCCTGTCTGTGTGTGCACATTCGTTCTGGACATCCGTCCATCCCCAGTGGGTGCAAGAATCTCTACACCCGTCGGGTCCTGTGTTTGTTCACGCCCCCTTCACGTGTCAGCACTGTTAAGTACTCCATCACACTTTCGGTTCACTGAATTGACCGCCGGTCCGGTGCCCGCTGTGACACAGCCGCTGCTGTCCACCATCTTGATCCAGTGTCATCTGTACCCTCCTGCTCTCTGGCGCCATCACGACTGTCTCCCCAACGGTCGGTTTGACGGGTTCTTACAGATCTTCACCGCATGTGCAGCCACCCACGGTGACGTGAGTACATCAGTTCACCTGAGTGATCTTCCATCCCCACCACAGCAGTATCCCCTTCTACCATCTAAGGTACTGTGTCCTTATGCATGGGTCACTAAGTCTGATGAACTGACGCCCATAAAGCAGCCCAAGTGATTGATATCAGTCTCTGATTTTTACCACTCCATCACAGGACTCCTTTCAATGCTATGCAATTGGTAGCTATTTTATGTACCCCAATTGTCCACCACGGCATATTAACTTGTGTACATTTGTTTGATGTCCATTTTTTACTTTTAACTATAACGTTTTTATTACTTTAACTCATAAAGCGCTGCCTGTTTTTGTTGTTTATTTTTGTACCCATCCTCCCATGGTTGGCAGCTGCACTGAGTCAAGTATAGATATCCATATATGTATTACTGTGTCCTGCTTCATATTGTTGTAGCGCTATTGAGGGCTTTGTGTTTTGTGTAGTTTATTCCATCCAGGTCTAAGATTTACATTTTTATCAAGATTTACAAGCAGGAGATCACATTTAGAGAGCAACTCCCCTCTGGGTGATCAATGTACATTACAAGGACTTTGACAAACTTTGATACAGAGCCCTATAATGTTTTACTCTGGAGAAAAATAATTTTTTTCTATTATGTCCTTTAGATACTAATTCTGAATGGGTGCGACTGGTATGTTAAGCTGCTGCACCCCTTGTGTTCTGATGAGAAAAGCTGCAATGTCTTTATTCATTTTAAAACATTTACAGGACCACTTACAGGCTAAGTCCACGTTAAAAAAATAAATGCACATATACAGTATATATATATATTATATTATTTTTTACAAAGGTGCATGCAAAGCATTGTACCTGTGACCCTATTTGTACCATATTACCCATTACACCCTAAATGCAGGTTTAACATATAATATGGTGCAAAAGATGGAGTTAGTCTTAAGGCTCTATTCACACCTTGGCGACAAAACGCCCGACGCTTGTGCCGCTGGAGGGGCGAATTTCCATTGCTGTCTATAAGATGGTTCACATCTCACGCTGAACACCGAAACGCCATACGCCTGCCGCCTGAAAAAAAGTCCCAGACCCTTTTTTTCAGGCGGCATTGGCGTTCGGCCATAGACGGCAATGAAAAGAATTTGTTAAAAAAAAAAAAAAAAAGTTAATCGAATCGCGGCAAAGTAAGCCGCGTACGTGGCGTTACTTGTCGCCTAGGTGTTAATGCAGTCTTACTGTAGGGAGTGTCACACCAAAACATACTGTACATTTCTATTTATTTATTACAGGTAGTATGTAACGCCATAAATTTACTTGTGCAAAGCATTCTCTGAATGGTGCCCTTGTTGAGCGGACAACCGCCTGTGTGCAGTAAGCAGGAGTGCAGCTGCTCAGCACGGGACCTAGAAGCAAGTGGAGATCATAGAAGCAGAGCTGAGTTCCAGCTTCCAGAGGCATCGGGCAAGTATGGTATATAGCTGAAAATGTATAATATAGAATTGCCTGGAATTATTCTTAAGATTTTGTGAAAAAAATAAAATACAGCAAATATAAAATAAATAAAAAGCATTTACAAATCATTTTGTAACTTAAAGTGGTTGTAAAGGCAGAAGTTTTTTTTATCTAAATGCATTCTTTGCATTAGGTTAAAAAACCTTCAGTGTGCAACAGCCCCCCTAATACTTATCTAAGCCCCATCTTGATCCACAAAATTGTCCTTGGCTGTCTGGGACTATGCCTCCTGATTGGCTGAGACAAAGCAGTGGGCACCATTGGCTTCTGATGCTGTCAATCAAAGTCAGCAAGCCAATGGGTAAAGAGAAGGGGCGGGGCTGAGCCGCAGCTTTGTGTCGGAATGGACACACAGAGCAGTGGCTTGGCTTGGGTCCCCCCACAGGACGGAGGGGCCAGGAGCGCCGGGGAGGGACTCGAGAAGAGGAGGATCTGGGCTGCTCTGTGCAAAACCACTGCACAGAGAAGGTAAGTATAACATGTTTATTATTTTTAAACCCAAAAAAATAAAACTGACTTTAATATCACTTTAAAGCGGAGTTCCACCATTTTTTTTTTAAAGTCAGCAGCTACAAATACTGCAGCTGCTGACTTTTAATATTAGAACACTTACCTGTCTTGGGCGCCTGCGATGTCGGCACCCAAAGCTGATCTCTCTCTTGGCTCTCGGGTGCTGCTGCCGCCGCCATCTTCGATAAGGGAATCAGGAAGTGAAGCCTTGCGGCTTCACTTCCTGGTTCGCTACTGCGCATACGTGACTCACCCTGCGCGTTTCCACTGGTCCCTGCTGTATTCTGGGACCTGTGTGTCTCCCAGAAGACAGCGGGGGGACAAAGTAGGCGCCAGACATGGCGTAGGTCACCACGATCACCACAGTGATCTATGCTCGGAAGTGGGAGCAAATACTTGTACTACACAAGTATCTGCTTCCTCCTCCCCTTAAAAGATGCCAAATGTGACACCGGAGGGAGGGAGGATTCCAAAAAGCCGAAGTTCCATTTTTGGGTGGAACTCCGCTTTAATGTTATCAAAAATAACCTTTCCTTTTCAGTCTACAGCCTCTGCAATTTTCAGTAAGATTCAATGCAACATGGCAACGTGTAATATGTAACATTTACATATGTACAAAGAGTACCACTCACCCTGCTTGGGTAATATAATTTATAAATTATTGGTTTTTAAATAGCTACAAGATGTCCAGTTTTAGAGATAGCATAATTATGTTGGACTTTGTGTTTGCTTTCTTGATTATGCTTTACAACTGTGGTGAAGTTTTTGGTGTTGGTATGTAGTATTTTGTTTTTCCAAAGCAACATTTTGTACATTTAATAAGACTTCATGCGTGTGAATAGGCCTCATGCGTGTGAAAAGAGTAAAATGACCATCGTTTTCCTGTGTCTGAGAAACCAAGATGCCATGTAGAGCCACCAATACAAGAGTATTGCTATTAGTGTCTGGTTGCTTTTAAAATTCCAGTGGTTTCTGCATAGGCATTTGCCCATGTTTGCAAGTACAGCGTACTTCTCCAACTGCCAATGCAGTAGCCATGAGTGTTAACATGCAGCACATCCCTTGTATTGCTGGCTGTATGCAATGGTGAGACTTCCCAGGAGCAGGAAAGCACCAGACATTTTAGGCTTCAAGGCTCAGGGGCCTGTAAACACTAATGTGCATTAGACCTAACAGTTACAGATTTTGCACCTGGAAGAGCTTTCTTTAGATCATTTAAAGTGAAAGTTCACCCTAAAAAAAATTCTAAAAATACCTTGAGCTGACCGGTTAGACTGCGGGGAGGCTGTTTTTTTTTTTTTTCATACATACCGTGTTAGCGGTGTTTCATCCCTCTGGTTCCGGGTACGATTATAGCGGGGCTGGGCGTTCATAGTTGATTGACGTTCCTCCGACCGGCGCATACTGCGCGTCTGCTCTATACGGCGCCTGCGCAGCGACGTTCGGCTTCTTTCAGAAAGTCGTGACGCGCAGTATGTGCCGGTCGGAGGAACGTCAATCAACTAGGAACGCCCGACCACGCAAGAATCGTACCCGGAAGCCGAGGGATGAAACACCGCTAACACGGTATGTATGAAAAAAAAAAAAACAGCCTCCCCGCAGTCTAACCGGTCGGCTCAAGGTATTTTTAGAATTTTTTTTTAGGGTGAACTTCCACTTTAATGTCACTCTAGAACTGCCATGCCAAACTCTATTCAAAGGACATGTCATAAAGACTGGCATGCCTTCATCTGTGGAGAGCACTAAAGTAATTGAAATGCTGCTTCTTTAGATATAGCATTCTTATAACAATAAAGTGAAAATGAATAGTACAAACATCCTCTGTCATTTCTGTATTCTTCTTCTGTACCAGCTTTAGTGCTGTTTGCACCTAGGTAATTCACCCACCTATCACCTTCAAACAACCTCTTTAGCTTAAAAGAGAAGTATGGAAAAAAATCCCCATAATCATACACATACCTAGGAGGACGCAGCATCAGTCCGATGCTGCATCTGTCCCCCGCCGCCTCTGCAATGAGAACTGAGCCACCAAACACCTCCAATGGCTCAGTTCTCACAGCTCGCCAACCAGAGAGCTGCTGCCTGTCATTCAGCAGCTCTCCTTACTGCTCCTTCGCGCTCACTGGACCGCTGAAGGGGCGAAGAGCGGGCATCCCAGTGTCTCAGCGGTGTGTATACTTGCACTGTAACTGTTCTCAAGTTACCTCTCAGGTCCCCGTGACCGCACACACCTTCTTTGTAACGTTTATTAAGGAGGGACACTCTGAGCTTTGTACACATATACCCGTCCCTTTGTAGCAGAGTGAACTCAGCTGTGCACTTAACTTAACTCTTGAGTTCCCATAGATCTATGCAGGAGGGGAATCTGCACCTGTTGCTCTGGGAGACAGACTGCCTAAGAAGTAGCAACAACATCTCCCTCGTTGCTAGAGGCCATTCCACCTGCAACAAGCATGTGCTACAGGCTGCTTTTTAAATCTCTGTTATTCTAGGAAAACACTGGTGTGGTCACACTGCATTACTTCCATACTGATGTCTTCAAACAAGGTTTAAAAATTTGACTTGAAAAAGTGCAAAAGGCATTACAAAGTTCAACATTCAAAGACTTAATTCTTCCCTACATCCCTACCCTAACTACAGGCTGTGTGTTGCCCCAGCATACCTGCAAAGGTAGTATCCATGTAATACATAGTCTAACAGAGGCTTTCTCCAGCTGCTCCTTTTGCTCCTCGCAAGTGTTTTTTCTGACTCACTCGCTGTCCAAGGTCCCAGACTATGGAACACTTTACCAACCAGCATTCGGTTGGAGGAGAATCACTTAGCCTTCAGGAGAAAGATCAAGACTCATCTCTTTTGATATCAAAGGAGACAGGAACAACAAGCGCCCAGAGGCGATTTAGTTCGCATGTGCCGCGCTATACAAGTTTTCATTCATTCATTCACTCCCTTATGGGTATTAGATTATTTTTAGGGAAAATCCCCAAACTCTCTTAATGCGGACTCCATCCCCTTCCCCCGCTGTCTACTAGGAAACTCTCTTACTGGACCACTGTCCTTTATTTATAACACAGGATTGGTGGGCCGGGCCCAGGGAAAAGCCTGCCAAAAGATCAAAGAACAAGAAAAGCATTAACTCATACACTCCTGTCCGGGACAGCACCTAATTGGCTATTTTCAACCTGCTTGCATGCATATTTTGCAGCTTATCTTCTGCTGTTTAAATTCCATTTATATGCACTACATATTTCATGGCATCTTGCTGCCTGCAAGCAGTGATTCCCATACTGACTGCCTCCTGGAACTCCTCCTCAGCACCTCTGTAGTTCAGAAGGCAGGCTTTGTGAAATGTGCGACACAGCAGTGCCTATTCACAGGGCATAGTGAATATGTATCACAGAATTCAAGGAAATAAATGTATGGGGATCTTCGCAAAGTTAGTATAACATTTTCAAGATCACTGAGATTAATAGGAGTAGGCTAGAAGTAATAGAAAAAGAATATGGAAATTAATATATGATTTTACATTTTCACCATACATCAATTTTAACTGATTCCCACCCAGCCACTGTAAATGGTTGGCCAAGCATGAGCTTTCTTGTTGAATGTGAGCCCTATGGTGTGTGCAGTGGTGCAATCTGTGAGGAACACCGAGACACCAAGATTGGCCCTGTAGCATGTGATCACGTTGACCGATCACAGTTTTAAACTGTGCCATTGGCGGTGAAAGGAAACACATTGCTCCCTGCAGTCATCAGAAAGAAAGCAATGTTCCTGTTCATGATCTTTAACAATGCATTTTTTTATTTTTTCCACGCATACTAGAGTGAAGTGCACACATTTTAGTTTTCACTTGTCCACGTGTTACATTAACTTTACTCCTTGGAGTAACTCAATGTGCATGTGCTATATTATAAACAAGTGGAAGGTTCAAGTTTCCCCCAACAAAAAGAAACAATTATACATTAAACAATGTATACTTCAGAATAACACTACACCCTTGAAAACTATTTCTAAGTTAGAATGAGTTGAAACAGAACAGACAGAAATTAACGAATTTGCATTCTTCAGATGTAAAACCCATGTATAATCTTCGAAAGAATGCTTAAAGTTGTGTGTCCCAGTACATTGTTTAACATCCAAGAAAGCATAACACATAACAAACAACTGTGCAATTGCCGTGAACAAGTAATATCTGGAATTAAAGTCAACTTATGAACCACAAGGAAAACGGGATATTTTTAAAGGCAAATGTAATCCCTTTAAAAATATTTCTTAGAAAAGTAAAATTGCTTTCATATATTAAATGTCAGTCCCAACATAGGTAACAGTTCCTTTGGAATGAAATGATAGCACCATAATAAAATGATTGTGATTTTTACCCTTCTGATGCCACCACAGATCCGGGCATGGACTGGATGCCTCTCCACCTTTCCCTCTGCCCAAAGATGCTGATTGCCAGCATGTTATCTTTATGAGACATGCCTACGGATGATATCTTCTCCCAGGTGACATGATTACTCCATATATAATCAATTTGATTCGCTGCATTGATCCCTCCACCTTAACACCATGTTTTGAACAGGAATAAACATGTGACCCAGAGGCGTAAGTAGAACTATTAGGGCCATCCCCACTGATCCCAGGGCACTTTACTCCCATCGTGGGGCACTTTATTACAGTCCCGCAGTGGGCCACCTTTCTGCCATCTTGTGGTTCCCCCACGGTAGCAAAGCAACAGAGCCCAGTCGCAAGTATGACAGGTGTCAGGCCGCGTACACATGACCGGTTTCCTTGCAAGAATTCAGCAAAAAACTTGATGGGAGACGTATTCTGCCGAGGAAACCGGTCGTGTGTACACTTTTCGCCGAGAAAACTGTAGAGCAAATCATTGAACCAAAAAGAGAGCATGTTCTGTATTTCCTCGACGGGCAATGGGAAAATTTGGCTCGACGAGTTTTTTGACAGCCAAACAAGGAACTCGACAGGGAAAACGATGTGTTTCGCCCGTCGAGTTTCTTGGTCGTGTGTACGCGGCCTAATTCTGGTAGTTCCACCACTAGTGTCAGTAGTTTTTTCTAGGCCTTATCTCCATTGTTGTAATGCTCTTAATACTATCTACCAGAAAGAAAAGGCAAACATGCTCTACTTCTCAAAGGTGCAGCCCCACCACTGCTTTGTCGTGAATGTAGACTGCTCTCCCCTTAGTAGCTCTATGTAAAAAAACCTCTTCCTTTAGGCTAGTCGAAGGGTGCCCAACCTTTTGAAGGCCAAGGGCCACTTAAGCAACTTACTAACCAGTCGTGGGCCACAGTGAGCAGAGTGGGCAGGTGACAGGTCTGTGTCCAGTCTGCATATGCACAGCAGACACAGACAATCTACTCTATGGGCCCTCCGATCCAATCAGTTAGAAGGGGGCAGATCCACTTCTGTTTTTTTTTTTTTTAGCAGATCGGATTGGGGGTAGACAGATGTAAATGAACAAAAGTCTGTTTACATCTGCCGCTCCATACAGGTGAATGGAGGGTCCAATTGGGTTGGACCAATCATGTGAAAGGGCCCCAAGGCTGCTTTTACACTGATGGTCTATTGCGGCGCAGTGTACCTGTAGTTTTCCCGCCGGTTAGCTGCACTTTGCCATAGACGTCTATTATATCCTGCAGGTGTGGTGTACTTTCTAAAAAATCTCGCTTCCTCTACTGCCAGCTTCATTTACAACACTGATGCTCTCGGCTGGCAAGTCGGCAACCTGCAATATGGGCTTGCAAACCAGCCATCCCAGAGCAGGAGGTCGCGGGCCACATCGGAGGGCTCCCCTGGGCTAGTCAGACATGGATGATGGATTCAGGGGATTGCCTAACTTAGATATGGTAGATGAGGAAGCAGCAGTGCTTTTGGTGTACTAAAATTGTATTATACTAGTGTGCAGTACTGTGCTGCAAACACAGTTCAAAGGACAGGAAGTGTATGATTGGCAATTGGTTGCCCAAACCATGGTTTTCCTGAACTGTGAATGACTTTAGTTTGGGCTGAACTCATGATCCACCTGGTTCCAAGCTCACCACTAATCATCATTGTGGAATTCCAAAGAGGCAGGATGCAGGAAAACAGAGCTTGCAGAAATGTGGAACCTCAAAAGTGTTTCCAGTCACTCTCCTTATGCTATGTAGCCATACAGCATTATTATATAAATCTTTCAGCAGATATTTGTACATGTGTTTCAGCAGAGTGTGTTGTCTCTTTAATGTTTTTTTTACTATACATGTGAAATTGATTTGCTTAAAGTATAACTAAAGGCAATGTTTATTTTGTTTTTGGTAGAGTGCAGAAGAATTAGAACACTTGTCAGTATTTATTGCTGTCTGTGCCCCCGTTAAGTAGATTCACCTTCGCTATTTGTCCGGTTTACCATTACAAATTATAGTAAAAGAAAATCCCACATTTTTTATTGTCCCTAGGAAAGTAATAAAGTAGAAATCTTACAAGGGGATGCTAGTTATTGTGTCCTAGGGATCCCCAAGGAATTCTTTAAATTTGCAGGGATTTTCTATCAGTTCCTGTTTGACTATGGGACAGGTTGTGAAGGGAAATCTCTGCAATGGGGCACAAATGGTGGGAAAAAAATCTAACAGGGGTCAGTTTTGTTTATGCCTATTGCCTATAGTTCTACTTTAAAGTGGTTGTAAATCCTCACATACTGTATACCTACTGAAGTGACTAGACAAATCCTCCTACATAAATTGTATCAGTTTATCTGTAGCCTCTCTCCTATATAGTTGTTATAAGTACTGAATTCAGCCAACATTTCTTAGATTCAAGAGGCAATGGGCAGGAATCTCATGTCACTCACTGCACAACAGAGAGAAGGGAGCTGAGTGTAATCTGAGAGCTGAATAGAGGGAATAGACACACTCCCTCTACACCAGTGTTTCTCAACTCCAGTCCTCAAGCCCCCCCCCCAACAGGTCATGTTTTCAGGATTTCCCTCAGATGAAAAGGCTGTGGGAATTACTAAGGCAGTGAAACTGATCAAATCACCTGTGCAAAATAATGGAAATCCTGAAAACCTGACCTGTTGGGGGGCCTTGAGGACTGGAGTTGAGAAACACTGCTCTACACAGTCTCACAGGCAAACATGCACAGCTGAAGCACTCAATCACATGCTGTGTGCTGGAGGGGGTGGCACCGTCTACTGGGAATGCCTGGGGTTGGAATAAACTATAAGAAAGTACTCAGATATAAGGGGAAGGTGAGAGTAGACAGAAATTCCACTAGTTGCTTTAGATTTTACACACTGTAGAAGGATATGTTTTGTTAATTTTTAATTTCAGAGATTTACAACCACTTTAAAACTAAACTCCAGACAGATGTATAAGTAATTAATTCAGTGATTTATTAACAAAAAAAAGTATTAAAATGTAAATTATAATGAAGTTAGTGTAGAGAACAGATATGCACTAATATTAGCCTTCTGTAATCATGGGAGAACTGGAAACCTTTGTCCTGTGGGCAATACACAACCAGCTAGTCTTTTCATGGTAGGAACAAATTTCTATGGAAACAAATGTGCCATGGTGATACAGTGATTGGTGACTGTTCCTAAAAAGACATAGTTTATTTGCGACATTTGTGCAAGATGATGCCAAAGCACCACCCACAGACTGGAGCAGCAATGGATCCTGCAGGAGCAGGAAAGTAATTAGGCTCTGAGGAAGAAGGTAAATCTTTGAAACGTGTCAGCCAACAGGGGCCCCTGCATGGTCTCTCCAGTGATCTGGAGACTGCTGGTTCCAGGACTGTATAGCCACAGGATAGTGGCCTGTATAAGTGTCTATCTACATGCTTTTGAGTTTTAATCTTTTTTACACAAAATAAATTTATCTGGGATAATGCACTAGTCTGGTACGCCTTTTCTTTTTTATGCACAACTTTTATGCCACTCTACCGAATGATTGCCAGTCCTCCATAATCCCTGTGACTGTCACACACAAGCCGATATTTCAGCCGGCTCCTCACTCTTCTCTTTCTTTCCTAACACACAGCCCCGGCAAAGGAGCCTTTAGCCAAGTGGATTACAGCTAGTGGCATCCATGATACAGGGGTTCTGAAGGTTGTGTGATGAGCTTGGTGTCATTCCGGGAGCATGCAAGTGCATTAAGTGTCATTTCATCTTTGCATAATAATCAATTTATTGCACTACTAGGGCATACGCTTCCCTAGTCTGTTGTTTTTTTTTTTTTGTTAGATTGTCCATAGCCCTTGTTTTGGCAGTTTAAGGGATGGCTGCAAAGACCCTGATATAGTAAAAGCTGCAACACTGGCTAATAGCTTTTTTTGGCAGGTCACACCTGAGCGTGAGAATGGAATTAATGGTGATTTGGTTAATAAAAGATTGGATTTTTGTGATTAAACAGTGGTTAAAAATCCAACGGTGACTGGCCCCATGGAAAATGATGATCTGATTGTTGTCTAAAATCTTCATTATACTATTCAAAACTCTAAACCATTTCATTGTGGCCCGTGACCCGTTACCAAATCACTTAGGTCCCTTTAACACTGGGGCAGGACGTGTGGTGGCGGTTTAGCGCCACTAAAAATAGCGGCGTTATACCGTTGGAATTGCAGCGGTATTCGGCTGCTAGCGGTGCGGTTTTAACACCCATAGAGGCGCATTGCCGACGGTATTACCGTGGTGTCCCATTGTTTTCAATGGGAAGGAGCGGTAAACACACAGCTCCTCTCACGGCTCCAAAGATGCTGCTTGCAGATTTTTTTTTTCTTCCACCAGCGCATCGCCTCAGTGTGAAAACCCTCAGGCTTTCACATTGGGAATGCTGGGGCAGGAGTTTTTCAGGCAGTATTCAGGCTAAACCGCATGAAAAACTCCTTAGTGTGAAAGGGGCCTTAAGGGTCCCACTCTCTTTAAAAGGTTGAGCACTCCTGCCCTAGGTTTAACAAGCACTTGAACCTTGCTGTGTGTTGGGGCTCAACTGCATGGTGGGGGGTCGTGGTTGTTATGCATGGAGTTGGGATGTATGGATGTGGCTGTGTTGTTCTACAGGGGTGCCCGGATTCTAAAGTTGGCTAGTGGCTGGTATTATTAAAGTAGAGTTTATTCATTTATTTTAAGTTGTTTTTATTGTATGAAAGGCAAATTAGTCATAAAGTGATGGCCAAGTTAACTGACCTATACCGTTCTACTAAATTGATTTGTACATTTACAAGTCAATTACCACATAAACAGTCTTAAAATGCATATCTTATTCATACTGACATTTTAATTCCATATTCCATGGCAAAGATTATAGAGAAAGCATTTGGAAACCTTATACAGGATTGTTTTCCTACATTTTATAATTCCAAAGAAAAAAAAATCACATGCCATCAGCACCATGGACAGTCCATATAAAATGCACCTGGAATTAACTTCATATAAATAGTAAAAAAAAATATTAAAACAATTACATGGGAATAACTAAATAATCCTATGCTTATACTGCATTCAATTGCTTAATTTATTTGCAAAATGCAGCACAATCATGGCAATATCACGCTGCAATTTTGGACCTTGCTGTACTGTGCACTGGTCCAAAACATTTGGTGAAGGGGGATTATGGTGTGGGGTTGTTTTTCAAGGGTTTGGATTGGCTACTTAGGTCCATCCAGTGAAGGGAACTCTTAACACGTCAGCATACTACAACATTTTGGACAATTTCACGCTCCCAACTTTGCGGGAACAGTTTGGGGATAGGCCCTTCCTGTTCCAACATGACTGCACACCAGTGCACAAATGAGGTCCATAAAGACATGGATGAGAGCGTTTGGGGTGGAAGAACTTGACTGGCCTTTTACAGATTCCTGAGCATAACCCAATAGAACACCTTTGGAATGAATTAGAGCAGAGACTGCGAGCCAGGCCTTCACGTCCACGTCAGTGTCTTAAATGCGCTTCTGGAAGAAAAGTCAAATATTCCCATAGATACACTCCTAAACCTTGTGGATGGCCTGCCCAGAAGATCTTTAATAGGTGGGCCAACCCAATATTGAAATGGGATGCCCTTAAAGTTCATGAGCGTGTAAAGGCAGGCGTCCTGATATTTTTGGTAATACAGTGTGTGTATATATATATATATATATATATATATATATATATATATATATATATAAATTCTAAACTTGGAGGGGCCTAAAAAAAATGTATACACAACTCAACAGGTGTCAGGACCTGGGCTTGAACCTAGGATCTCTTCTGTGTCTGGCATTGACTCTTCCCACTGAGCTATCTGGGTTGCTGGACAATTCCCTGCCTGATCTGATCCATTAGACTACTCTGCTTGGTGTCTTTATTGTCATTGAAACTTGAACCCCTTGCTCCTCCCATTTACTTCCTATAAAAGCCTTGTCTCAGCATTTCCTCTTTGCCAGGTTTTTGTGCCTTCCCTGCTGCCATTTGTACCTGCAACTACCCGTAATGGGCCCTTGGCTTGTTCCTTGACTACTCTACTGCCTGATCCCAATCTGCAACCACCCATGTTTGACCCTCGGCCTGTTATTTGACTACTCTACTGCTTGATCCCAACCTGCAGCCACTCGTGATTGATCCCTTGGCTTGTTTACTGACCACGCTGCGGTTTCATCCTTGTCTGTTTATCCGCTACTGTACCCTGGCTTGCTCACACCTTGGTGGGGCAAACTTGAGGACCGTGACCTGGTACTAGCTTGCAGCTAAATCCATCTCCACCATCAGGAGCTCTGGGGAAAACCAGCTAGTACTTAGACTCTGCACCTCAGGGGAGCCTGTGTTATCTGCCAGAAGTAACTGCATGTATGCCTGTCCTGCCACTGCTATTGCAATTGGTCTTCAAGCCCGACGCCTGATCGTGACAACAGGTTTATCGATGCCCTTTTTTAAAACCCAAATTGAATTATGGCAGCAATGGGTAGCATTGTGTTTCCCTTAAAGATGTAAGTAGTCGCATCATTGTTGATGTCATCATGTCCGTCCGAACAGTTAAAGAAAATTAGCAACTTTACTTCCAGCAAGATGGAGCACCACTTCACTAGCACCGAGACGTGAGTGCCCATCTCAATGACATTCTGCCAGGACGCTGGACAGGACATAGAGATGCTGTTAAAATCCCTCCACGTTCCTCAGACTCAACCCCCCTACATTTCTATCTGTGGGGAGCACTAGGATGTGGTGTACTGGAGAAAACCAGCTACACTGACTGCACTATGGGAGGAAACATAATGCAGAGAAATTCCTGTGTACACTGGGTACACAGGGCCCACTAACAGGCCAGGTTTGCAAGATAACGGAAATACATCACAGGTGATATCATTTGCTGCTCAGTGATTGCAGTATTCCAGTCTGCATCTCCCTAAGGTAATACATAAAACCTGGCCTGTTAGTGGGTCCTGAGGATAGGGTTGATGACCACTGCTCTAGTCAATGTGGTTTATGAAGTCATTTGCAGAAACCAAAAGTGTCTGGATGTTAATGGTGACCACTTTAAGCACCTAATGTGATTGCATAATTCAAACATGACTTACAGCTACCCTTTGATGTTTATATAAATCTAGTAGTAACAATTGTATGCATATATTTTTCAAGTTTTTTTTTTTTGGGCCCCTCTGTGTGTGAATACAGCTTTATACAGACAATTTTCTGTATTGTAATGTCTGGAATTAATTCATGTCAAGCAACGTTTTATAAATCAAAGAAATAAAATGTCAGCCAAGGCATCCAAGTTCACACTCACTTCATTACAGACTTTTGTTTAAACAGAGGACTTTAAACAAAAAAAACAAAAAAAATAAATAAAAGCTTTTAGTGAAAATATGCCATTTTAATTAGCGATTGCCTAAGCAGTTAACATTAAAAAGCTTTGGTATATATTTTGGGGTGGTAATAAAGTGCCCTCAAAGCACTTCAAAGTGAGTGATACATATATGTAGCTGTGATTGATCTTCTGGTTTTAACATTAAACTTCCATTTTCACCAAGAATTATATTAAAAGAACGAAACATTAAAAACAAGAACGTAATTTACAATACTGTAGCTGGCAGAAAGCATCTGGTAGAAATAAGACAGTTTACAAGTCTATGAAAATGATATTATGGTGTCTATAGTCATATTGTACATACTATAATTTTTCACAAAACTATGTACAGTATGTTTTTTTCTCTTTTTAGAAAATACTGTACATTGTTCACTGTTTTGAACATCAAACATAACTGTGAACTGTTGTTAAAACTGAACTTCAAGCAGATGTAAGAGACAAATTAATGCTGCTATGTTTTCATTATTAAATCATTAAATGCATGTTTGTTAAATGCAAGCGGAGTAAGATCCTGCAGTGACCTGGTATCCCACTATACAGCAGAGTGGTAGACAGAGAAGAAGCACAGGGAGACAATTAGTTCATGTGTTAGGCTGGGTACACAACAGCCATCCTACTTTGCTCTGGACATCAGTCCTACATCCATCCGACTTGAATGAACAGGATACTATTTTGATAAATATGTGGTATGTCACCGGCGCAAAAAATTGGAATTAGTTTTGTGCCAAAGATCTGCTGCAGTACTGTGTACGCCTCAAAATGAAGTGTAGAAAATATAAGTGAACAAATGTGTTACTGCACCAATCCTACAATCTTATTTCCAGTGATAGCGAACCCAATATAATTATGCAAAAAAAAGTCCATAGTACTATAAGCCAAATACCCTGTGTAAATAAAATATATATTACTAAATTAATACGTATAATAAAAATGTGAGTGCAAAGAAAATACAATAAAATATAATCTTCCAAAGCAAGTCCAATACTATAAAGGAAATCCAATGAAAGCCCAAAATAATAGTGCTCCTTATTGTGAAAAAAATAAATGTGTGACTGCTGCTCCACCAAAACGTGCCACCGTCACCAACTTCTGAAATGGGCACTCACCAGACCAAGATTTGAAATGCTCCTGTAATTATAAGGTAGGTCTCTCCCCTCCTCACAGCCAACATGCAATCCACCTCCACAAAAACATTCATATGGTTCCTGATGATAACTAGTTGTTCTAAAACAAGGGACAAAATCATAGCATAGTATGCCCAAACTAGTTTATTGAAAAAATATAAAACAAGGTCTCACTCACAAAGTACAGTACCTCCAGACCGGCACCAAGTCCTTCCAGCAGTGCCGAGCGACAAGACGCTCACCAGTGTGTGGATCCCCTTGGCTGGCGTGCACTACACGCCTCCGTATCTGGGGGGGCTTAGCGACAGGAGGTGACGTGTGACGTAGTTCCTGCCCAACGTACCACCGAGAAGCGTCTACGCGTTTTTGCAATCAACCTTGCATCGTCAGGAAGGATTAGGGTTGCCACCTCATCCCTTTAAAACAGAACACATATGAATTACACAGGTTCTGTGGCTGATTATGGTGGTAATTAAACTCACTCGGTGCCTAATCTGCATTAGCCTGAGCCTCAGAACCTGTGTAATTCATATGTGTTCTGTTTTAAAGGGATGAGGTGGCAACCCTAGGAAGGATACTACTTTGATCCAGACTTTGTGATAGTCTGACTTGTACTTTGACCAATCAAAACAATCCCAGAGTGACATTCCTTTTACTGCTGCTGTAATCACCATGTCGAGTGTCACAGGTGGGATGGTTAGGAAAAGGATCATATTTTGATCTGACTTTAATGATATTCAATGGGCTGAAGTAGGATCAAAGTCAGACTAAAGTCGTACAGGGAGCATTTTTTAAAGTCGGATAGTAGTGAAGTAATTAAAAAAAAGTCTTTCCCAATGAATAAATACATTACTGCTTAAAGGCTTGCCCTGGTGGAGGATTAGCGCCTACTAAATTAGGAGCTGCTGCATTCTAGGAGATCTGAAACGTTTTAAAGAGCCAGCTCGGGAGCGAGAAGTGCAGGACAGGGGTGAGATTTTTGTCACAGAAGTAAGCTTATGTCGAGTAGATAAAAATAAGGTTCTAAGGCAAAGTTTCTGCAGGTAATCAATAGTTGGAAGCATATGGTATTAAACAAAGAGTGTTTAAAATGTATGTGGCTGTAATCATAAATAGGAAAAGGGGTATTGGGAAAGCCTACAGAGATTGCAGAAGTGGGAGAATACAAGTTCAAGAGTGTTGCCATCAGAGTAGAAGCGTGTGACTATTAAATTAAGTCAACAGAAGAGGTTAGATCGAAGAGTTGGGAGGTAGCTGGTATTACAACAAAAGGAATCTTAACTCATCAAGGATGATAGTGGACATTTCAGAGGAGAAATAACAGAGTATCCAGGCAGGAAAATCATTAAGGAAGAGGGACACCAGTTCAGGAGGCCATTGATTCACAGGAATCCACAGAGAAACTGAAGAAAAAAAAAAAAAAAAAAGGTGAATACAGTGAGCTTCAAAAAGGACAGCGCTGACTGGGAGCATCCCTCCTGCCGAAACAAAGGGGGTTATTTATGAAAGGCAAATCCACTTTGCACTATAAGTGCACTGAAATTAAACTTGTAAGTGCAGTCACTGTAGATCTGAGGGGGACATGCAATGAAAATAAAAAACAGCATTTTAGCTTGCACATGATTGGATGATAAAATCAGCAGAGCTTCCCCTCATTTCAGAGCTATCCTCTCAGATCTACAGCGATTGCACTTCCAGTGCACTTGTAGTGCAAAGTGGATTTGCCTTTCGTAAATAACCCCCTTTGTATTTTCTCAGCAGGGGAAGACTATAGTAGCCGTTAGCAATAATCACAAGTAAATACAGCAGGCTGGTTGTACCCAAGTTGATTGATCTGGTTCTTGCCAGCCAAAATCTGTATCTCAGTTTGGAAGATTTGTGAGGTCACTGAAGCCCTTTTTTTTAAAAAAACGGCAGAAAGTACCTGCAGTGCTATTTTTGAGGACAAGCTCTCATGAAGTAAATGTAGAGTGAATCCTTAATCCCTTTTTTCCAGTTTTATTGTAGGCCAATTTAATCATTTAAATGCAACATCTCTAACTATTGTTTAAAACCAAAGTTACATTTATACAAATGCTTGTAAGATATCATTTGCTTGAGCTAAAAATCTAAAATCAGCTATCAGACAAGCAAGCTAAAAACAAAACAAAGCAATAGCACTATCTAGTGGTCAGTTTGTAAACTGCACTTACCAGCCTCACTATTAAGTATGTATACAGAATATGTTTTAAAAATAACATTTATTGTGTTATTAGTTTAAAACACCTTGGAATTACCTGAAGAAACATGATTCATCCCTTAAACACAGACATTAAACAGGCTATTAAAACTGTATGCATTTACATGTCTAGGGCAAATAAAAGAGCCCTTATTGGAGTCAACAATAAAGAAAAAAAAATAGTCAAATTTTTAATGTTATGAATGCTATTTGAAGCCAAAATAGTAACCTTGTAAATCCCCAAATAAATTTGATTTTAGATTGTTTATATACATTTTGTAAGTTTTGCCCTTTGTAATTTGTGTTTGCAATAAGACGTTTAGACAGTAGATAGCATAAACAAAAAGTGCCACTTACAATAGTAACATTTTATTACAGGTACTTACATATCACTGAGAATTTACATACTATACATTCTGTGGGTTGTCTCGAACAGCGCTGAAATAAAGTACTGCATGTACAATGCAGTGGTGTGAATCCGGCACATAGGGGGCAAGGCATTTTGCCATGTCCATGCTGAGGGAAATCGCTGGAATAGCCGCCCAATGCAGTTCCACCACATCTGGTGCGAACCAGCCCTCAAGGACTTGGAGATGCTTGCCAGCTACTAAAAGCAGCATTTTACTAAACATCAATTCTTTTGAAAATGGACATGGGATTTAGAAAACAAAAAGTATGGTATATTGCATATCAACACCAAAATTCCACATATTGCTTAATCCACGTTTCCAAGGCTTCCTTCACATCCATTCTTTATGTGACTAAACACTCATTGACCATATGAAAGCTGGTAAAAGGCTACCATCAAATGATATACTGACTGATGAACACTCCTTCTTGTATGTAACAGACAAGTCTTTTAAAGATTGGTAGAAATATCCATCCAAAGAATTGGATTTCTGTTGATTGTGTATGTATATGTACAGGGCCGATCCGCCCTATAGACTCACTATGCAAGCCGCTTAGGGCCCCCACAAAGCTGCAGAGGGCCCCCCAAATTACTAGAGGCCCCGCCTAGTGAAGTCATTTTCGGCCCCTCACTCCGCTTCTCAACTCCCTGGTAGAAGAGGTAAGAAGTCAGAACCCCTGCTTC
Organism: Rana kukunoris; assembly: GCA_029574335.1. Classification (NCBI taxonomy): domain Eukaryota; kingdom Metazoa; phylum Chordata; class Amphibia; order Anura; family Ranidae; genus Rana; species Rana kukunoris. Next base: position 342,235,889 of record CM056050.1, read on the forward strand.
TCATTTTAATGTAAGATGTCATTTCCGACAGCAGAACACCCCCTCCCCCAGCTTCTCAACTTTAATCTTTAATGCGACATGTTCCTGTCGGCAGCCCCCCCCTGCTTCTCAACTTTAATGTGACAAGTAATTTTGCTTAGGGCCCCAGGGAGGTCAGGATCGGCACTGTGTGTGTGTGTGTGTGTGTATATATATATATATTACACACACGCACACAAATGATGGCACAAAACTGCCATGTAACCTCTTGTGCAGGAAGAGCCAATAATCTGAAATGAGATCTGTAATCTTCTCCTTGTCAAAATGAAGTCAGTCTTTTTCACATACAGTTTCGCGAAATAATGACACATTAAGCAAAGTATCTGCAAAAAGACAAGAAAGTAATTACATCAGACATGAAGTATGAACAAAGCATAATCCTACCTATAGGGTGTACTTATCTCAATTAAGAGTGTCATTCCTGTCTGCTGCTTCATTCTTCTGCAATCAGCATAAATCACTTCTGGCAAGAGACACCAAGAGAAAAATGGTGACAGGGGAGGGAACCTCAGCTAATTGACAGCCTTAGCTACTTCTGTGTAAAGGGGGGTGTGTCCCTTCCCGCCAATTAGCTCTCAGAGCTCTCCAGACTGTGACTTCAGCTCTTCACCCCCCTTTTTCCCAAACTTTAATAGAAGCTTTAAAACTCAGCACTTTAAATGGACATAGAGAAGAGAAGACTGCAGATAGAAAGATACAACATATGTAGGAGGATTTGTATCACCTGAGGCCAGTCACTTCACTGGGTATATGGAAGGGCTTACAACCACTTTAATGCAGAGAATGTAAATTTATTCTGGCCAGAATATCAATTTATTCTGGCCACTGGCATGCATTACCAAGACATATCATTTAGGCGTGTTCCATGTTTTCTTTCTGTTCACAAGCTCCTCTTCTGAACGCATCAGATTTTTTTTTTTTTTTTTTTTATGCCTCTTAATGCTCCTCTTCTAATATGCCTGCAAATGCCTACAGTATGTGCACATGGACAAATAAACTAACATAGAGGTGCTTTTACAGGCAACACCTATAACACTCTTAGTGCATAAGGCCTAGTGTTTATAAAGCTTCTGATTTTTTTTTAAACTAAAATAACTAACATACAAATAGCAAATAAATTGACAGCTCCTGCTACGGTCAGTCAAATCCTGTATAGAGGGATTGGGGGGGCAGGGCTGAGCAGCAATGTGTGCGTCAATAGAAGCACACAGTGCTGCTTAGGATTGAGCTCAAGGCAGGAGAGCCAGTGGGGGATCCTACAAAAGGAGAATCAGGGCTGTTTGTGAAAAAAACACTGCACAGAGCAGGCAAGTATAACATGCTTATTATTTTTAAAAAGCAAAAAAGGAACCTTAAAGCCCCTTTCACATGTACAGATCGTTCAGATCCGCCTGTCAGTTTTTTCAGGTGGACCTGAACGGGCGCTCCATGTACCTCTATATGGAGCGTCGGATGTCAGCAGTGACATGTCCGCTGACATCTGATCAGCCCTGATCCGATTCTCTCCGCTAAAGTGTGATGGATGCAAACCTTATTTTGCATCCGTCTGGCAGATTGGATGAAAACGGACAGACGGTTTGTTTTCATCCGATCCCCCACATAAAGGAGAGAGGAGATCTGACTGGTCAGTTTCTGTACAGTGTGCAGAGACGGACTAGTCATCCGCCGGTTTAGCAGGGATTAACAAAGAGATCCCTGCTGAGCAAGCGGATGTCTAAAAACTGATCCTCACATGTGAAAGAGGCCTTACAATCACTTAGGCAAAAAATAGAAGAGGCACTGGCTCCCTATTTTGATTCAAGTAAATTAATCACTGGATCAGCTAGTATTGATAAAAAAGGCGATTGTGCTTGTTAATTTTGTGTACCATGAAGATTTTTCTAAACCCATTTATATCATCCTCTTTTGTGAAAAGAGTGCAGTGTTTTTAATCAAAGGTTATTCCTTTATTTTTCTGAAAACATTGAGATTTCAGCTCAATGAACAGAGAGTTACGAAGACACTTTATTTCTGGCTAAACTAACAAGTAATTGTGTACCTGCATAAAATGTACTTTGCCACAAAAACAAAAAAATAAAAACAAATGCAGACACCACATTACAGTAAGGGAATAAATTATTTGACCCCCTGCTGATTTTGTACGTTTGCCCACTGACAAAGAAATGATCAGTCTATAATTTTAATGGTAAGTTTATATTAGCAGTGAGAGACAGAACAACAAAAATATCCAGAAAAATGCATTTAAAAAAAGTTATAAACTGATTTGCATTTTTTTTTTCCCCACAAAAGTTTTATTGAAAGTTTTTACTAGATAATACAAATAGTACCATACAACAAAAAGGTACAAGTATCAAAGGACGCACCCAACTTATCGACAGTTATAGCTAGAATCAATATACAGGCCCAATACGAATTAATGCTGGCTTATAAAAACTATTCCATTACTACATTCAGAAAGAAAATGGTTAGCTTGGATCACCCATCCCAGAGCATCCAAATACTTAAAAGAGTGTAATATTTAATCTATTGTCAAGTTTGAAATACGTCAAAGTCAGATATATACTTACTCCAGTTGTAATGTATTATCCTCGACCTACTTTATTGATCTGTGTAGCAAGTTTTGTTAAGTTAATTTAATTTCTGTATGTATGTGTACATATATATATGTTTATGTATATATATGTGTATATATTTTCTGTTTCTTTATGATTTTCTATATACAAATAGTTAACTCAATTGGAGGCCTAGCCATGCCTACAGATTGAACCCGATAGGGGTGGGCTGGTACAGGCTACCAAGTACTGTATTGTTATAAGAACAATCTTATGAACCAAGGTAACTCGTTCTGGTACTAAGAATTAATGTGACAATATTAATCTGTACTATTAAGTAAATACTTTCAATAAAAATCTATTGATAAAAAAAAAAAAAAAAAAAAAAGGTACAAGTATATGGTTCCAACAAAAGGGAGGCATAGGATTCAACGTTCAAGACAGTAAGAGCCAAAAGATACTGCCTCTAAGCATCGTTAGTAAGAAGGCCACATAAGGAAACCTATATTAGTAATTGAGTAATCTTTTAAAGAAGATATACTGCAGTGTACTACAGGCCTGTTTGTCTCATGTTGGAATAGGAGACAATGTACTCAGTATGGCTTCTGTAAGTACTAAAGAACATACATGGATTAGGAGTAGCATCCGACTACTAGGTTGGCACTCGGCTCCACATCCTTTTTATGAAACAAAAATAAAAGAAAAGAAACGGGGTAAATAAATGAGGTAGAGGAGGAAGGGGGAATGAGGGAGGCACTGTAGGGGGAATATGTGAGGATGGGGTAGGATCACCACCAGCTACCCTCCCCAGTAAACCCCCAGCAGTGTTGTGAGAGGTATAGCGACCCTTAATGCACCCTTCAATGGTTATCCCAGGATAAGTCCTGAAAGCGCTGAAAAACTCCAAAGCAAGCGAGGATATCCATCACCACTTCGTTAACTTACAGGCATCATCCCGGTATGTATCTTTTCAGCTGGTGATTCCCTTTCAGGCAGAAGTGTTTCAAGTGCCTAATTAGCCACTTGATCATTTCTACGGGTGGCGGAAGGGGGTCCCGCAGCTGCCTTTCCCAGGCTCTACCATCCCAATGCCGACCCCGGAAGGGATGTGGCCAGGGGCGACTGCTGCCCTGAACAGAGAGAGAGGAATGGACATTGTTCCTCTCTTTCTGCAATTCCGTAAATCAGGAGCAACAAATAGTTGGTCACTTCCGATTCTGCTTCTTTGTTTACCTGCCAGCCAGCAGCCAGAAAAGCAGTCGATCTGTGTGATCAGACCAATCAGCTGCATGGGAGGCTAGAGGAGAGATTTGGGATCTAATAAACCCCAAATCTCTCCATAAAGAGGGCTTGTCACGGCCCATGCTGTCACAAGTGATGTTGTTTATCCTTTGTGATAGCAATGAAGTCAATCCAAAAGAAATTGATATGTATAAAATTAATAAAAATATATTGAGAAGTTCAGTGTACTGCACCTCCTCACCTCTTTATGCAGCGGAGAACAGAGGGTATGTAGTCACTTATAAATAGGAAAACATAGGTAATTATGTTTATTTTTAATTTTGTTTATCTATACACACATTTTTGGCCTTTCACTTATATTTTAAACTGAATGGGTTGTTTTTAGGCCCCCTTTCACATTGAGGCGTTTTTCACGCGGTACAGCGCTAAAAATAGCGCTGCTATACCGCTTGAAAAAAAGGGTTTTTTAATACAGCTTACCTGTAAAATCCTTTTCTTGGAGTACATCACGGGACACAGAGCGGCATATTCATTACTATACGGGTTATATGGAGTACCTTCAGGTGATGGACACTGGCAATCTCAAACAGGAAGTCCCCTCCCTATATAACCCCCTCCCATGGAGGGAGTACCTCAGTTTTGTAGCAAGCAGTATGCCTCCCAAAAAATGTTCCCCAAAAGAGGGGTGGGAGCTCTGTGTCCCGTGATGTACTCCAAGAAAAGGATTTTACAGGTAAGCTGTATTAAAAATCCATTTTTCTTTCTCGTACATCACGGGACACAGAGCGGCATATTCATTACTATACGGGATGTCCGAAAGCAATGCTTTAATGAGGGGAGGGAGACATCTTCTCAAAAAGGATTACATTTAGAGGTATACTCAAATAATAATAATAAATCCAACTTAGTCAAGAAAATAAATTTGAATCTTAAATCAAGGGTGCCCCCGATCCCGAGGATCTTAAATCGCAGCCTGTAGTACTGCCTGCCCAAAGGCTGCATCCGCATTCCTTCTCACGTCCAACTGATAAAATCTTGTAAACGTGTGGACTGACGACCAAGTTGCCGCCTTGCATATTTGAGCCATAGAGATCTGATGGTGTGCTGCCCAGGAGGCGCCCATGGCCCTAGTAGAATGCGCCTTTACTGACAAAGGAGGAGGAAACCTCTTCAAACCGTAGGCCTGAATGATTAATTGTCTAATCCACCTTGAGATGGTGGATCTTGCAGCTGCCTGTCCCTTCTTGGGCCCATCCGGTAAAACGAACAACACATCTGTTTTCTGAATCTTCTCTGTGGCTTTAAGATAGGCCCTCATGGCCCCGACAATATCCAAGGTATGCAGCAACCCTTCCTTTCTAGAAGTGGGTTTTGGGAATAAGGATGGCAGTATCAAATCCTGGTTTAGGTGAAAACTGGATATAACCTTTGGTAGAAAGGAAGGATGAGGACGGAGAACCGCCCTGTCCTTATGTAGAATAAGATATGGTTCCTTACAAGATAAGGCTGCCAATTCTGACACTCTCCTGGCCGAAACTATGACGACCAGAAATACCAACTTTCTTATCAGTAAAACCAATGGAATCTCAGCCAACGGCTCAAAGGGTTTTTTCTGTAGAGTCGATAGAACAAGATTTAAGTTCCACGGACACAGAGGTGACTTGACCGGAGGATTAATACGCAAGACCCCCTGTATGAAGGTTTTAACCAGCGAGTGGGTGGCCAGCGGCCTCTGAAACCACACTGACAAAGCTGAAATCTGTCCCTTGATTGTGCTTAATGCCAGGCCTTTATCCACTCCTAGGTGGAGAAAACGTAATACTCTATCAATGGTATACTTGCAGGAATGCCATTTCTTGGATTCACACCAGCCTACGTAGGCCCTCCAAACCCTTTAATAAATTACCCTGGAGGCCGGCTTTCTAGCTTTAATCAGGGTAGGGATTACATGCCTAGACAGACCTCTACCCCTGAGAATCAGGGATTCAGCCGCCAGGCCATCAAATTTAGACGCCGTAATGCAGGGTGGAGGATCGGGCCTTGTGAGAGTAGGTCTGGTCGTAGAGGAAGAGTCCAAGGGTCTCCCACTGCCATCTTCAGGACTAGCGAGTACCATGCCCTCCGGGGCCAAGCTGGGGCTACCAGGATGACTGGCCTGTGCTCCACTCTGATCCTGCGCAACAGGCGGGGAAGTAACTGTAGCGGGGGAAATGCATATAGAAGTTTGAATTGACGCCAAGGGCAAACCAACGCATCGGTTCCGCAGGCCATAGGGTCACTTGCTCGAGACATGAACCGGTCTAGCTTCTTGTTGAATCTTGATGCCATTACATCTACGTCTGGCACCCCCCACTTCTGGCAGATTGTCTGAAAGACCTGGGGATGCAGAGACCATTCCCCCGACGACAAAGTTTGGCGACTTAGGAAGTCCGCCTGCAAGTTGTCCACTCCGGGAATGAATATCGCCGAAATGCAGGGTACATAAACCTCTGCCCACCGAAAAATCAAGCTCACCTCTCTCTGAGCGGCTTGACTCCTGGTTCCCCCTTGGTGGTTTATGTATGCCACCGCTGTGGCATTGTCTGACTGAATTCTCACCGGGGACCCCTGTAATCTGGATGTCCATGCCAGGAGGGCTAGTCGAGCAGCTCTGATCTCCAAGACATTGATGGGCAGCTGCCTCTCCGCCTCCGCCCAAGTTCCTTGGCGAGTGAACCCATCCAAGACCGCTCCCCAGCCTACCAGGCTGGCGTCTGTGGTAACTACCTTCCAGACCACGGGGCTGAAAGACTTTCCCTTCAGAAGATTCCGAGGGTTTAACCACCAGGCCAGACTTTGCCGGACCCTTGATGACAGCGTCAAAGGGAACTCCAAGGCCTGTGCTCTCTTGCTCCAGGCTGCTAGAATGGCTGCCTGCAGGACGCGAGTGTGGATCTGAGCGTATGGTACCGCCTCGAACGTGGCCACTAGCTTGCCTAGTAATCGCATACATAGGCACACTTTTTGCTGTTCTGTGTCTAATCTCATGCCGAGATATTCCAACTGTTTTGTAGGTTGAAATGCTGACTTTTCCCAGTTTAGGACCCAGCCGAACCTCTCGAGGTACTGAACCGTGAGGTCTACTGCTCGTTCCAGACAAGGAAGCGAGTGATCTATGATTAAGAGGTCGTCCAAGTATGCTAGGACCGTGACCCCTTGGATCCTCAGATTGGCTAGAATTGGAGCTAGGAGCTTCGTGAATACTCGGGGGGCCGTAGCCAGCCCGAAGGGGAGCGCCACAAATTGGAAGTGTCGCTGACCTACTGCGAAGCGTAAAAATCTTTGATGTGGCTGAAAGATTGGTACATGAAGGTAAGCATCCTTTATGTCTATAGAAGCCAGAAAGTCGTCCTTCTGGAGCGTGGCGGCTGCTGACTGGACGGATTCCATCCGGAAGGAGCGAACTCTTAGATAAATATTTAAACCCTTTAGGTCCAAGATTGGCCTGACATCGCTGTTGGGCTTTGGTATGACAAACAGATTGGAATAGAAACCTAGCCCTTGTTCTTGGGCTGGTACCTCTATTATCACGCTCTGGAAAAGCAGGTGATCCAAAGCCGCCAGCATCGCGGCTTTCTTTGTTGGATCGTTTGGTACCCTTGACTCCTGAAAATGAGGTGGAGGAAACTTTAGAAATTCTAGTCTGTAGCCTGTGGTCACCGATGACCGGACCCATTTTTTGGGGATGTTGGCTTCCCAAACCTCTGAGAAGAGACAAAGCCTTCCCCCCACTCGTGTGAGTGGGGGCGCCCCTTCATAAGGCAGACTTAGGGGCTGGCTTTGTTGGCTTGCGATACCATGGCCTCTTGCCCTCAGGGGCCTGTCCCTGCAATTTATTGTTAAAGTTTGATCGCGCAGGAGGCCGTCGATACTGCCTGGGATTTGAGGTCCCCGGAACAGGGGAGAGCTGCCTTTTAAATGCAGGACCCCGGAACTTCTTTTTGACTGGTAAAAGGGTACTTTTGCCACTTGAAATAGTCTGAATGTATTTATCCAGATCTTCTCCGAAGAGTCGTCCTCCAAGGAAGGGAAATCCTGCCAGTAGCTTTTTGCATGGGGGCTCAGCCGCCCAGTTCTTCAACCATAAGAGCCTTCTCATATGCACTAAAAATAGTGATAAACGAGAGGCCTGCTGGATGGAGTCCTTTATAGCATCCACCGCAAAACAGAGAGCTCTGGGAATGTCGGATTTCAGCCTGTTGGGCAGGAATGTCCTTAAGCATTTGTTTTGTCTGGTCTTTTAACGCCTGACAAACTACAATTGCAGCCACTGCTGGCTGTACCACTGCTCCTGCCGTAGCAAAGGATGCCTTTAAAAGTATCTCTAAACGCTTATCAACCGGGTCCTTAACCATTTGTATGTTTTCCACCGGGCAAGTTAATGATTTATTCACACATGAGGCGGCTGCGTCCACAACTGGGAGCGCCCACTTCTTAGAAAAATTTTCTTCCAGGTAGATTCTTCAATCCCTGAACCCTCTAGGTTCCGGTCCAACTGAGCCTCCTGAAATTCCAATTCTTCCGGAGAGAGGATTTCAGCATCTGAGGATACACATTTTGGCGATGGGGATCTAGTCCGCTTCTTGCCAGAAATAGAGCTAGCGATCATAGCTGCTAATCTTTTCTCTAGCCCCCCTAGGGTGACGGCTAGCATCTCCCCTTTGTTTTTTGGCCTTTTTTGTACCTTTTGATCCCGACCCCTTGGAAGCCATAATACAAAACCGAGGGACTCCGCCTGCAACAACAGACTGTTGTGGCCAGGAGTACAAAATTAGGGTTTAGGGGACAATAGGACCACTAATGCCCAAAAACCGGTGGGGCTCAGTATGTTTATATATATATATATATATATATATATATATATATATCTTTTTCAAAACATACAGCCCCACTCCAACCTGTTGCCAAGGGGATTTAGGCTTAACACAATCGCATTGGAGCAAAACTCCAGCATGTACTACCCCTCTTTCGCCACCAGGAGTCACTGTTCTGCCGCTCTGCGTCCTCTCTCTTCCAGATCAGCCTCAGACTGAGCCATGATCGCAGCCTGCTGTGTAGAACAGCGATTGAAGGCACGCCCTCTACTGACGCTGCAGGCACGCTCCCCGCCCCCCCCCTCCCCAAATGGCGCGAAAAACTTCTATTTGACGTGCCCGCGCGTGTATGACGGGGGAGGGGAGCACATGGAGGAGAAGCGCTTCTGGAGACCCAGGAATGCAGCTAGAGGATCACCTATACGCTGCTTCAGGGCGGCAGATTCAAATCCCGGCCAGGTAGGACTTTTAAAAGGGCTCCAAAGGAGTCCTTATCAGCCCTGAGACAGATCTCTAAAAAGAAGACCTTCTCAACCAGCGAACAGCAGGTAGCTAGCAAACACTTATTTTGACAGGGGGACCAAGTGATGGGGGGAAAAATTCAGATCATCCTGTCTATCAGACATAGTGATCCTAGCTGCCCATGCAGAGCATACTCAGGCTGCCCCCCTTAAGATCTCCCCTGGAGAGCCTGCTGTCGAACCAAGTCCCGCAGGCTCCCCTCTTACCTGCTCCATGCCGCAGGACGTTTGCCTAACAAAAACGGTCCAATCTTCTCCCCTCTCCGTGGGTAGCGTAGTAGACCTTCAGGCACTGGGGTCCTGGAAGGAACCGACTGTCCTGGATCTATACAGCACCCTGGCAAACAGGATCTTTTGTTTTTTTTAAAACTCCAAGTCCTGGGCCCAGGGTCCAGCCCTCTAGAGAGGAGCATTATAGGCAAAACCCCACGGTTTGGGGCCCGGGTACTGTCCACTTTGGCACTGAGGCACTTTGGACAGATCCGGTTAGCCCGCCTTAATCCCAAGGATGTGGAGGCAAAGCTATTCCGTGACCAACACCTAAGACACTGGCGAAAAAACTGAGGTACTCCCTCTATGGGAGGGGGTTATATAGGGAGGGGACTTCCTGTTTGAGATTGCCAGTGTCCATCACCTGAAGGTACTCCATATAACCCGTATAGTAATGAATATGCCGCTCTGTGTCCCGTGATGTACGAGAAAGAAAACCCTGCCCTGTAGTCTTCAATGTGAAAGCCCGAAGGCTTTCACACTGAAGCGGTGCGCTAGCAGGACCGCTCCAAAAGTCCTGCTAGCTGCATCTTTGCAGCGGTATAGGAGCGGTGTGTTCACCGCTCCTTCCCATTGAAATCAATGGGAAACCGCGGCAATACTGCAAATCTGTAGAGGCGCATTGCGGGCGGTATTAACCCTTTTTCGGCCGCTAGCGGGGGTTAAAACCGCACCGCTAGTGGCCGAATACCGCGGTAAATACGATGGTATACTCCTATATTGGTATACTCCTATATTAAATTGTTTAGTTCCAACTTTGCTCTCTTAGACCCCTTTCACACTGGGGCCGCAGCAGCAATAAAGCGGCACTTGTTTTAGCAGCGCTTTTGTGCCACTTTTCAGCCGCTAGCGGGGCACTTGTACAGCGCTATCAAAACGCTTTAAAGGCGCTGCCCATTCATTCCAATGGGCAGGGGCGTTTTGGGAGCACTGTATACAATGCTCCCAACCCACCTTAAAGATGCCGCTTGCAGGACTTTTTTCCACCTCCCGCAAGCACACTACCCCAGTGTAAAAAGGCACACTGGAATGAATGAGGCGGTTTACAGTTTAGCAGAGCCCATTTCTAGTGCTAAAGCGCCTTAAAACCACCCCAGTGTGAAAGGGGTCTAAAATTCCCTTTATACGTTTATGTGCATAAACCCTAATCACTGTGCAAAACTATGGAAAAGCTTTGGAAACATGCCCAGTGTGTGTTTGTTTTCTTACTGCAGTGATACCGATTAGAGCAATTAGGGGCCATAAAACAGTTTTCACAAAAATTATTCCTCTACAAAACTTTGTGAAAAAAAAATATATATATATTTTTTTGTTTTCAGAATGAAACAGCGTGTAAAGATGAAACCAAGGCCGGTGCTACCACTAGGCAGCCACCTAGGGCGCACTGCTGCCTAGGGGTGCCCGGCCGCTGATTTTCCTCCACGCTTGAATTCGCAGCAGGCTACAGCATGTAACCAATCAGTCTCAGGGAGCTGCTCCGTCTGGCTGGTAGTGCAATTAGAGGCACAGCACTGGAGCCAGCGCTGGAGCCAAAGCTTCCTGTATAGCTCTGCCTCCTGTCACATGGGCAGGGCAAAGGGGGTGAAGTCAAGGGTGGAGCCAATGGGGGACGGAAAAATGAGCTTTCGCCTAGGGTGTCAAAAATCCTTGCACCAGCTCTGAATGATACAAGCAAAAATAAATAATAATAATAATATTTTGAGTAGTTCTCACAGTACCTTGTACCAGCTGTTTCTTTGCTGACGATTTGTCTTCCAGTTCTCCCCAAACACGAGGCAAATTCTGTATTTCTGATAAACGATTAGGTTTTAACTGCAACATAAGCTTCCGCTTGATATATCTGACATTTGCCTAAGGAAACTGCCTGTAAATTGTGGCGTTTTCAGCTAAAAATTAGGACAAACCTAGTCGGACTACACTGCATCTGAGCACCACAAACCAAATTAATTTTTAATATTCAAACCAAACTCCCCCATCCATCCATGTCTCCATGCTTTATTTTGCTGAGAAATTACTTTGAACCCCCCCCCCCGCAGCATTTATGGTCATCTTGAGAAAGGTGGTAGGTGATCAACACAGGTTTTTTTTTTTAAAAAGACTGAGAATTAAAAAAAAAAAAAAGAAGTTTTTACTTTCTGCTATAAAAATGTATCAAAAAATAAATAAATGGAAAACTATATTTTTGGCCAAAATGTATTCTGTATACATGTTTTTGAATAAAACAATCCCAATAAGTGTATATTAATTGGTTTGTGTGAAAGTTATAGCATCTACAAACTATGAAATATATACAGGAATTTTATATATTTTTTATACTACTTTTTATACTACTAATGGTGGCTAACAACTTATATTGGGACTGCCATATTGCGGCAAACAATCTGATACTAACTGATGCTGGAGGGGAACTGATTAATTGCCACCGACATCACCAGTGACATTAATACAGTGATCAGTGCTAAAAATATACACGGTCACTGTACCAATGACACTGGCTGGGAAGTGGTTAACATCTAGGATGATCAAGGGGTTAAATATGTGCCTAAATGTGTGTAATGTGTGTGCAGTATGCCGTTTTTTACTAATGATCTCTCAATTTCTCATTCCTGTTTTGCAGAGATGAGAAGTTGACAGATCGCTCTCTGTGTAAAGAGCTCTGTGTTGAATTTCAAACACAGAGCTTTCGACTGTGAATGTACACAGACAGTCAGCGCGTCCTGGCCGTGAATCAATCTTTGAATTCATTTGCCCTTAAAAGGAACACTAAAGTAAAAAAAAAATGTTGGGAAAAATAACAAACATGTTATACTTACCTCCACTGATTAATTTGAAAAAAATTAATTAGATACAAGTAAATATGATATAATTTTCCCTATATGCTAATGCTAGCAACATAAGGATTCAAAAGAGTCAATGTTGATTGATAGCATGAAGTTGCATTTTAAGAATGGTGAAATAAACATATCTAACATTTTGTTGTTTGATCATAGGCACACAAATGTGCAGAACCGTCTTTTCCAAGAAATAGCTTAAAGGGTCACTAAAGGAAAAAAATGTTTTTGCTGAAATGACCGTTTACAGGGTATAAAGACATAAAAGTTAACCGATTCCTTTTCAAAATGATTAAAACTAGATAAAAATCAATCATATAATGTGCCTGCAGGTTAGTTTCACTTTTGAACTGGCTTCATGTTTCTGTGAAGTAGAAAGAGACACACAGAACAAAAACAAACAAATCCAGGGCAGTGTTTTGTTTTTAAAATTAATCTGATTGGTTCTGGGAAGTTTTAGACACACAGTAATGACAGCTTAGACCACCGTGAGAAAGCTCCCAGCACTGTGGTTATAAGGAAACAGACAAGCAGGAAGTGTGGAGAACAGAGCAGGATTACAGCAACTTCAAAGCAAAAATTAACAATAAGGACATGAAACCAGTACTGCAGTAAGGTAAAGGAAGCTATTTAGCTAAAAAAAAAAATTTCCTTTAGTGATCCTTTAAGAATGCATTATGAAATGAATCAACTCAGCTGTTGACAGCTGTTTTGACGGAGCATGCGCAGTGCGTCAGACAATAGCGGACAAGCGCCGAGGGACAGAATTATTTTACGATTCTGCCTCGCACTTGCGGGGCATGTTTAGTGTTGTGAAGGGTGGGTTTTTTGTGTTGATGGGAAGGTTCAGTACTGCAAAGGGACAATGTTATTCTCCGATTCATACGCCCTGCAAAGCACACAAAAAAAAGCTGCCCATCAACACAATAAACCCTCCGCCCCCGCAACTGCAAGGCAGAATAACATAGTCCCTTTGCAGCATGAAACCCACCCATCAACACACAAAAAAAAAAACGCCCTTCACAACACTGAACACGCCCCTCAAGTGCGAGGCAGAATCAGAGAATAATTCTGTCCCTCGACGCTCGTCGGCTATTGTCTCGTACGCACTGAGCATGCGCCGTCACAACAGCTGATCGGGAAATCAGCTGTTGTGCCATTCCATACTGTGCATGTGCAGCCAGAGTGTTTTTCCCCCCCCCCCCCCCGATAGGAAACTTTAGTTTCTATTAACGGTTTCCCAAACTATTTACATTTAAGTAATGCTGTAAGTGATAACTTTGGCACTGCATCAGTGCTTGACCTGGTTCCTGAAGGCTCTGTCCAGTATAGCTGTTCAGACACCAGGAGCGACCATACTATTATCATTGCTGGCCACCTTTTACAATACTCGCTATGGTGAGCCTTATGTTTATGTCATCTGTTGAGTGTAGCAATTCTCTCTCCAGGAAGCACCAAACCGCTTCTGCTCCCTCTCACCAAGCATCATGTAGAACTCTGTTATTCAGCTGTACCTACTGCCAGCCTATAGTGATCCTCATCACTCTTGACCCAAGAGTGGTTTCTTACGCAATAGCTAATATTTTTCCTTGACACAATCCAGTACCAAGGGGAAATATTTTTACATTTAAACAAATTCAGATTAGGGGTTCATAGCTATGGAGGAGGAAGAGCAAAATGGCATCCTTATGTAAGTTCATCTATGGGGGGGGGGGGGAGGACAGCAGCAGTAAGTTGAGAAAATGCAACCTGGCAAATTAATTCTTTTCTGCAGGTAGGTTGGCCAGATAATGTCTGAGAAGGATAGGGACACAGACCAATCACCACAATTCTCTTATGTCTGTGGGTCCTTTAGCACCATGGGGGTGCAGAAGTCACAAAGGATACTGATTTCGATAATACTTCTCTATGTCTTGCAGCCACTCTAGCATGTCAGCTACAGAAGGACTAAGAGGCGAACGCTTAAGAGAAGCATCAACACCAAGTTTCTCCACATTAATCTCATAAACATAGAGGACGGATCCCACCTGGTGACTTACAGTGTCCCTCACTTTTTGAAGTGTACACCTGCAATTGGAGTGAAAAGGTAAAATTATAGTCACACCATTTGAAAACTTTTACAGTATTAATAATTATTCCCATAATTTTCAATGTTTAAACAAGTAAGAATAAATTCCACCATATACTTTTAGAGTACATTATTGTATATGTTACCATATAGTTATTATATTTTAGGATAAACTCTACCCCCCAAAAAATTTAATTTCATATAGGAAATTGATAAAACCCCAGTGAAATGTTTTTGCAATCTATATCCTTTTGAGATTTGTCTCATTATCTGCCCAGGACACAGGCTGCACTGGGGTACGCGGGCAGGCTGCATTTTTGGGAAGGGATAAAGTTGTTGATAATATTTGAGTAATTTGTGTAATTTCATGAGATAATTTGAGGGCGTGCTTAGGGGTGGGATAAAGGGCGGGGCAGCTAGTGACGAGTAACCCTTGAGGCCTGGCTAGTAGCTCAAATTTTGAGCCCTGACATATATACTGAAAACTATATAATATATATACGGTAGTGATACGACATGATATGATAATGATATGAAAAGGAATGAAGCTACCACATCCAACATCTAGTAAGCTACAATTGATTACATTTTTGTTTTTGTGTTTAGTGAGCTTTAAGTTACTGATGCTAAGGATGTCAATATTCCTCTGCACAAATTTAAATTTCAGTACAAACATGAAGTAGCTACCGATTTGCAGTGACTTTTTTCATGCAAGCTGCTGTGCACATGCAGTCATGGATCATGTGACCTTTAATAACGATCCAGAAGAAGTAGAGTAATAAATAATTCATTCTGACCTAGTGCTACCTTAAATATCCTCCATGCTTGATTCAGATACGCAAGATATATTAAAAGGGGTTGTAAAGGTACAGTTTTTTTTCCCTAAATAGCTTCCTTTACCTTAGTGCAGTCCTCCTTCACTTACCTCATCCTTCAATTTTGCTTTTAAATGTCCTTATTTCTTCTGAGAAATCCTCACTTCCTGTTCTTCGGTCTTTAACTCCACACAGTAATGCGAGGCTTTCTCCCTGGTGTGGAGTGTTGTGCTTGACCCCTCCACTGGAATACAGGACAGTCAGGACACCCACGAACACACAGCTCCTCTCTCTATCTGTAACGTAGAGAGCGTCCTGACTCTCCTGTATTCCAGGGGAGGGGGGCGAGCATGACACTCCACACCAGGGAGAAAGCCTCACATTACTGTGTGTAGTTACAGACAGAAGAACAGGAAGTGAGGATTTCTCAGAAGAAATAAGGACATTTAAAAGCAAAATCGAAGGATGAGGTAAGTTAAGGAGGACTGCACTAAGGTAAAGGAAGCTATTTAGGAAAAAAAATGTTTACCTTTACAACCCCTTTAAACCCAGACACATCAAATAAACTATCAGGAGGTCAACAATTAAAGTCCATACATGTCTCTAATGATAGGTGTAATCAGGGTCAGACCGAGGCAGAAGAGGCACACCTACCCTAAATACCATATACTGGGAGTCACAGGTGTGGCAGGGCCTACACACCTCCCAGCTGTGACCTGTACTGTTCAGGACTGAGCTGCCAAACTCAGTTTCACAGATTACACAAGGAGAATACAGAATGCAGAGAGGGGCACAGAGGTGCGTTAGGGCACTCATTGCTTCTATGGATCACACTCTCAATAAGTAATGTATCAACATGCCGGAGAAAATAGATTTTATGCAGACAGCTGTCCAAGCTTCCCTAACTGCTAAAAGGCAGAGTCTGACAAATTAGGTCACCTAAACAGAGGCTCAATCCCTGATTAAGAGATTACGTGCCACATTATCTGTACACTAACTTTGACAGTGTGACCCCTAACATGAGCCACTATCAGTCATTCCAGGCAAGGCTGAGCAGAGTGCGACAGTGATGTGAAATTGTCAGCCTCTGATGTCACAGGCTGACAATTGGTCTACAGAAATGCCGCATGGCGTCCCGCTATTCCCAATGTACACAAGAAAGCATGCAATCTGACAATGCTAACAAGAGTTTGGAGCTGCGGTTAGCACCGTCAGGACAAGAGAAGCTGGGCATTAACAACAGAATCACCAGGTAGTTAGTTGATGTGATCAGTTACAGACAAAAAAACAAACAAACTGCAAAATAAATGTTTACTGGGACTGGGAAATGGCTTAAAGCAGTGGTCATCAACCATTCCTGCAGGGCCCACTAACAGGCCAGGTTTTATGTATTACCTTGGGGAGATGCAGACTAGAATACTGAAATCACTGAGCAGCAAATGATATCACCTGTGGTGTATTTCAGTTATCTTGCAAACCTGGCCTGTTAGTGGGCCCTGCAGGACAAGGCTGATGACCACTGGCTTAAAGGAAAGCTACATTTTATATTTACATATACTTAAAGCCTTATGCAGGCTAGGCCTCTACAGGTGCCTAGGTTCAGACTTGTGCGATGCAGGAACCAGTTCCTGCATTGCATCCTTCCCGCAGGCATTTCACACTGCCTTCTACGAGTGTCAATACAATGTTAATGACAACCCCAGATGGGTCCACAGATTGCAGTGTGAACTGTGGATTCGTACAGGAATCAGATCGCATGGGTGAGAACCCCTGAGCGATCCAATTCCAGTGCGGGGAAAGACCAGTACCAGCACCTTTTTCTGTGCGAATCCAATGCGAGTTCAGCCATACAACTGTATGGCTTAACTCGCATTGCTCAGACATCGCATGTGATCGGCACAAGTCTACCTCTAAATGCCCCTCTGTGTTAGCCCTTGTGACCACTCACACATACAGTGCAGAAAATAAGTATTTGAACACCCTGCTATTTTGCAAGTTCTCCCACTTGGAAATCATGGAGGGGTCTGAAATTGTCATCGTAGGTGCCTGTCCACTGTGAGAGACATAATCCAAAAAAAAAATTCCAGAAATCACAATTTATGATTTTTTAACTATTTATTTGTATGATACAGCTGCAAAGTAGTATTTGAACACCTGTCTATCAGCTAGAATTCTGACCCTCAAAGACCTGTTAGTCTGCCTTTAAAATGTCCACCTCCACTCCATTTATTATCCTAAATTAGATGCACCTATTTGAGGTCATTAGCTGCATAAAGACACCTGTCCACCCCATACAATCAGTAAGAATCCAACTACTAACATGGCCAAGACCAAAGAGCTGTCCAAAGACACTAGAGACAAAATTGTACACCTCCACAAGGCTGGAAAGGGCTACGGGGAAATTGCCAAGCAGCTTGGTGAAAAAAGGTCCACTGTTGGAGCAATCATTAGAAAATGGAAGAAGCTAAACATGACTGTCAATCTCCCTCGGACTGGGGCTCCATGCAAAATCTCACCACGTGGGGTCTCAATGATCCTAAGAAAGGTGAGAAATCAGCCCAGGACTACACGGTAGGAGCTGGTCAATGACCTGAAAAGAGCTGGGACCACCGTTTCCAAGGTTACTGTTGGTAATACACTAAGACGTCATGGTTTGAAATCATGCATGGCACGGAAGGTTCCCCTGCTTAAACCAGCACATGTCAAGGCCCGTCTTAAGTTTGCCAATGACCATTTGGATGATCCAGAGGAGTCATGGGAGAAAGTCATGTGGTCAGTTGAGACCAAAATAGAACTTTTTGGTCATAATTCCACTAACCGTGTTTGGAGGAAGAAGAATGATGAGTACCATACCAAGAACACCATCCCTACTGTGAAGCATGGGGGTGGTAGCATCATGCTTTGGGGGTGTTTTTCTGCACATGGGACAGGGCGACTGCACTGTATTAAGGAGAGGATGACCGGGGCCATGTATTGCGAGATTTTGGGCAACAACCTCCTTCCCTCAGTTAGAGCTTTGAAGATGGGTCGAGGCTGGGTCTTCCAACATGACAATGACCCGAAGCACACAGCCAGGATAACCAAGGAGTGGCTCTGTAAGAAGCATATCAAGGTTCTGGCGTGGCCTAGCCAGTCTCCAGACCTAAACCCAATAGAGAATCTTTGGAGGGAGCTCAAACTCTGTGTTTCTCAGCGACAGCCCAGAAACCTGACTGATCTAGAGAAGATCTGTGTGGAGGAGTGGGCCAAAATCCCTCCTCCAGTGTGTGCAAACCTGGTGAAAAACTACAAGAAACGTTTGACCTCTGTAATTGCAAACAAAGGCTACTGTACCAAATATTAACATTGATTTTCTCAGGTGTTCAAATACTTCTTTGCAGCTGTATCATACAAATAAATAGTTAAAAAAATCATACATTGTGATTTCTGGAATTTTTTTTTTTGATTATGTCTCTCACAGTGGACATGCACCTACGATGACAATTTCAGACCGCTCCATGATTTCCAAGTGGGAGAACTTGCAAAATAGCAGGGTGTTCAAATACTTATTTTCTGCACTGTAGGTGTTTACAGGTGTTTAGAGGCAGTAAAAAAGAAACAAGGCCAGTGCATTTAGGAGAGGAGCGTTTGGTTGCAAAAAAAAAATAAAAAAATAAAAACACCTGAGGCATGAAACTTCTGTAAGCGTTCTTGAGCGTACATGCATTTCAATGGCCAGAATAAATTAGTGTTCTGGCCAATGAAATGAATAAATGGCAAAACACCTGTGGCACTTGAATGCTTTTAGATGTCCCTAAATGCATTTGAAAAAAAAAATGTGGCTTTAGGCTTTTTAACATTGCTTTCTCCTGCCAGGAGAAAGGCATTTAGAGGAGTTGCAATGTGCATGAGGCATAAACCTTGTTGCATAACTAGGCAGTTTAAAATCAAGAGATTCACTATGATGCTTGATCTATCATTAACTCTTCTGTTGCACAAAAACAGCACTGCACATACCTGCTGATTGTAATAAATACAGTTATACAGTGATAAAACTAAAAACATTTCCAACTTACATCTTATCATTCAACTTTTCCAAAGTAAGATCCATAGCAGCCTCAAGTTTAAAGTAAATACGATCCTGTAGATCACTGAATACATTTAGAGGGGTCTTTTCAAAAGTAACTTTATTGCAAGCCTGCAGCTGCTCTGCCAGGTTACTCAAAGTAACAACTAAGGATTCACACTCTGTTATGGCGAGTTTCCATTCTTCGTGCTGCTTTTCTATAATGTCAAAGCATCGTCTGAGGGACTGCTGAACAGAAACCAACGTCGCAGCTTCTGACATGCTGCAAAAAAAAAAAAAAAAAAAAAATTAAATATAACATTCGGAAAAAGTAATTGTTTAAAAACTTTATGTGCGTAGCTTTATAGGTTGTGGTGTTTTCAAGCCTACATATTCCCCCACTCCAGCAGGCTTCCTGAAAATCACTTTATAACACTGTCCGTTTGACAATAGCACAACGACTTCATCATGTATAATGCAGGAGCAATAACCCTGCATAGTCGGTGAAGAGTGCAAGGGAAGCCCCAGAGCGAACAAGAACAATGGCGCAAAGAATGGGTTACTACAGCAAAAAGGGAAAAAAGCCAAGCTAAAACAATAACCAACAAAACAAATGTGACATCATATGAAAATCAATTGTGACTGATATTGATCAAATAAGTCCCAATATTGCAAACAAAGGTGTGAGAATACTTGGCGACAAACACCAAAAAAAGGATGCGAGAGGCTACAGAGATCGGGAAATGTCTTAGTGCCTGTGATTAGCGCAGCGCAGTGCCGACTTCCTGGCGGGCTCTACATGTGGGCTTAACGAACACGCCAGAGCTCACCCTTACTTATTACCTACACTCAACAAGCATTCAACAATTGCAGTGCAGGGGGCCCTACCACAAGGCTAGTTGTTTGCAATTCCCAGAGTTAGGCTTAAAGCATAAGTACAACTTTACAAAAATAAATACACATCTTTTTGCAGATACAAAAAGTTGCATTTCTTTATTAGGAGCTTATAAAGCATTGAAACCACAATCAGCAGATCACAGGTGCAATGCAGGACTCCTGTATACTGTCAGTGTAAGGTTGTACCACATATGGACAGGCAATTACACAATGAACTATTGCACTCACCAGCACTCTGGTAGTTCATTGAACGGTCGACAGCCATAAAGGCTGATGGCAGTTGTAGTTTTCCTATTCACA
Organism: Rana kukunoris; assembly: GCA_029574335.1. Lineage (NCBI taxonomy): Eukaryota > Metazoa > Chordata > Amphibia > Anura > Ranidae > Rana > Rana kukunoris. The sequence continues at coordinate 342,256,322 of CM056050.1, forward strand.
GAACTCCTTTTTTGTTTTTTATTGCGACAGCCACTTCAGGGAGAATATCCCTGACTTGCTGTCATTAGAGGCAGTGGATTGGGATGAGGCTGCAGCAGTGGGAACATCTTACATGTTGTACCCTAAAAAAAAAAAAAATGGGTAAAACATGTAACATGTTCCCAAAGGTGATCCTTTATATGTAATGTGCTTTAACATCCCACAAGGATTCAGAAAAGCGTGAATTGCCCCTATGTAGAAATCAATGGACATGCATAACAATGCTCCTCAAATTCTATTTATTTTGAAAGCATGTGTTATAGTAGTAGGACAATACCAGAGAACCTTCCCAGCACAACTCACCAAGCAATCTACTTACCAAACTGATTAACCTGTCCAACAGTATGAATTAAAAACAGGAATTTAATTAGCACACTTTTGCAAACGCATGCAGAACACAGGCTTGGTTCACACTGCTCCAATCACAAAGTTGTGCGACTTGCTTGTGATTTTCTTGCAACTTTTGCGATTTAACATTGCAGTCTATGGCACTTAATTTGCAAAGTCACAGAGAGGTAAAGGGTCCCAGCGAGGGATTAAAAAGCCTGGGACTGATGAAAAGGGACCCAGCTGTCAAGAGGGCTCTTCATAATTTCTTGGACCAGGGCCCTGAAGGATCTAATTATGCCTCTGGTATATGTGTATATGCAAGTCCTCAGGTGCAGATTTTTGGATATTGCATTATGGATCTGAAGGCATTCTTATGCACCTGTGTGAATGCCTACATTGAAAACAATGCAGCTGCATTTAGATCTGCAAATTTAAAACAAAAATAAAACAGTTGTAAATGTGTGAATAGGGTCCGATATAGACATGTAGTTTTAGACCTCTTGTACACGGCTGCAAGAGGGTCATACAATGGCCATTTAGGCGTATTTATAAATTCTGGAGCCAGGGTCTGTTCACATCACATGCCGTAGTATTACGTTGGGCAGCTATTCCAGTGCAGTTCCATCACAAGGCAGGGCAAAATGCCTCGTCTCCCTATCTGCCTCGCTCACACCACTGCATTGCATTGGTGTGTACTGAAAAATAGCAGTGTGCAGTGCTTTTTTACAGTGCGGTGCAAGGTCATTTACTGCCTTACAGCGCATGGCCAGCAATTGAACTTTAAGAGATGTCTGTGTGACACCTCAATACAGTTCATTAAAAAAAAAAAAAAAGTGATGTGCCGAAATTGGTGCATCATCACTGCACTGATTTCGCCCAGGCCACAATGCACACCAGACACTATAATGACATGCCAGTGGCCACAGCTATGCATAGCCACTGATCACTGCAGGCAATTACTGGCTGTGAGGATAGCTGCGAATACCTGCAGCTGCATGCGACCTGTCATTATAGTGAACAAGACTAGCAATGATTTTAGCCAGACTAAATGGCCCGTGTAAATGTAGCCTAAAGCCTCATACACACGATCGGACTTCCAACTGACTTTGCCGTGGATTTTGCTCTGAAGGGTGTTGTCCGTGAACTTGGTATGCATACACGCGCACGTAGTGACGTAATAGACGTACTACGTGTTTTTTCTGCGCCATTCTGATATTGTTGTCTGATCTTTAGCATTGGTTCTGAGCATGCGTGTTTGTCCAATGGAAACACGATCGGATTCACCCCATCTGAAATTTGTTGCCGGAAAGTTTGTCTGTTCTCACAGCGAACATTTGTCCGATGGAGCGTACACACGGTCGAATTGTCTGCAAAAACAGGGCCGTCTGATGTTTGCTGTCAAAAAGTCAGATCGTGTGTACGGGCCTTTAGACTCCTTTCACACTGGAGCCGCCCATTGCGTTAGCGCTAAAAAACCACTCGTTTTAGTGTCGCTTTAGACCCCTTTCACACTGAGGCAGTTTTCAGCGCTAGAAATAGCGCCTCTAAACTGCCTCCCGAGTGCGAAAGCCTGAGTGCTTAACACTGGGTCAGTGTGCTTGCAAGACAGGACAAAAAAAGTCCTGCAAGCAGCATCTTTTGGGAGCAATGTGTACAGCACTCCCAAACTGCCCCTGCTCATTGGAATGCATGGGCAGTGCCACAACTCTGGAGTTTTTAACCCCTTTAAAAAAGTGTTGCTTAAAGTGGTTGTATAGCCCCATTTTTTATTTTATTTTTACTCAGCTATAAAGCAAAATGAGCTAGTATGCAATGCATAATAGCTTGTTATGAAATACTTACCCCTTAGAACGAGGCGTCAGTAACTCACCTGGTCCACGCCGAGGTAGCCGACATGTTGCCTCGGCGTGTCTTCCGGGTATGGCAGCTCCAGCGCTGCGAGAGGCTGGAGCCGCAATGTCGTCACTCACGCGCATGCACGCGGGAGACTTCTTTCTGGCAAGGTCCAGCGTTTGCCGGGCCTTCACTCAAGAATCCCCTGTGTGCATGCGCTTCTGCATTCAGCGGCTCATTGCGAGAGGAATATCTTGTAAACTGTAAAGGTTTAGGAGATATTTGTTTTTAACCTACAGGTAAGCCTTATTATAGTCTTACCTGTAGGTAAAAGTTACAAAAAATCACTATACCCCCCACTTTAAACAGCAGTAAAGCGCCGCTAAAACGAGCTGCGCTTTACCGCTAACAGAGCCGCAGCCCCAGTGTGAAAGTACTCTTAGCTCTACACGACCGCTAGTGGGGCGCTTTTAATCCCATCTGGCCGCTAAAGGAGTTAAAAACTCCTGTGTCGCTGCGCCGCCGAAGCAGGGGCGGTTTAGGAGCAAAGTATACAGAGCTCCCAAACAGCCCCCAAAAGATGCTGCTTGTGCTTTACAGGTGCTATTTCTAGGTCATTCATGCCCCGGTGTTTTAAATCTCGGGCAGAGCCCACAATTTGACAGTGCTGATGGGTGAATCGCAAAATGTGGAACTCACATTTGAGATGACATTCATTTGAATGACACCTGCATCGGATGTAGATCACACAGTAGTACAGCCCAGCCTGTACATATCAATGACAAGCTGGCTAAAGGCACAGCTGTATGGGTATATTAGTAAATCCCTTTATTACATACATAATGGGATGGATGTACCGACACAAACGCAGCGTCTCTGAGTCTAGGGCATTGCACGAATTATTCTTTTAGAGCCAACCCTGGTTAAAGTAGAAGTTGTGCCAATAAAGCATATGCAAGCTTTCTGCACTGGCTAACATAATACATCACTCTACCGCTGCTGCCCATTAAACCCACACATCTATTACAGCTCCCCAACTCACATGATGCAACAGATGCTCCACACATTCCAGCCACACTCACAACACGCTGACAGCGTACCGTACAGAACATAGGTCACATGACACAGGGACTTCCGCTCTGCGCCGGTCACATGATCTTCTCCAAACTCTGCGCACACCCGGAAGTTGTTGTCTTGCGTTCTGTATGATTACGTCAATCCCCGGCATGCTTTGCCGCTTCCGGAGGCCAAGTCGTTTGTGGAGTTCGCTTGTTGTCTGTGAGGGCGGTTTGTGGTCTTATTTGAGGCAGAAGTGTTCCCGGGATTGTAAACAGAGCTATGAAAGAAATTAAGGAGGAGAGGCACCGGAAGAGGAGGCCGCACAGCCCGGAGACGGTCTCGGTGAAGAAGGAGAGAGTGAGCCCGCCTAGGCCTCACCGGGCACGGCGGGGTTCAAGCTCAGGGAGCAGCGCAGGAGCATCCCCCCAACCACAACACCAGGGGAGGAGCAGGTGAGACTGTCAGAGAAGCCTAGGACACCATCGCATCGCCGTGTGTTCGGGGGTGAATGGGAGGTTAGACACACACGGTAAAGTCTGTTAAAGAACCGTCCTAAACCATAAGATGGAAACCCTAACGGACCTGGCCTGCACATATAAAGCATACATATGGTCATACCATTACTTAATGCAGTATTTCACCCAAAGGAAAAGTTCTGCTTGTCTTTTCCCTCCCTCTCCTTCAAATTTTTTTTTTTGGGAAGAAGCAGGGGGGTTCGGACACCTGGATTTAACAGGTACCCTCTTCCACTTCTGATCCGATAGCCGCAGTGATACAAGCAGAGGTTTCCTCCTTCCCCTGCAGCCTTCTGGCACACATCATAGGTCCCAGAAGGCTGCGGGACCTTTCCCAAAGTGCCAACGCACACGTTCCTGTAAAAGTGTCTGTATGTATAAATGGGTGCTGAAGCGACCACTGGATGGAACCGTGAACAGTCAAAGTGACAAATGTCACCAGCACACCATGGGACTGCAAAACTAGGTCCAGAGCTTTATACAGCAAATAGCAACATTTTGTAGCCACATAGGACCCCTTCATTGGGCATATGACATCTCATGGCTGATGAAGGGGTCCTGCAGAGCTCTGAAACATTGCTGTATAGATGTGTTTGCTGAATAAAGTTTCAGACCCAATTTTGGAGATCGCGTGCTGGTGACATTTCTCACTCTGATCATTAAAGTGCAGCACTTTCCAAAGTAAACCAAAGAGTCAACTAGGGCTGCAAATAACGATTATTTTCATGGTCGATTTATTGTTTCGATTAATCTGTTAATAACCTTTAAAAAAAAAGGTGATTTTGCGGCTATTTGCATTTTTAATTTTTTTTTGCCCAATTTGTTGTTGGGCAGATTAAAAAACACATATTGTCGCAAAATGCATTACACGCTTTTCTGCAGATTCTCCATTGAAGTGTATTGAACCAAGAAATCAAAATGGCACCGTTTTTTGCATTAAAAAAAAAAATCCTTGCTTTTTCCAAATATGCAACAGCTGAAAAAAGCATAGATGTGAATGTGTCCCATAGGAAACCATGTAAATGAACTGCAGTGTGTTTCTGCAAAAAGCACCAAAAAACACAGAGGTGTGACCTGGGCCTGAGATGTTTAGTAACATAATGTGGTTAAAAAAACAAAATTATTAAAAAGAGCAAATAATTGCTACTGTAAGGGTTATTTTTTTACTGTGGGACAGTGAAAGTAATATTTACAGTAGCATTTGCTCTTTTTGTACTATAAAGGGTACATTTTTTGTTTTTTTTAACCCCATTATGTTATTGGAAGATTAATCGATTATGAAATTAATCGAATACTATTTTCATAATAGATTAGTTGCCCTAGAGTCAACTCAGGTGAGGACAGCACTGGATCCCTTGACAGGTTAGTGTCTTATTATTAAGTCAGCAGCTGCTGTTCACTTTTAAAGGAAAGAATATGTTTAATGGAGAACTTAACCCATAACCGTTTAATAGCAATTAAAATGACTCTTAAGCCTAAACATTTTTTTTACCATAATGCATTCCTTGCATTAAAGGAACTCTAAAGGTTCGTTTTTTAATAGTTCAATTGATTGCTGTAAGCTAGGGCATTTAAATATCACTTACCTCGTTTTTCCTTTTGACCTCCAAAACACAGTAATCCAGGTTTGAAAATGCCATTTCCTGTCTCTCCTCTTCTTGCTTTCCACCGGCATCTGCATGGTGGAAAGCAGAATGTGCTCACCCCCTCCCTATGACTACAGCCCTGCGTGAAGATGCTCTCTTAACCCTCATAGGCATGAAGGCTAAGCCTAATGGGAACTGTAGTTCCCATTTGGCCGTGATGTAGCAAGAATGAATGCGCACCGCAAACCAGGAAGTCGGCGAGAACAACAATTCAGGAGTGACAGAGGTAAATAAAACAGCTCAATTTCAACAGATATCAAACTAGTTATAATGCAAAACATTACTTTTTACTTTATCAGCTACTGTCAGACTTTAATTTAAGAGGAAAATATTTTTGTCTTTACAACCCCTTTAAGGTAAAAAATGTTTAGGCATCAGTATTCCCCCACCCTTCCCATTTTACTTACCGTATTTATTGGAGTATAACACGCACCCTAACTTTAAGAGGGAAGTTTTAGGAAAAAAACATTCCCAAAGCCCCCTGCGTATAACACGCAGGCACAGTTTACACTATTTTCAGGGTAAAAAAGTGAGTGTTGGTCCTATAGACAGGTGAGGCATTTCCTCTCCTCACAACCGACCTCGGAAATTTGGACGAGGCGACTGACACCCTTCGAGACCCTATGCTCACAGACATCTCCACAAAGACATCTGATCTCCAGTATTTATCAGATTCTTTTGGACAGTAACTCTGATTTGCCAGACCCAGCTTGTTCTGCCTGGGAGTCTGAACTTCAGATTTCCCTGCAGGAAGATGACTGGTCCCGTATCAATGAATATACCCATAAGGGGTCTCTTAAGGTTGCTACTCAGGAAACCTGCTATAAAATACAAACGCACTGGTATCGAACCCCAGCTCTTCTACACAAATTTGCACCCGTGGTTCCGGACACGTGATGGAGATGTGGGAAGGGAAGAGGGACTATGCTCCACATATGGTGGGACTGTGATTCCATCCAGCCTTTCTGGGAAAAAAGTGCACAATCTTATCGCACATGTGACTACGTATGTACTGGACTACTCCCCAGCGCAGTATCTTCTGCATCACACGCATTTGACCAGGTCCGAGTATTTCAAGTCCTTGGCCATGCACATGGTGAATGCGGCGAGGCTCTGCATCCCGGTACATTGGCGCTCTACGCACACTCCGACGATCAGGGAATGGTTTAACAGGATTTCTAGGATTGAAGAAATGGAAGAGCTTGTTCATATTTCACAAGAGAGCATCACAAAATTTACCACTACCTGGGCCTGTTGGACCCACTTTAAAACTACTCAGCTTTTTCGAGTCCAAGGCTCTTAAATTGCATTCAGGTTGGATACAACCCTATTGAGCTGGCTTTATAATGCCCGGCTGGAGTGGTCCCTGTGGTGGAGGGCCGCCGATACCTTCCCCATATCTCCCCCCCCCTTTTTTTCTTCTTCTCTCCCTTTCTCTCCTCTTTCTCACAATAAGGATGGATAACAGACAGATGAAGATAGCTTTATGATGATCTCTTGCATATTGGCTATACTGTCACAACCTACCGGTTTCAGGTGTTCTGTCTGACAGGTTGACCCTGGCATATTTCTTTCTGTTTGTTTTTTTTATAGGCCATGTAAACTTGCATCAATCTCTATCTTTGTAATTCCCGTTTCTGTACAGTGTATTGTTCAAATATATCTTAATAAACTTCTTTTATGGGGGGAAAAAAGTGAGTGTTATATGCCAATAAATACAGTAAGTTCTCATTTGATCCAGTGTTGTGCCCATCTACAGCAGCTCTCTTCCTTCATTTCCTGGTATCACAGGCATTGCTGGGGCAGCAGGAGTCATTGACTGGGGTTGATTTCTGTCAATCAACCCAAGTGATGAGGGACAGGGGGGTGGGGCTGAGTCCTTTCTTTGTCCATAGATGCAGATAGCAAGGCTTGAGAATTAGCCCGCAAGAGTGCTTCCATAGAAAGCAACTTTCTATGTGGACACTCTGTAGAGGGGGAGATCCAGAAGCACAAGCTTGGTAGAGGGGAGGTTAAGAGACATTCTGTAAAATTCCATTGTGCAGAGCAGGATAGTATAAACCTTTTTATAAAAAACAAAAGCTTTACAATCACTTTAATGCAGGGTTCAACAAAATACGGTTGCCCGGACACAATTGTGACCTGGTGCCCGCCGGTAATTGAGGCCGCGGCTTTGCGCCCCTCACAGGAGGAAGCTTAGGCCTGCAGAAGGCCCCAAAACCACGGCCTCAATTACCGGCCGGCACGGGCCCGCCGCAAGAGGTGGGGGCGCACAGACACAGGATCCTTGTGTCTCCGTGCGCTCCCGCGTAGCAGGCCCGTGGCGGTCCTGCTGCTTCGTTACACTGTGTATATTTGTATAAAGACAGGAAGACTGTTTGCAAACTTAAGGTAGTTTTGCTAAAACTGAATTAGACAGAATCTGAAGCAGCTATGTATAGTAACCAATTACCAGTTAGCTTAGCCTTGTTTAGTTAAAGGCTAGCTATGCCTTTTAGAGCATGTTGCACCTATATTTAGGGTGTAACCTGGTGCTAGGCTATCTGAAATGTGCCCCCCCCCCTTTCTGACATCATGCAGTCTGCACATCATTTATTCACAAAGATCTGTGATTGAATAACCTATAAGTCTCATCTTGCACTGTGGCAGAGGGACTTGTAGCTGTCAGTGTAGCTTGAGTTCAGAGATTCGTAGTCCATTGACATTTGCTCCAACTTTCTAAGTCTATACCATGGTATGCTCAAGGATCTGGGAGAAGAACCTGCAACAGTTACTACAAAATCATACCTATGCTTGCCTTATTAGTATTTTAGGGTTCGGCATTTATTTTGTTTTTTTATTCTAAACCTATTTTTTTTTTTTTTTAGGTCACCAACAAAAAAGAAAAAGAGCTATGTCAGGAGAAGCAAGTCTCCAAGGAGGAGAAAGAGAAGTGAAAGTAGAAGTCCACCTCCTGTTCCTGTAAAAATAAAGCAGGTAAATTCAGCATGAAAGAGTATTAAAACTTGTAGAAGGACAAAAGGTTTTACAACTGTAAAAAGCAAGTGTAGTCCTTTTTGTTTCTGTACACCCAGCCTTTATTATGTGTGATAACTGCAATGCCACATTTTAAAATGTATTTTATTTATTACGCCTTTATTTAGTACTCCTTACAACAAGGAGACGACCAGGAAGTGTGAATGGAGAGGGCTGAGGAAGGGAAGTGTAAATGTATCCATTCTAATAGATCCCTGTTAAACACTGCAGTCAGCACAGTGAATATTTAAAGCGGATCTCCACCCTAAAGTGAAGATCCGCTGATCGGAACCCTCCCCCCCCTCCGGTGTCACATTTGACACCTTTCAGGGGGGAGGGGGGTGCAGATACCTGTCTAAAGACAGGTATCCGCACCCACTTCCGGCCCGCAGTCTCGGGCAAAAGACGGGCTTTTCCCGTTGTGTGCTGGGAACTCTCAGCTCCCAGCACACAGCGGGAGCCAATCGCCGGGCGCAGCGCGACTCGCGCATGCGCCGTAGGGAACCGGGCAGTGAAGCCGGAGCGCTTCACTTCCTGGTTCCCTCGCCGTGGATGGAGGGGGGAGCAGCAGGGTGATGAGCGATCGCTCATCCTCTGCTGCGGACGCCGCTGGACTCCAGGACAGGTAAGTGTCCTAATATTAAAAGTCAGCAGCTGCAGTATTTGTTGCTGCTGGCTTTTAATATTTGTTTAAGGTGAACCATCCGCTTTAAGCCAGCCGTAAAAATAATGTGCTGGGAATTCTATTCCATTAATATTATTGCCATTACACGGAAAGTATTGTTTTCTTGGGACTGTACGTTGCAAAGGCATCAAGATGGTTAGTGTAAAGAACATATTTACAGTAACTTCCTGTAGGTCTTTTTACAGAAACTTTGGGAAGGGCTGCTTTTGTAAAATTGGGGACAAAAGGTTTATAGGAACACTTTCTTGAATTTGTTGCAAAAGCAAGGGCTTAGATTCTTTTTTCAAACAGGGTTTGGAAGATCAGTACTTGCTTTATATTTTCATTAAAAGGTACAGTAACTTGTATTTGTTTAACCACTTGCTTACTGGGCACATAAACCCCCTTCGTGCCCAGGCGAAATTTCAGCTTCCGGCACTGCGTCGCTTTAACTGACAATTGCGCGGTCGTGCGACGTGGCACCCAAACAAAATTGGCGTCCTTTTTTTCCCCACAAATAGAGCTTTCTTTTGGTGGTATTTGATCGCCCATGCGGTTTTTATTTTTTGCGTTATAATGAAAAAAAGAGGGACAATTTAAAAAAATATATATATTTTTTACATGTTGCTATAATAAATATCCCTTTTTTTTTTTTTTTTTTTTTATATATATTTTTTTTTCTCAGTTAAGGCCGATACGTATTCTTCTACGTATTTTTGTAAGAAAAAAAAAAAATCACAATAAGTGACTGCTTTGCGCAAAAGTTATAGCACCTACAAAATAGGGGACATAATTATGATTTTTTTTTTATATTTTTTTTTTTACTAGTAATGGCGGCGATCTGCGATTTTTATTGGGACTGCGATATTGCGACGGACACATCGGACACTTTTGACACATTTTTGGCGCCATTCACATTCATACAGCGACCAGTGCTATAAAAATGCACTAATTACTGTATAAATGTGACTGGCATTGAAGGGGTTAACACTAGGGGGTGAGGAAGGGGTTACATGTATTGCCTGGGTGTGTTCTAACTGTGTGGGGGGAGGGGGGTGACTGGGGGAGGTGATCGATGCTGTCTCCCTATGTACAAGAGAAACAGCATCTGTCACCTCACTGACAGGACGTGAAGCTCTGTGTTTACACTCAGAGCTCCACGTCCCTGCTCTCTCACCGACGATCGCGTGTACCTGACGGACATCGCGGCCGCCGGGTACACGCATCGGATCCTCGTTGATGCGTCGGGACTGTTTTTCCCCGCCGCGCGCCACCCTGTGGCGCGTGCGGGGAATTACAAGCAAATCACGTCCAAAGACGTGACCCCGGCGCCTCAGGTCCGCGCTGTTCACATATTCTGTCAATAGCGCGGACCTGAAGTGGTTAATGGTCACCAAATAAAGATCTGGGCATAATTGACCTATAGTAATTGGTTACATTTTTGAACACTACTCCAAATGCTTCAAGGAGAGTCTGTTGTGCATTCCTGATAGAGCTAGTGATAGAAAATGTGCACCTTTCCATAGAAATTGGCTAAATCTGGAAATGTGTATGAATCAATAAATACTTGTCGGTACAAGACCGACGATTTGGGTCTTGGCTTCTATTTAGTTATTCCATACCTGCAGTCCTGTCAGATAAGCTGTTCTTCCAAATAATTTCTTGTGTCAGTGTTTTCCACTGTTATGAAAATGGTGTGATTAGTAGGAAATGAATACTCGGTGGGGAAAAGCTGGCAAGAAAGTGTCTTTTTACCTTTACTGTGGTTTATTTACACCGATCTGGGTGCAAGTAATTTTACCCTTCGAACATATGAGATGATCCAATGTAAATGATATAGTGCTTGCAGTAGGCAAAGCAGTTACTTTTTAGCCTGGACCCATGTCTTTACCTATTACACAGTGCTGTGTGGCTAAAACAAGCTGCCATATTAGTCAAGATGTAGACTATCACCATGCAACCCTTCCTTTTCTTAGACCTGGTATCCTAATGCATTCAGTGTAATCGAGTGGAAGGCATATTCCAGATGGTGTCAGCATCCTACTAGGCTCCTGTAAGCATGAAAGAAAAGATGGTGTCTAGGTTCTGTCACATGTCTGCAAGTGTTCTGCTGCTTTAAATTAGTTATTTTATGCTAAATGTACTTTTCCGTATTCATCTTCCAGGACAGCAACATGAGAGGTGATTGCTTCCTCCTCCTACAGGAAATACAAGCAGAACAAGTGAAAAACCTTTTGAACCCCTCCTGGCCTTCAGTTTAGATTGTGTCTACCGTCCAGGAGCAGCAAAATTGTTTGTTTATCTTCCTGACGGAATGGCTTTGAGCGGTCCCCCTATTCGTGCATATCTGCTTAGCCAGAATGTAGCCCCTATTTCTTTCATTCTAGGATCTTGGCCCCTTTTATTGCCTGAGGGGTCAACTTCTGAAACCCCTGGCTAATCATCCCTGTCCTCTCACCTCCTGGGGGGTTAATGACCAGCATTGGTGTTCTCGATGGGAATGGCAGTGTTTTCCACCTGTATTTTGGACAGAAGTATGGAAAAGCGAGTCTGAGGAGTGGTTTGCAGCCCAGGCTCCAATTTGGGATCTCGGTGATGTCACTTTCAGTGGCCCAGGATGATGCTTTTCTGTTGGTACTCAAACAATGCTGAGTTCAGACAGCATAGGGATTATTGCACCTGTTCTAACCATGGAAGGAGAGGCTGAGGACAGCAAGCCAGCACAAAGCACTGTGTTTAGAACTAAGCCTGCTGCTGGGTGGTGAGTGTTACCCTTTGGTGGTCTGCAGTGTTTCACTGTAATGATGGGACCGGGGGTGTTTGTGTTTTCACTATATACACCTTCCCATAGCCTGTTCTTTTAGGTTACATGGCACACATGGAAAAACTTCAGCCCAAGCCTCAGGGTCTAGTCATCCTAAGAAACATTGCAGTAATTGTAACAAGTAATCTGTTTTCTTCTCGTTACAGTTTTCTAATGATTTGTATTCGAAAGCAGAGAGCCTGTGACACTTTTTTTGCCTTAAAGCGGAGTTCCACCCAACAGTGGAACTTCCGCTCATCTGATTCCTTCTTTTCTTTCCAGGGGTTACAAAACCTGTATTAAGGATTTGAGAGCCCTTTTATAAAGCAAAGCCTGAGAAAGGCTTGCTTTTCACTTATACAGAAATTGTCAGTGACATTAAATTATGTTAGGATCAGCATTCGGGGAAGTCTCTCTCAATTCTACCAGAAATGAAATATCAGACAGCCCCCTTAATCTTACTTTTTTTGAAAAGGTATAGTGTAGAATTTTTAGCCCCTCCACTCAAACATTCTTTCTGACCAGACCACTGAGAGACTCAAAGGAAGTGACCCTGAAGGATTGAATTAAAACTTTTGTTCAACAGGGGATGGTCATTACAGTACCAGATCCTTCATGTTTTTTTTGTTTGTTTTTTACTATTGTGTGTGTTCAGAAACCCACAAGAAAGTACTGACTTATTATCATTTTAAAGTAATTGACCAAGTACAACAGTTTTACACTACACAAAATCTCCTAAAAGAAGTATTGATGGTCACCTTAGATTTTCAGGATGCATACTTGCCAAGTCCACAAAAGAGGAACATTTAAAGTGTTACTAAACCCAGTAATGTATGCAAAGCACTGTCTCCTGGGACTGGTAGGAGTGGGAAGCCCAGGAAACAATAAAGTAGCGGTTTTGAGACGCCTATTTTAAGCAATTGCCTTGAGTTGGCAGTCGGCACTACCTCCATCTGGTAGGGAATGGGTAAATCGTATGAACGTGGTAATTCTCAAGAAAAAATCTGTATATATAAAGCAAGGAGTGTTAAAGAAGCACGATAAAATGTGGAAACCCTGAAGGGAAGCAAGGGGGATTGACATGTGAATGTTAATAGAGCAGTTTGGAAATGTAATGCTGAGATGTGACCTAATAGAAATCTGATTAAGATGAATGAGACGGAAAAGGACAGATGAGTGAAAGAAATGGATGGTGATGAGAGAATGTAGCGATTGGATAGTACTTGGATTCAAAGGGAACATCAGATGAGATCATCCTACGATGTCAACCCCCACCCAGGGAAACTCCCATGATAAATACGCTTCACTTATGCTAATATATTTATACCTGTTAGGGGGTTGGGAAGTCCGGGAGGGGATGTTTGTATTAAGTTGGGGGGGGGGAAAAACAGTAATCTATAAATAGTTCACCCAACCCCCACAGTGCCCACAGCTTATAAAACTTTTTACATGAAAGTACTGCCACTATATACTTTTTGGATGGTCTGTATACCACGGTTACACGATATACTGCGTTCAGGTAGGAGGAGATTTCCACTTCAGCCTGTAAACAAGCCCACATGTGTAATGTCAATATCATGTGACCTGTCTAGCTCTGAAAACAACTGAGCATGTGCAGGTCTGCTACACTGGTGTTAGCTGGCCTTCCCCAGATAGACAGTGCAGGAGGGGGAGGATCTGTGCATACAGGATAAAACTGCCTTTTTTTCACAATGCAGAGGATTAACCCCTTAAAGCGGAGTTCCACCCAAAATTGGAACTTCCGCTTATCCCACTCCTCACCCCCTTACATGCCACATTTGGCATGTAATTTTTTTTGGGGGGGGAGTCGGGGCCTCAAGAGGAGTGGGACTTCCTGTCCCACTTCCTCCTTCTGCCGAGGGGCTGATTAGGCGATTAAGCTTAATCGCCTACAGCAGTCCCTCCCTTTAGGCGTTTGCCTAGGACACTGACAGGTCCTAGGCGATCGCCTGTCCAATGGAACGGCTCAGCGCCGGGCCGCGTGCGCATGCGCAGTGCCGCTCACGCATGCGCAGTGGGTGCCCGGCCCTGAAGCCCGAAAGCTGTCACGGCCTGGTGCCCACAGTATCAATGAGGATGCCGACCCTTGGAGGGGGGGAGAGGAGCGGAGCCCCGGCCGGCGCGTTGCTGGAGCAGGTAAGTGTCTGTTTATTAAAAGCCAGCAGCTACACTTTTTGTAGCTGCTGACTTTTAATAAACATACATTTTGGCAGGAACACCCCTTTAAAGAGATTGTGAAGGTTTTATTTTCTAAATAGGTTCCTCTTAAGCTAGTGCATTGTTGGTTCACTTACTCTTTTCCTTCTATTTCCATTCTAAATGTTTTTTTTTCTTTGTCTGAATTTTCACTTCCTGTTCCTCCTCAGTAAGCTGTTCTGGCTGACTAACCCCCAGCCAGAACAGCTTGGATGATGGGGCAAGTTTACTGAGGAACAGGAAGTGAGTAATTCAGACAAAGGGAAAAAAAAACATTTAGAAGGGAAATTGAAGGCAAAGGTAAGTGAACCAAAATGCACTAGCTTAAAGGAACCTATTTAGAAAAAAAAAACCTTTACAACCCCTTAAGTTCCACAGTGAATATAACGAGCATGCTATGCTGCATATACAGACTGATTTCACTGTTATGGGTTTAGTAACACTTAAAATTGTTTAACAGACATCCTTAGTCAAAGGGAAGATTGTCAAAGCAACTGGGAGTTGAATCCAGAGGCATGTTTTTACCAAGTGTAGAATGTCTGCAGATCTGTTTGCAAAATATTACTCTTTGCTATCAAGGGAGAAAAGACTTTGGAAATAGATGCTCAGCCCCAAAATTGGGATTTCAGCTTGCAATGTGTGAGGGAATTGCAGATTTTCCGGCTGCTGCAGAAATGAAGCCTGTTCATGTGCAAACGTGTATTGTTTGCTCCTTGGTGGCCCCAAAAGAATTTTCAGATCTACCGGTTTACAAATTGTAGCCAATCGCTGAAACTGTCTGATTTTTTCCTAATGTGCTTATGTTGGAGCCAGACCCTATGTGGTGGCCATTATGTTTTATAGAACTCAGGCATGTATGCTGTTTGTTTTTTTCCACAATCTGCAAAATCCTAGGAAAGAGACCTATATTTTAGCTGTATGGGCATGTCTCCTTCGAGTCCAGATATCACAAGAGACTTTAGAAGATCAAGTCATCTTCTGATCTTGTTTGATGACACTAATGACGGTTTACAGGTCTGTAAAAGCACGGTTTCTAGATAGATAAAGCAATTTTTTTTTAATATAGGGAAGCAGTACCTCACTTGACCAGATCTTTGGGAACATTGTGGTAAAAGAATCGGCAACATCGGTGGAACAAATCCTACTAAGAAACTATTCGGTCTAGTCAGGCTACCTATTAAGTAGTATAGAGCGAGGTCCTTTTGCAACAAGTTCTATAAAAATTCCTAAGGAAGTGGTGTGTTTATTTTTTTTTTGTTACTTGCTTGTAATGTGTTGCTGTCCTGGAAGATGAATACAAAAGTCCCCTGTTTTAGTCTGAATGGTAACAGTATTTCTAGAGCTCTTCCAGGACAGCAAAGCTTACTTTTCACCCTTTGATTAAAGCGGAGTTCCACCCTTAAAACCACTTTGTTTCATCCCATCCAGCATACTGGCGTCAGCGCCAGTATGCTGTTTTTTTTTTTTTTTTTTAATTCATGTACTTACTTTATAATAGATCATTTAATTTTGGGCGCACCGCGGTATGTCACCGCTATAAGGCGTCACGCCTTCCGGAAACAGCCGATTAGCGTTCGGCTCTTATCGGCGCCTGCGCACAGACCCAGAAGCTGACTGCGCAGGCGCCGTATATAGCCGCGTCACGCCCTCCGAAAAAAAGCCGAACTAGGACCGGCTATTTACGGCGCCTGCGCAGACAGCTTCTGGGTCTGTGCGCAGGCGCCGATAAGAGCCGAACGCTAATCGGCTGTTTCCGGAAGGCGTGACGCCTTATAGCGGCGACATACCGCGGTGCGCCCAAAATTAAATGATCTATTATAAAGTAAGTACATGAATTAAAAAAAAAAAAAAACAGCATACTGGCGCCAGTATGCTGGATGGGATGAAACAATGTGGTTTTAAGGGTGGAACTCCGCTTTAAGTTGGTTAGTTTTCCCTTGTACACTGGTGAAGGCAGTAAGCTTTCATCTCAATTAAGGCAATTTCAATTGTTGCTTGTGTTCCCTGTACAAAGAAGGAGCAAATTCTCCCTAGTATTGCTGTTCTGGAAAACTCCTAGAAATACATTTACTGGTAAGGCTAGCTAGGTTTTCTTTCTTTGTTTTTTTTTTGTTTTTTTTCTGGTCTGTGTGGGTTTTGTCAGCAGCTGGTTTTGGATATTAAACTTCTTGTGCTCTTTGCTGGTGCTGTGAGTGTGATGCCCTGTACACCCGATCGGTTCGTCTGATGAACAGACCGATGGACCACTTTCATCGGACGAACCTATTGTGTGTCGGCCCCATCGTTTTTTTTTTCCCATCTGTGAAAAAAAATATAACCTGTTTTTAAAATTTTCAGATGGTTAAAAAAAACGATCGTCTGTGGGGAAATCCATCGGTCAAAAATCCATGCATGCTCAGAATCAAGTCGACGCATGCTCGGAAGAATTGAACTTCATTTTTCTCAGCACGTCGTTGTGTTTTACGTGACCTCATTGGGACACGATCTGATGAAAAAAATCCATCGGTCCGTTTTTTTTTTTTTTAATCGGATGAACCAATCGTGTGTACGTGGCATGAAAGCCTCAGTACAAAATGCTTTTAGCAGTATTTTTATAAAATCCATTGCTAATGTATCTGTCCTGTTGTAAAGCAGTGTTAATTTTGGCATCAAATTTAGATTTAGTTTTAGTCAGTCTTTTGACTAAAGTGCTGTTTTTAGTTTTAGTCGGATATTAGTAATTTGAATTGTTTTAGTTGTATTTTAGTCGACTAAAATCGCCAGTATCGTAAACAAACACAAATATTGCTTTTTGACAAACGGAAGTACAACTAATATATCTATATATATATCTTTAACAGTTATCTGCTAAATATTTAAACGAATATTAAGTAACCTCTTTGTAAATTAAACCCCCTTCATGGCCAGACCAGTTTGTGCTATTTGGCATTGCACAGACATTTTTTTTTTTTTTCACACAAATAGCTTTTTTTTTTTTGTTATTTGATCACCACTTTTTTATACAGTGCATACGGAAAGTATTTACAGTGCGACACTATTTCCACATTTTGTTATGTTACAGCCTTATTCCAAAATTGATTAAATTATTTTCCTCAAATTTCTACAAGCAATACGTCATAATAATGTAAAAGAAGTTTCTTTGACATCTTTGCAAATTTATAAAAAAAAAAAAGAAAAAAAATTATATTTACATAAGTATTCACAGCCTTTGCCATGACACTCAAAACTGAGCTCAGGTGCATCCTGTTTTCACTGATAATCCTTGAGATGTTTCTACAACTTGATTGGAGTCCACCTGTGCTTTCAAACTGATCTGCAGATGCACAGAGTCATAGGCTCCTTACACACGGAGCGGTCCGTTTTTCGGTCCGCTCCGTGTGTCCGTCAGCTCAGTGGGGGGTCTCCGCTGAGCTGTCGGGCGGACGGGGCGGTCCCCGCACACTGTGCAGGGACCGCCCCGTCTCTCCTCCGCTCTCCCCTATGGGGAATCGGATGGAAACGGACCGTCTGTCCGTTTGCATCCGATCTGTTTGGCCGGACGGAAGAAAAATAGGACATTCTTCCGTCCGCAAAAACGGATGCGGATCGAGCGGACGTTAGCGGATGCATCGTCCGCTAACGGATCCGCTCCCATAGGGACACATTACAAGTCCGTAAACGGACTTGTAATTAGCGGACCGTTCGTCCGCTCATGTGAAAGGGGCCATAGACTTCTGTTTATTACCTGCAGGTGTGGTGAGCTTCCAGAAAGTGCACTACACCTGCAGGATATAATGGAAGTCTTTGGCAAAGTGCACTGCTCTGCACCTACAGTGTGGGTAAAACGCAGCGCATCAGTGTGAAAGGAGCCTTGGGCCCCTTTCACATGATGGGTCTGACCCAATCAGACCCTACATTCACCCGCAAAAAAAACACAGGAATCTTCCCCCTTCCATCTGGGGGGATTGGAGGATCCAAAGAGTAGAGTGAACTGTCACTGTATCCGTGTCCACTCTGCTTATGCAGAGTGGACACAGACCTTTCATCCACCTACTCCGCTCACTGTGGCCCACGACTGGTTACCAAGTCGCTTAAGTGGCCCTCGCTCTTCAAAAGTTTGGGTACCCCTGCTTTCAGTGGTTAAACTGATGGAATTTTAGAGCTGCACGATTAATCGTGAAAAGATTGCGATCTCGATTCACCCCCCCCAATCTCTAGGCTGGATGACCCGCGATTGCTGGATCCAGCGTGGAACGCAAATGTACACATGGCGGCGGCTGTCTCGTCAGGAAGTGGCGTTTCGTTGCCGCCATCTTGTTCCACCCCACACTCCTGCACAGTAATGTTAGTGAGAAGGGTGTAACAAGATGTCCGCTTGCCCCCAACAGAGTTTTAGATTTCAGTTATTTTCAACACAAAACTGAGCTTATGTTCTTAAATACAGTATTTGGAAATCTGACTGTTTACATGTTAAATGTTAAAAGCAGCAGCAAACCTTACATGCTTGCTAATGTGACAGAACACCTCTGATTTTCTCATTTAGTTAAATGTGAAAATTAGAGGTGTTCTTTCACATTAGCAAGCATGTAAGGTCAGCAGGTTTGCTGCGGCTTTTAAAATGTAACATGTAAACAGTCCGTCTGATTTACATATACTGTATTTAAGAACATAAGCTCCGTTTTGTGTTGAAAATAACTTTAAATAAATACATTTTTGAGAATCGAGAGAGAATCGTGATCTTCAATTTATACAAAAGAATCGCGATTCTCATTTTTCCCAGACTCATGCAGCTCTACATAATTTACAGATTAAGTTTATTCCTTTTGATCCAAGAACGAAATGTTACAATGTATCTCCTTATTTCCCATGTTAAAATAAACTTTGCAGGCTGCCTGTATTTTTTTTTTTGTAGGCTGTCCGAAGTGAGCAGAGAACCTCTGCACTTGTTACATAGAATAGGGGAAATGCTGTTTTTAAGACTGGGAGGGGAGTAATTCTTTACCGATTTTTATTGTGCCGCTCTAGTACATGAGATTTTTTATTTTTAATAAACTTGCAAAGATTTCAAACTTTTTTCACCTTGTCATGGGGTATTGTTTGTAGAATTTTGAGGGAAATTATGAATTTAATCCATTTTGAAATAAGGCTGTAACATGACAAAATGTGGAAAGTTAAAGCGGAGTTCCACCCAAAAATGGAACTTCCGCTTAACCCACTCCTCACCCCCTTACATGCCACATTTGTCATTTTTTGGGGGGGGGGGGGAGTGGGGGCTTCAGGAGGAGTGGGACTTCCTGTCCCACTTCCTCCTTCCGCCGAGGAGCTGAAAAGGCGATTAAGCTTAATCGCCTTTTGCAGCCCCTCCCTGTAGGCTATCGTCTAGGACACGTGACAGGTCCTAGGCGATAGCCTGTCCAATCGAATAGCGCAGCGCCGGTAAGTGTATGTTTGTTAAAAGCCAGCAGCTACACTTTTTGTAGCTGCTGACTTTTAATAAACATACATTTTGGCTGGAACACCCCTTTAAGTGCTGCGAATACTTTCCGGATGCACTATAGATGGGCAATCAAAGGGTTAAATGGCTGCCAGCTATGTGTAATGTCCCTGCCCCTGCATGCTTGTCAAATTCGGTTGTGCAGGTGAGTCTGTACAGCCACTGCATCTGCATTTACATAGATTGCCTACATGCAGCTCTGGGCAGTGCCAGGTTCACGTACAAACGCCTCACTGTACAGGCCCATACATCCGTATACACTAGACCTTCGTGGAAGACGTTACCTTGGTGCCATTTGTATAGATTGCTTAAAGAGGAAGTAAACCCTGATGTGTTTTACTTCCTCTTTATTTCCCTGCAAAGGTGAAGCATAATGGGCTACTATGCATCGCATAGTAGCCCCATTATGTGTCACTTGCCTGAAACAGAAGCCTGCAATGTCACCGCTGTCCCATCTTCACCCCTCTTCCTTCTGGGGCCTCAAACTCCAGCTAAATGACTGGGAGCCACCAGGCATGACCTCCTTTTAGAAACGGAACGCTTCTAAAGTGCTCCTGTGCCGTTGTCTGCGGCGCTCATCTCTATTGTAAATATCTCCTAAACCATGGTGGTTTAGGGGATATTTCCATCACCTACAAGTAAGCCTTAATCTAGGCTTACCTGTAGGTAAAAGTGGTTGTATAGGGTGTACAATCACTTTAATAATTACTGTTGTAGTATTACTCAAAACCTTTTGATTAAATTTTGTCTGACAAAATATTAATTTTGTTACTCGACTTTGGATATGTGCAAAATAGATATGTTTACTTTTTTTTTTCACAGGAAAAAGAAAAGCACACTCGCAGAGCTCATGATGACAAGCAACCCAGGGAGAGGTTGGAAAAAGATGACAGAAGAAACAGTCACCGAGACCAAGCAGGCATCAGAGGTCATCACAACCACTCGAGGCATAGGGAAAGGGATCGTGACGAGCAACCTATCAGAGAGCAGAGAGAAGAAAGGGAGTTCCACAATGACAGGAGGAGGGAAAGACGCCAGAGGCAAGAACAGGAAGGAGAGATTGAAAATCCAGAGGCTGATGATGCTGAAGAGCAAACTAAAGAAAAGGAAAAACCAAACTTTGGACTTTCCGGGGCTTTACTTGAAGATACAAATACTTTCAGAGGAGTTGTTATCAAATACAGCGAACCACCAGAATCTCGTGTTCCTAAGAAACGGTGGCGCCTGTACCCATTTAAGAATGATGAAGCCCTTCCAGTCATGTACATTCATCGTCAGAGTGCATACCTCCTGGGTAGGCAGAGGCGTATTGCTGATATACCAATTGATCATCCTTCTTGCTCCAAGCAACATGCTGTCCTTCAGTATCGGTGAGAATTAAGTTCTAATACTTCTATAAAGTAGAGTTTTTTTTTTTTTTTTTTTTTTTAAATGTCTGTGATACAGGCCTAAGGAAAAATTGAGCTTCTTCCCTGTCAGAATCCATATTAAATTATTTTTGTTAGGATTACAGGATGAATATTCCTTTTTCATTTGGTTACACAGTTTCTCTCTTTGCATATTATCTGCTTCCTGGACTAAGCTGAACTTCAAAGTTGTTTAATTTCTTTAATTCCTTTTGTGAAACAATTATTTTATTGACATCCGCTATCATTTTGCCAGTGTCTTTAAAGCGGAGTTCCACCCAAAAATTGAACTTCCGCTTTGGGTGCAGGTGACCCCCCTCCATGAGCAGGTACCCTGTTTTTACAGGCACCCCGCTCCCACTTCCCCCTTGGTGTCGGAGGGAAGATCAACACCCCCCCCCCCCCTCCAAACTTATGGGACATGTCACAGGTCCCAGAAGATTGCTCGGCCATTCACAGCGCAGTTAGAATGCCGGTGACGTGGAGAGGGGGAGAGAACCGAGGCTTCATGCGCGCATCTCTAGACCGTGGGACAGACAAGTGTCTGATTATTAAGTCATCAGCTACACTATTTGTAGCTGCTGACTTTTTTAAATGGGTGGAACTCCACTTTAAATCAGACTGAGCTGGGAAGCTTGTATTACGGATGCACCGATACCAGTTTAAGTTAACAGAGAAGAATGGCATCGGAGAAATTTCCATAGACAGTCTGGGATCTAATGATATCAGCAAAGTACTATGCAGACCAAGCAAATCTAAGAAAACAAAGTCCACATATACAGTTCATAATGTTCTATAAATAGGTTGAAAAGAACTACACTTTTGGCGGCTCCCATGTAAGTGAAGCAATTCTCTGAAATTAAATGAAAGCAAAGGAAGAGCAAGGTGCGCCAAACTAAGTGTAGAAGTTAAGCCATGGGAAAATTTAATAGGCAAACAGTAAAATGTTGTAAAAGTCATGTATCACTGCGGGAGATCTGTGATCAATCGCTGGAGATTTGCATCTTTGAAACACGTCACCTGATTCTCCCCAGCGTCACATCCGGTCCAGCTCTCAGTACTCCGAGTGCATTCTACACTGGTCCTATACACTACAAGGCCGAAAATTGGCCAGCTGTCACATCTATCCTGCTGACGCCGAGGTGACACAGGACATTTATAACCATGCCTATTATCACTCGTGTTGTGCGAGTACCCATTTGGCTGTTTGCCTATTACATTTCCCTGTGACTTAACTTCAAAACTTAGTTTGGCGCACATTGCTCTTCTTTTGTTACCAGTTTAAGTGACTACAGGTAGGCCTTAGGTCTACCTGTAGGTAGAAGTGGTAAAACCGTTTACTACCACCTTTTAAGTAGGTTGTATTTGTAAGTAGAATTTTTTATTTTGGTGAATGTATACATATACACAAAGTGCTTATGCAGCAGTCATATTTTGGTAAAAATAAATAAAAAATCTGTAATTGTATTGTTTGCCATTGTTATATACCAGCCAAACCTAAGTTGGGAAGCTGTAGGACAATGTCATTTCAAGGCAGAGACTCCACCCTTTTTTTGTTTTTCAAAAAAAAAAAAAAAAAAAGTTACTGCTAGGATGTGATCTGTGCAGAGCTCTAGCTCATTTATTTGGATTTTGTACAAGAGATGAGCATAAAGCCCAACTCCGGGCAATTTTTTTTCCACATGCAGTGGGGCTGTGGTTGCATTGCAGGGGTTAACTGCTTGTTTTGTCTAGGGGAGAACACAGCGCCTATAGCCCGATGCTTTGGAAAATGACACTCCCCCGCTTCGATTGGTGAATTGTTCCTGACGTCTTCATGTCCAGAGTCGGTCTATGGGCGTGATGATGTCAGGAACAATACATGCACAAGTCTGCTGGACCATGGGGGGCAGGAGCCGAAGGAACCGGGCTTGTGGTGGGAGGATCAGAAGTTTAAGTGAGTATATCTTGGCTCTCTCGACCCCCTAGACCAAAATGAGCAGTTAACCTATGCAGTGCAGACACAGCCCCACTGCATGAGAAGAAAAAATTGTCCAGCTTTAAGACTGGCTTGAAAGGGCCATTCCTACTATTTTTTTTTTTAAGAAATCCTACATTGTTTTTAGTCAGTAAATTATTATATTGAAAAGGAGAAAATGAAAGAATAAATGTTTGTTTTGTCTCCTTTTAGGGTGGTTGGGTTTACACGCACCAATGGGACCCCAGGAAGACGAGTCAGGCCTTACATCATTGACCTAGGATCAGGAAATGGCACTTACTTAAACAACCAGCGAATTGATCCACAACGTTACTATGAGCTGAAAGAAAAAGATGTTCTGAAATTTGGCTTTAGCAGCAGGGAGTATGTTGTTTTGCATGAGTTTTCAGATACATCAGAAGTGGACAAACCACAAAATGATGAAGATGAGGATGAGGTTGAAGACGATGAGGCTACTGACAGCTAGTGAGCTGCATATTGAAACATCAGAACACGGAAGAAAAAAACTGTTTAATCTAAAAAAAATAAAAAAAACATAAAAAACTGAAAAGTAAACTCTGTCATGTGTTGGCAGCCTGAAAACCTCTGAGAACATTGTAAAGAAATTGATTTTAATGTCTCTAAAAGACAATATAGATGTATATAAGTTTTCATTTAGATAAGAAATTGCGTTTTGTGTTTTTCAGCAATTTTGAAATATGTCTTTTATTTAAAAAAATAGATGGTCACATTAAACAAAACCATTGTAACCACTGTGGTTATAAGAAGGTGCTTTGACTTCTTTATTTGTGGTTATGATGCTAATGCTGTCTGAGTCAAGATTTTGTTTAAGTTCTGATATATATAAAAAGAAAAATGTAGATTGCTAATTATCAGTGCTGGTACCTTGGGTTAGAACTGTTTATCTTTGGTGTAGAGGATCCCAGCATAGGGCAGAGAAGTGTGCAAATAGGGATTAAAGCGATATTAAACCTAGAACCAAAACTGTAATGTATTGCAGCTTACCGATCATTGGATGTGGTGGCTGCATTTGTTTTCTTTTTTAGGCTGCATTCACACCTAGGCGTAGGCGATTTGCGGCGTTTTTTACTGCGATTTGCCGCGACAAATTGCGACGTTTTTCCTCGCGGTTTTGTACAGGTCATTGGCATTAATGTAAAACGCCCAAGCCGCCCGATACGCGCAACAAAATAGGGGCCGGGACTTGTTTGAAATCAGGCGTTCGGCGTTCGTTTTGCGTTGGAGATGTGAACCATCTCCATAGAGAATAATGTTATTTTTTCCCCTCTAGCATCTTTGAGCGTCGCGCTTCAGGCGACAAAACACTCAAATGTGAATGCAGCCTTAGGCTTTTTTACTTGGTGATCTGGCAAGTAACACACCACCGGTATTAAAGGGTCTCTGCTCTGGATGAAGGAGCACAGGATGCACCTTTTGGACAGCATCCGTCTGTGGGAGGGGAGTGTTAGATGAACTAGTATAATTACACTGACAAATTATAGCCAAACTCCAGCTCACACTTTAGTTAAAGGGGTTGTAAAGGTTTGTTTTTTATTTTTTAAATAGGTTCCTTTAAGCTAGTGCATTGTTGGTTCACTTACCTTTTCCTTCCATTTCCCTTCTAAATGTTATGTTTCTTTGTCTGGATTTCTCACTTCCTGTTCTTCCTCAGTAAAGGTGTTCAGTAAGCTGTTCTAAATGAATTTCCACCGCTCAGATGATGGTGGAAAGCTTACTGTGGAGAAACAGGAAGTGAGAAATTCAGACAAAGTAAAAAAAACATTTAGAAGGGAAATGGAAGGAAAAGGTAAGTGAACCAACAATGCACTAGCTTAAAGGAACATATTTAGAAAAAAGAAAAAAAACCTTTACAACCCCTTTAAGCAGTTACAGCAGTGTTTTTTTTTTTACTTTTAGGATAAAGGTTGTAGCTGATCATTGTAAGCACCCCTGTCACTGGTAAATGATTAGTCTCAACACTGCTACATTTGCAAGAGAGTTTGTTCTTTTGAAAAACAGACATACTAGCTGGATCACCAGATAAAAAAAGTAAAGAAAGCCTCGTACACACGATTGGATTTCCATCGGACAAAGTTGTGAAATTTTGTCTGAAGGGCTTGGTCGTTAACTTGTTCTGCATACAGATGGCAAAACGTTGTCAGCCAACAAATACGAAATGACGTGCATTTCAACTCTTTAGCGCCACCCTTTGGGCAACTTCTGCTAATGTTGTCTTATGGTTAGCATTTTTTTTCCGATGGACTTGTGTACATACGATCAGATAATCTGACGGCACACATTTTGTTGCCAGAAAATCTGACAACAATTGTCCGATGAAGCATACAATCGGTTGGATTTTCTGACAAAACCCTTCCATCACACATTTGTTGAAAAATCTGATCGTGTGTACGAGGATTTAGAAAACAAATGCAGCCATCACATCTAAGAATGGTTAAGCTGCCATATGATAAATGTTTGCTTTTGGGTTGAATACTGCTTGCTTGAAGTACTGTTAAGGGTAATGCAAGGGAAGCCTCTGGCTTATACGTTACATTTGATGCTAGGATTCCTACACTGAAATGAAAGCTCACTGATGGATTTAGGATGCTCTAGTCTAAACAAATGATTTCTGACTCGGTTACATGAATTTGCATTAAAAGAAAACCACTTTTTTTCAGCCATATACCTAGAATCTTTAATTACTTAAAAAAATGTTTGTTTAAATCACATTGCAAGTTTACAGGATGCAAAGAGGAAGCCAAAACCACCTGTCAAGAAGTACACACTAAATGAGCTTCATGATATCTGGTTGCATGGGATAACAGATTATTTAGTGAGATGTCTAACTTTTGCAGTGTTTGTTCAGTAACGTTAATTGTTCACTGATTGTGAGAGTGGGTTAGGTGAGCTCTGTGGGGGGGGGGGGGGGGGATTGGGGTTGTAGTGGCAGGTAGGGAACATGAAATGTTTCTTCACTATTTCATTTTGACCAATGAAATGAAACGCACAGTGATTGCTCTTATGGTTGGTTCATGCCACAGTTTCTTAATTTCAAATGCATTTTTTTTATTTTAATAACACAATTCAGGACATGTGCATTCCAGTGCATTTTTAAGGCATTTGGTGTGTTTATTTTTTATTTTTATTTTTTTTGCAGCGTTCCATACAGAAAAAAATTGCTACGTTTGCCTGCGATGGAATGTCTTTTGGTGTGAACTGGGCCTCTTCGAATACATGAAAACACTAGATTTTCGATGCAGATTAAAAACATATTGAACTGCATCTGATGTGAACCAGTCCTTAAGCAGGACATTTATTGGAGAAACAGGTTCACGATAAAGCAGCTGTCTAAAAAGAACCTGTCCAAGCTGGCCTTTTGCAGTCTGTTTTTTAATGTTTCATATTTGCTCCCTTGTTAAAATGGAAGTTCAGCTAAAGCTCTTCACAGCCACATTCTAAGCCTAATGTTTCTAGTACTGTAGAGAAAAGATCGCTATACTTGCCTATTCTGCAGTCGCTCTGGTCCAGTCCCACGCGGAGCGGTTAGCAGTGACTTCAGTGTGTGGGAGAGGCAGGCGAAAATGCATGCCCCATAGTAATGTCACTACCCAGCTGTTTCTACACAGATGCCAGAACTTGGAGCGGATCGGCTACAGAATGGGTAAGTATAGCAATTTCCCCCTTCCTTTTTTTTTTTTTTTTCTTCTTTCCAGGGCTAGATGGATTAGGTTTAGAATATGGCTGAGTGTACATTTAGCGTTTGAAGCTTTACTAATATTTGAGCCTGACCATACATTATAATTTATGGTCATTATGCTTAAACATTTTAAAACACTTTATTAACACTTGTAATGCAGTTCCTATATTCCATGTATGCAAGCCCCTATGCTATCTGATGGTATCCTTAAATGGATAATTCACCTTTACCAAAGAAAAGGAAAAAATAAAACATTCCTATGCAGTTGAGGGTGTTTGGAGATGGGGGGGGGGGGGGACGGACGGACTGCAGCTTTGACCAAACTTCAATAATGCCCTTGCTAATAGGTGTAAGCCATTTAAGACAAAATAGAAGAAGAGTAACTGCTCAGTAGTGATCCAAGAGCCTCCTCACCGAAACCAAACTCTGGGTGCTGGCAATGCAGATATACGAAAGAAACTTGGACAGCCGCACTCCAAAAATGTTCCTTTAATTAAAGTACTAGCTATGACTAAGCACTGAAACTACAGTGCAAAACGTTAGCTTTTGTCCCAATTTTTGCTGTGGCGTGTTCATCTTGTGATCGATTTTAATTAAAGGAACATTTCTTTCGTATTTTTGCATTTGTGTCTCATGAAGTCTGACCTGTTGCTAAGTGAGGCCTATAACTGTTTACATCACAGAATTGATTCAGGCCCATGACCCATAGGAGCTTTCTCTTCCTTGATGCAATAGCTCTTGGCTCAGAGTTTAAAAGTTCACTCCTGTGATATCTGCAGACATCCAGTATCTGCATAGGCAGTTTTTTTGGTAAAGGCGAACTAACCCTTTAACCTTTTTTAGACTTTTCTTGACACCAGTGACCTTAATAAAGCTTTTATTTGTTTTACAGTAAAGTAGAAATGCTTTCTGGTAAATGAATAGGTTGTATTATTGTAAAATGTATCTATACCAGAATAGATGCTTCAATTGTTGTTAGCAGGCCTAATTAATGACGTCAGCCAACACCACACAATGCTAAAATAGCGCACACCTTTCTCTCCTAGCAGCGTTTGGGTGATTAACAAGATTTCAAACAGGTTGCCAATACATATGCTTTTACCAAGCAGAAAATCAAGCATGCTTTGAAAACTCATTGATGAAATTGCATTTGGCCAAGGTTCATACTGACAGCGGGAAGGAAATCATATGAGTTCATCTGAACTCGCACAATTTCATTCCTGCATGTCAGTCCTTCAGGGGCGATTTCAGAGACAGCTGTGCGGGTTTCTGCACAGATGTCTATTAAAATCGCATTCCAAAGGCTCCCAAAGAACTACTTTTGGGAATTGTGCGGCGCTGCAAATGCACCGATTCAGATGTGCCATTGCCGGCAATAGCTGCTGATTTTGGCATGCCAAATTGCTGCAGTGTGAACCAGGGCTAAAAAACACAACTCGTGTCAAAACTGCAGACCGTTTTTATGTTGTGCATTCTGAGGACATTGTTGGAAACCAATTGGTAGAACTGATCAAGATTCAGAGTATGCTAATTTAAAGTTGTACATAATCTCTGATGTTAATCCTATTAAACTATTTCTCTTACACAGTTAAAGGTGTTGTAAGGGGTATGTTTTTTTTATTTTCTAAATTGGTTCCTTTAAGCTAGTGCATTTTTGGTTCACTTACCTTTTCCTTCCATTTCCCTTCTAAATGTTTTTTTTTCCTTTGTCTGAATTTCTCACTTCCTGTTTCTCCTCAGTAAGCTCCCCATCACCCGAGCCAACAATGCACTAGCTTAAAGGAACCTATTTAGAAATTAAAAAAACAAACCTTTACAACCCCTTTTAGACATGCGGACCGTATGTCCGCTTTTTCATCCATCGGTGTACGGATGAAAAAGGGACAGACATGTATCCCTATGGGATAGCGGGTGACACCCGATATCTACCGTCCCCGCTGTGGTCCGATTCTGCAGATGGCGGAAAACCCTATTTTGCCATCCGTCTGCAGAGCGGATTGGGTGAACACAGACAGATAGTCTGTGTTCATCTGACCCATTGGGGAGAGTGGCGATCTGTGTGCAGGGACCGCCCTGTCATCTGCCGGCTCAGCGGGGATCAACGGAGCGATCCCCGCTGAGCAAGCGGATGTTCATGGGCGGATCATCATGGGATCTGCCCGTGTGAAAGGACCCTAAAGTGTTGTGTTCTACACAGAAAATAATACTATCTGGTACAGACTTTGGCACCGCTTGATCCTCTGTTGCCCCTGCAATATTATATGAAGCGTTTCATGTATTGTAAATATCTGGTGGTATACAAGAAACGGTCCCAGTATTTCTATTTTACACCAAGTGACACTTTCTTTTAAATGTCTGCTCTTTGACCAAAACTGGAGGCATTCTAGATATACTGTATGTACAGGACATTATTTTCTCTCATTATAGGTAAGTGTTATTGGCTTGCTTGGTCCTGCCAGAACTTCAGGGTTTAATTTTTTTTATTTTATTTTCCAGGATATCAAACAAGCACATTATTTTTTTATACATATAAATATATATTTATATTTTTAATAGTGGTGTATATCTGCCAAAAGCTGACTTTATTACTGTATTTCCGTTTGCTTTAAAAAAAAAAACTGGAACATGTTGGTACTTATTGGTATATAATTTTGTGTTCTTACTGTAAAATAAACTGATGAGACTAAAGCTCATTTATGTGGCCTTTGCATTCAATGGTAACTGTTTGAATTGGTGAAAATGTAATCATTTTTATTTGCAGAGTTCATTGATACATGATGATGATACAAGTAAAAACTTTAACTTCAGATTATAAAAGCAGAACCTTCTTTGATTACCATATGTGAAATCTGTCAAATGTATTTTAACTGGACAGCCCCCTTCTGAGCAGATGTGTCCAAGAGCAGCACAGCTCTTTCTCCGCTTCAGTTGTGGGTGGTGGACATTAGATGCCAAACCAGTATCTTCCCTGCTCTATTTCAATTTACCACCTGCCGATACTTACCACCTGCCAATACCAAATTGGTTTTAGGTGCAGTCAACTTGACCAAAATGGAACAGCGCAAAAAAGGAGAAAAGGTTTCTCCAAGTAGTCACTAAGGCCCCTTTCACACTTATACGACTCTCATGATTTTGGACTGCAAAATCGTATGACATCGAATGACTACCATTCATACTGGCATGACTTTAAGTTGTGCCTACTTCAATGTAGTCCTTGCACTACTTTGGTCCGATTTTGATGCCACTTACACAGGCATTCATTGAAATTGTGGCCGCGAATCGCTAAGTGGGCACACTTCAGTTGAAAAGAAAAACGCAGCTTAATTAAAAGTATAATACAAAAGTTAAACTACCTTGAAGACCTTCACTAACCACTATTTTACTAAAGCTGGAGAGTGCAAAATCAGGCTCACGTCTAGATAGAAACCAATTGGCTTCTAATCTCAGCTTGTTCAATTAGGCTTTGGCAATAAAACCTGGAAGCTGATTGGTTTCTCTGCAGAAGTGAGCCTGATTTTGCACTCTCCAGCTTTAGTAAATAAGCCCCACAGAGTCCTTCACTCGTGTAAGTAAAACCAATATAAATCAGGCTCGGATAGTGTTAACCTCATCTGAGACTCCTTAAGTGAGGTGGGTGTGTTGGTACAGAAAGACTGACTGTTTAGGGATGGGTTTCTGATAATAATTGTATAAACAGGACATTGTTAACATATAGGAAGGAGCTCATTCCGCAAAGTCACAGCCGATCCATTTCTCAGATCAGTGAAATGCCATTGAAATAGAACATCCAAGTGGGTCGCTCTGGTCTGCCGTGCACAGGTAAGACTTGTGTCGCAGTCGGTGAGTATAATCATCGTCCATGCTAGGCTATGCACAGAGATGTCAGATGTCACGTGCATGTTGACGTGTTTTGCCAATCAAATGCTAACGTCCTCGGGATATTTATAGCAACAAGTAAAAAATATTGTATTTTTTTTTTTCAAAATTGTCGCTCTTTTTTTGTTTATAGCGCAAACATTTAAAACCGCACAACCACCAAAAGAAAGCTCTACTTGTGGGGAAAAAAGGACGTCAATTTTGTTTGGGAGCCACGTCGCACGACCGCGCAATTGTCAGTTAAAGCGACGCAGTGCCGGAAGCTGAAATATCACCTGGGCAGGAGGGGGGTATAAGTGCCCAGTAAGCAAGTGGTTAAGCAGTATAACCCAGGGGTCTCAAAGCCCTGAATTTCCTTCATCCAATAAAGGACAGACCGCCAGTAAGGGCGGATAAGAGGGCAGTACCACCACAGATGTGCGTGCATCACACGGTCACCACAGCCCGCCAGCAAAGAGGGGAAACTTGGGGGAAAATGATGTGAAACACCACCGGGGTGATGTGCCACCTAGTTAGTGATTTATAATTAACTTCTGCAGTCCTAGAAGACATCGAAGATGTGTGTGCAAGATATAGGATCGTAGATTTGAGTCTCTGATAAATCCTAGATCTTTCTCCCAATTGCGTAAAAAGGTAGACTGACCAATGGCGGAAAAGGATAGCATGGCTTTATAAAAGTAGGAGATAGGCCTCTCGACTGGACAGTCTTCCAAAAAGGCAGCCTCTTTTTGTGTTAGGTCTGTGATAGCTTGAAAAGGCTTTGGAAGAGAGTGCATAAAAGCTGTAAGTTGGCGGTATTTCCAATGATCCAAGGGTGTACCAGTAGAGGGACCTACCAGGTCGGAAAAAGTGACAATTCCAGAAGGGGTAGTTACATGGTGTAGCATGGTTGCATTCCCCAGGGTCCAATTGCGATTGGAGGGATGTGTATTCCCAGGGGGAAAGTAATTATGACCGGCTAAAGGCATCAAAGGGGAGTTGTGCAGCCAGTTGTGAGACTTGCACAGTGAGTCCCAAATCATTAAGGTGGATCGTGTAAGTGGCGAACGATGTTAGAGTCCTGCACTTCCTCGGAATCCACAGTTGTGTGAAAGGATCTGTACCACATAAGTCCTCTTCCAAGGCCACCCACAGTTTAGTATATTTATGAAACTTCCAATCTGAGATTCTGTTGAGAACCACGGCCCAGAAATAGCCTTTAACATCTGGCAGGGCAAGGCCTCCATCTTTCTTAGATCTAATGGTCCTAGCTAATCTGGGTCGCTTCCTATTCCAAATGTATTTGCAAAGGAGGGATCTTACTAGCGCAAAGAAACCCACAGGGATCCTGAATGGGATCATCTGAAACAAGAACAGCAGCCTGGGCAGTATGTTCATCTTCACAACGCTGATCCTCCCCAACCCAGAGTGTGCAAGATGGGACCTTTTCTGTAAATCAGATCTTATCGTATTTAGTAAGGGTATGAAGTTGGTGCGGAACAAGGAAGAGGGGTTGGGAGTAAGGAATATACCTAGGTATTTAAGTAAATGGGATTGCAAACTAAAAGGAAAGGATGCTTTCAAGTGAGATACAGTTTGGACCGGGACAGTGAGGTTGAGAATCTCAGACTTTGTCATATTTATTTTGAAATTCGAAATGGCGCTAAACATTGAAAAAGCCGACATCAAGTTAGGTAGGAATACAATGGGCTGCTGTACATAGAACAAAATGTCGTCCGCATAAGCAGCATATCTGTGTTCTGAGGAGCCCACCGTGCCCCCGTGGCTATTCGGGTTATGCCTAATTGTAGAAAGGAAGGGTTCAAGGGATAAGGCAAATAAAATGGGCGAGAGGGGGCAAATTTTGCAGGTGCCATTATATAGCGTGAAGGGGTCACTCAAAGTGCCATTTATATGGGGTTGGGCGGTGGGAGAAGCGTAGCGAGCGAGATTCGGTACAAGAGGGAGGGGTCAATACTCAAATGGGAAAGCGTTGTCATCAGGTACTCCCAGTCTACCCTGTCAAATGCCTTTTCCGCGTCTGTAGACAACAGGAGGGTGGGCTGGGAGAACCGTCGAACATAGGACATCAGGGAGAGAGTGCGAAGTGTATTATCACATGCCTCCCTGCCAGGGATAAATCCTGTTTGGTCTTTAGATACCCATTGGGGGAGAAGAGGGAGGAGCCTATTCGCAATGACTTTAGCATATAGCTTGGCGTCAAGATTCAGTAACGTAATCGGACGATAGCTACCACAACAAAATGGGTCCTTACCGGGTTTAAGGATGACAGTGAAATGCGCGTGGAGAGTTTCGGGTCAGAGAGCACCACCATCCGAAACTGCATTTGCATAGTCGGTCAGGCGTGGAATCAAGAGATCTGCAAAGGATTGGTAATACAACACCGTAAAGCCATCAGGGCCCGGTGCCTTACCACTGGCCATAGACTTCAAATCCCCTGAAAGCATGTTTGAGCATTAAAGTGGCATATTAGTTAAAGGGGTTGTAAAAGTAAATGTTTTTTTTTCCCCCTAAATAGCTTCCTTTACCTTAGTGCAGTCCTCCTTCACTTACCTCATCCTTCAATTTTGCTCTTAAATGTCCTTTTTACTTCTGAGAAATCCTCACTTCTTGTTCTTGTGTCTGTAACTACACACAGTAATGCAAGGCTTTCTCCCTGGTGTGAAGAAAGCCTCTTGAGGGGGGAGGGGCGAGCAGGAGGGTTTGCAGATAGAGAAAGGAGATGTGTGTTAGTGGGTGTCCTGTCACTCCTGCTCGCCCCCTCCCCCTCAAGAGGCTTACTCCACACCAGGGAGAAAGTGTAGCATTACTGTGTGTAGTTACAGACAGAAGAACAGAAAGTGAGTATTTCTCAGAAGAAATAAAGACATTTAAAAGCAAAATTAAAGGAGCGTTTTGAAGGCTCCGATGATGGAACACAGATAGAGGAAGGCAGTAATGCGAGTCCAGAGAGAGGGGGTGCCCAAGAAGGACAGCAATCTGGCAGTCATGTTCCCCCAGCTGCAGCATACTGCCAGGTTTTCTACAGTGATGAGGAGGTAGGGATGATGAGGTCACTGACTCTACGTGGTTGCCTGATAGGAGAGAGGAGGAGGCACAGGCACATCTCCAAAGAGGCAGGATGCCCTCCAGGGGCCAGCTTAAGGGCAGCACACCGACTGCATCACAACGCAGAGCTACGCATATGCAGGGCGCTGCTGTGTCTTAGTGTTATTCCAAAAGTTCTTTGGTGTGGGCCTTTTTTGAGACGAGTGCATCAGATCGCACCGCTGCTATTTGCAACATATGTCTCAAGCGTATCTCGCGTGGCCAAAACATCACCCGCTTGGGCACCACATGCTTGACCAGACATATGTCGAGCTGCCTTGCAGTTCGTTGGCAAGCATGGGCACCACATGCTTGACCAGACATATGTCGAGCTGCCTTGCAGTTCATTGGCAAGCATACCTCAAAGGCCCACACCAAAGCTGACCTCCCTTGTCCCTCCTCAGCTGGGATCTCCAACCCAACTATACCCTCAGTCCTGCACTGATAGGACTGAAGGTGTAGAATTAGGTGTGTCATAGCCTAGTACATGCAGGCAATCTACTATCGGTACACTGATGGCAGATTGTACCAGGCAAATTTCCCTGCCCCAGCTGCTGCAGTGCCAAAAGAAGTTCTCTCCCAGCCATCCACATGCCCAGCAGTTGAATGCTAGCTTAGCTAAATTGCTAGCACTTCAACTGCTGCCTTTTCAGTTGATAGATTCTGCCCCCTTCCATGAGTTTGTGGAATGTGCGGTACCTCAGTGGCAAGTTCCCAAACGCCACTTTTGCTCATGGAAGGCGATTCCGGCTCTCTACCGGAATGTGGAAGGCAATGTCCATGCCTTGTGATAAAAAAAGAAGAACAGGATGCGCTAACATATATCAATATATAACAATATACTATACATAAAAATAACAATGAGTGCAAATCTAAGTGGACAAACTGAAAAGAAGTCCAAACATAGTGTCCACAAATGCATAAATGTCCAATAAGTCCTGAAGGGCTAATGGGTGATAAATTCTGGAAACAAAAACACCAGTGCAGAGATGTGTAGATAGCAATTAAACGTAGACAATATTCAATGTGCAGTGCGGATAGAAGATCCTCCACCTTGCAAGCACTGCACATTGAATATTGTCTACGTTTAATTGCTATCTACACATCTCTGCACTGGTGTTTTTGTTTCCAGAATTTATCACCCATTAGCCCTTCAGGACTTATTGGACATTTATGCATTTGTGGACACTATGTTTGGACTTCTTTTCAGTTTGTCCACTTAGATTTGCACTCATTGTTATTTTTATGTATAGTATATTGTTATATATTGATATATGTTAGCGCATCCTGTTCTTCTTTTTTTATCACTTTGTTTATCTGTATTTGTCACTACAGTCAGGTGCAGCTTCCTTTGCATTCGAACCACTATCACGTTGTTGGTTGGATTAGCACGTTTGTATTTTTGCTAGCGCAGTTGTTTCCCCCTTTTTCCAATGTCCATGCCTTGCTGGGCAGGACGGTCAGTGGTAAGGTGCATATTACCGCTGACTCATGGTCCAGCAGGCATGGACAGGGACATTACCTATCTTTCACGGTGCATTAGGTGACTCTGCTGGCAGCTGGGAAGGACGCAGGACAAGGTACAGTAGTGCTGAAGGTTGTTCCGCCACCACGCCTCCAAAATGCTACTTCTGGTTGTGACACACCTCTCTTCTCCACTCCAATGAGTATCTGTGCCAATATGGCTGCAGAACTGGGTCAGGGGAGCTTGTTTTTTTCCCCCCACGCCAGTGGGCCATGATCAGGGATGCATGCACTGTCCTGTCACCATTTGAGGAGGCCACGAAGATGGTGAGCAGTGACAGTGCATGCATCAGTGAGACTGTCCCTCTTATATGTTGAAGCACACGCTGTGTGGAATAATGGACAGGGCCCTTGAGGCAGAACAGAGGGAGGAAGAGGAGGACTTCCTTACCTCTCAAGGCCCCCTTTATTCAGACAGTGCTACTGCTTGCCCGCCTATCACACAGGAAGAGGACGAGGAGGAGGATTGTGTCAGCATGGAGGAGGAGCCTAGCACTCAGCATCAGCAGCAGTCTTCAAGGGATCAATTACAGTCCCAAGGAACCCATGGACTTGTATGTGGCTGGGATGAGGTGGCTGCGGATCCTGTCATCCTCAGTGACCCAGAGGACTCCGCACCGAATGCCTCAGCAAACCTACGTTGTATGGCCTCCCTGATCCTGCAAAGCTTGCGGAAGGATCCCCGTATTCGTACTATCAAGGAGAGGGATCATTACTGGCTGGCAACTCTCCTTGATCGTTACAAGAATAAGGTTGCGGACCTTATCTTGCCGGCGCAGAGGGAGCAGGAGATGAAACATCTTCGGGAGGCCTTGCAGAAAGGTCTGTGCAACACGTTCCTAGAGACTGGGGGGTTACAAAATTCAGGTCCTGGTCAATGTGTTGCTGAGGAGCAGTGGTGAAGGTGGCCGCCTGACCGATGTGCTCAGACAATTTTTTTAGTCCGCAGTACCAAGGTATGACCAGTTCCAGCAACCATTGCCAGCGTCTGTTTTATATGTTGCGGGAATACCTAGGGGCAAGATCAAACTTGGACACCTTTCCCACCGAAAATCCTCTGGCTTACTGGGTCTTGAGGATGGATCACTGGCCAGAGCTTGCACAGTAGGCAATTGAGCTATTGGCTTGTCCTGCATCCAGCATTCTTTCAGAACGCACATTCGGTGCTGCTGGAGGCTTTGTAACCGATCACAGGGTGCGCCTCTCCACCACCTCGGTCGATCGACTGACCTTCATAAAAATGAATCAGGCTTGGATCACCACCAGCTACCAAGCACCTGATGCTGATGTAACTTTTTTTTGAAATGTCAGATCCCTTCAAGACTGCCTATGCTGGTGCTGAGTGACTATCCTGTTATGCTGAGTGATTATCCTTTTCCTCCTCAATGATCATGCTGATAGCTTGTAAGAACATTTTTGGTTCTGGGCACCGCCACCAGTGGCTAAGGCCCAATTTTTCTGCCCCTGTTTAACAGGGACGTGTAATTACAATTTTTGATGCAATACTTTGCAGCGGGCTCATTCCTGCGCTCCAACTAGAGTATCTGTGAGGGGTTGCAGTGTTGTGGCACCATCACCTAAGACCCAATTTTTCTGCCCCTGTTTAATAGGGGCGTGTAATTTTTAAAACAATACTTTGCAGCGGGCTCATTCCTGCGCTACAACTAGAGTATCTGTGAGGGGTTGCAGTGTTGTGGCAATAGCACCAGTGCCTAAGGCCAAATTTTTCTGCCCCTGTTTAACAGGGGCGTGTAATTACAATTTTTAATGCAATACTTTGCAGCGGGCTCATTCCTGAGCTCCAACTAGAGTATTTGTGAGGGGTGCAGTGTTGTGGCACCTGCACTACCACCACCACCAACAAAGGCCCAATTTTTCAGCCCCTGTTCAACAGGGGCATGTAATTACAATTCTTGATCTAATATTTCACAGCAGGGCCCATTCCTGTGCCCACCAAAAGTAACTGTGAGGGCTTAAAGAGTTGTGGCAGCACCGCCAGCACCAAAGGCCCAATTTTTCTACCACTGTTCAACAATGGCATGCAATTACAATTCTTGATATAATATCTATAGAGGCGCATTGCGGGCGGTATTAACCCTTTCATGGCTGCTAACGGGGGTTAATACCGCACAGCTAGTGGACGCAACTTGCGGCATATCCAACGGTATATCGCCAATATTTTTAGCGGCACTATACCGCCAGCGCGGCTCCCGTCCCAGTCTGAAAAGGGCCTTAGCGGTGTCTCCTGTCCACTGATGCTTTATCACCAATCCTTGTTTCACTACAAAACCCAAAATTTTTAAAACATCATTTGTCTTTGGGACAGAAAGTGAATTGCAATCTTCTGAACAGATGCACACAGAAAGCAAAACAAATGTTTACAGGGGTGATAACCCTTCTCTATGTTTTCAGAAAAGCTTAAAAATAGATTTTATGGCTGGAGCTACACTTTAAAAAAGTACCAGTTCAAAATTACAAACAGATTCTACTTAACAACAAACCTACAGTGCCTGTCTTGTTTGCACCGCCTGTATAATACTGTTAAAAGTAGTGAGTTTTTTTTGTTTTTTTTGGAGGGGGAGGGATGGGTGGGGTATATAAAGAAGGGGGAGTAAAGAGACTTAGGAGACGGAGACTAGGAGTCAAGGCAGGGCCCAGAGTCATGAATAAGACAGACTAAGATGTTCTGTTTACTAATACAGGGAAAGAGAGAAATAGATGAACTGATATTTTTATTGTTACTAGTATTGTTTTTATTTCTTTTGTGTCTATATTCATGGCGGTGTCATCTTGCCCTGCGAGGCAATATGAAGGTGACTATGTTCTTTGTATTTACTTGTTTTTTGTTATTGTTTTGTTCTCTTTTGAACATCTCTCTTTGTTCCCTTGGATATAAAAACAAAAATAAAGTAGTGATGAGCGGAATACGCCATATTCGATTTCGCGATATTTCACGAATATATAGAAGAATATTTGCGAAATATTCGTTAATACCGAATATTCGTGATATTTTATCAAAAAATAAATTTTTGCGAAATTTCGCTAATGCGAATGCGAAATTGATTGCGAAATTCTCGTCAACACGCAAAAACGGAGATCATTTCCTGGATTACTAAACTAATATGCACTAAACACTAACTCTACTTACACAAACTTATATGACTAAACTAAAGCTAATTTTTTTTTTTTTTTATACACAAAACACAGAAGGGCAGAGAAAGTATTCGCGAATATTCGCATTACGAATATTCGCATTGCGAATATTCGGCAACATAAAACGATCGCCTCAGCTACTCGGCCCAGGGTCTCTAATCATACCAGCAATGCTTTTAGACGTCGATGGAGATCACTAGGATGTGATCTGTTTTAAAAATAAATTTGAAAAAATACGAATATTCGCAATATCGAATATTCACCTCGATATTCGATTTATTCGCAAATACTCGAATATGCAATATTCGTTACGAA
Source organism: Rana kukunoris (assembly GCA_029574335.1). Taxonomy (NCBI): domain Eukaryota; kingdom Metazoa; phylum Chordata; class Amphibia; order Anura; family Ranidae; genus Rana; species Rana kukunoris. The sequence continues at coordinate 342,294,952 of CM056050.1, forward strand.
TATTCGCAATGCGAATATTCGTGAGCAACACTAGTTAAAAGTATATAGGGCCAAAGGGGCTTGTAATGACCTGGGGGGAGTGGGGGGAAACCCATGCTATTTTCTCAATGATTTTTATCCACCAGCTACTTGGTGTGTACTGCCTGTGTCCTCAGCAGTGTGTACCTAAAGCTATGTGGTGTCTGTGCTATTTTTCTCAATGATTTTAATCCATATTGCAGGGACCAGACATTACATTAAAGCCGCAAGCAGTTTAAAATTACTTTTTTCTTATAGTAATCTCATTTTGTGCAGGGACAGTTCTAAACACGTGCCACCTCAAAGGCATACTATAGACACCCAGCAGGTACGATATTTAAAGGCATTTTTTAATTTTTTTTTTTTACTTTAAGCATCATTAAAATCACTGCTCCAGAAAAAACAACCGTTTTTAAAACTTTTTTTTAATTGATACATGTTCCCTGGGGCAAGACCCGGGTTCTCAAACCCATTTCCCGACAATATTGCCGCGTACACAAGGTCGTTTTTTGTGATGAAATAAAACGACGTTTTAAAAAACGTCATTTAAAATGATCGTGTGTGCGCTTTACTTCGTTTTTTGTCTTCTGAAAAACGACCAAATTTTTTTTCAAACCTGCTTCAATTTTTTTTGTCATTTTTCAAAATGTCGTTTTTTGAGTCATAAAAAATGATCGTGTGTGGGCTAAAACGATGTTTAAAACAATGTTTTTAAACCCGCGCATGCTCAGAAGCAAGTTATGACGCAAGCTTGAATGGAACAGAGTGCCGTCGTACGTGTTGTACGTAACCGTGCTTTGCAAGAGCATTTTCAGGAAACGATGGTGTGTAGGCAACGTCGTTTTTTAAAATGAAGTTTGAAAAACGTTGTTTTTTTCATGAGAAAAAACAATGTTTTTTTACAAGACAAAAAACTATTGTGTGTACGCGGCATAACTTGCATATTAGGCTTTAAAAGCTTTTTGAGCACTTTTGAATTCGAACGTTCGAGTCCCATTGACATCAATGGGGTTCTAAATGTTTGCGCGAACGTTCCGTCCATTCGAAGATTCTGGTGCGAACCGAACGGGGGGGTGTTCGGCTTATCCCTACTCAAGACCCAGTATGCCAGTGGATTTTCGGTTGGAGAGGTCTCCAAGTCTGATCTTAACCCTAGGTATTCCTGCACCATGTAAATCAGATGCTGGAACCGATCAGACCTTGGAGCTGTGGAATAAAGGATTATTTGAACGCATTGGTCAGACGGCCACCTTCTCCACCGCTCCCTTCTGTGACTGATCGAAGCCTCAGCAACACATTGTCCAGGATGACAGGAAATTGTAACCTCCCAGGCTCTGGAAATGCATTGCACAAACCTTTCTGCAAAGCCTCCCGAAGATGTTTCATCCTCTGCGAAGGCTGGATAAGTTCCGCAACCTTACCCTTGTAACGTGGATCAAGAAGGGTTGCCAGCCAATAGTGATCCCTCTCCTTGATCACCCGAATCCGAGGGTTCTTTCGCAGGCTTTGCAGGATCAGGGAGGCCATGCAGCGTAGGTTTGCTGAGGCATTTGAACTGGAGTCCTCTGGGTCACTAAGGGTGACATGATCCGCAGACACCTCCTCCCAGCCACGTACAAGTCCATGGGTTTCTGGGGACTGTAAACGAGTGCTAGGCTCCACCTCTATGCTGACACAGTCCTCCTCCTCCTGTGTGAGCGGCGGGCCCCGCAGGATTACTGTCTGGATAACGGGGGCCTTGAGAGGTCCTTGAGAGGTAAGGAAGTCCTCCTTTTACTTTCTCTGTTCTGCCTCAAGTGCCCTCAATTATTCCACGCAGTGTGTGCTCCAACAGGAAGACAAGAGGGACAGTATCACTGAGGCATGCACTGTCTGTCACTACTCACCATCCTTGTGGCCTCCTCAAATGGTGACAGGACAGTGAATGCATCCTTAATCATTACCCACTGGCGTGGTGAAAAAAATCCAAGCTCCGCTGACCCTGTCCTGGTGCCATAGTCGCACAGGTACTGATTCCCGTGACCACGTCCCCATCGAGACGAAGCGCTGATCGTTCGATGAGACAGCCGTCTCGATTTTTATATGCTCTATGACAAGTACTTTGATGTACATGTTTTTTAATAATTAAAAACCTTGAAAACTTATGCTATGGGAGCTCTCTTTTCTTTTTAAACATATATCGGTACACTGCTTGAGGCCATCCATTACTGTGACCATCCCAGTCTGGTGATATGCTGTGAGGATACCGTTATTACATGTGTAATAAGAGATCATAGAGTTCCGGTAAGAGGCAGTGTGTGATTAAGGTAGAGGTGCTTCTTTCATCACTTTCTTCACGAGTTGGGAATATTCCTCTTTCACTTTGGAGACCATGATTATTCAATCCGTTATGGACTTTATGGTGGACTGTGATTAGCCCTTAGGCCGCGTACACACGACCAAATAAATCCGATCAAATCGGTCTGTCAGACCGATTTGATTGCTGGGAGAAATTGGTTTGATCGATTAATGGCCCTCTTCTGCATGTGCAGCTGCTGCAGCATTGCCAACATTGAGTTCCACCTGTCACAGATGATGCGGTTCTTTTGTAGATCAGCCAGCCGAGCACTGGCATTATATGACCGGCGGAAATGCCCACAGACTTTCCTGGCCTGCCTCAGAAGATCCTGTAAGCCCGGGTACCTGCACAAGAACCGCTGCACCACCAAATTAAGGATGTGAGCCAAACAGGGCATATGGTCAACTGTCCCTGTCGGAGGGCGGAGAGGAGGTTGGTGCCATCGTTGCAAAAAACTATTCCTGGCTAAAGCTGGCGTGGCGTCAACTACCTCTGAGCCTGCCCCTGCAGAGCTGACAGAATCTCTGCCCCAATGTGGCTCCTGTCCCCTAAGCAAACTAACTCAAGCACCGCATGGCTTTTTTTTGCCTGAGTGCTTGTGTAGCCCCTAGAACGCCTACAGAGTGCCGCTGGTTCAGAGGACAAATCAGCACAGGTAGAGGCCATAGAGGAAGAAGAGGAGAGAGGTGTGGCAGAATCACCACAACCAGCATTTTGAAGGTGTGGTGGTGGAACAAGCTCCAACAATACTGCACCATGTCCTGCATCCTTCCAAGATGTCACCGTTGTTACCCAGTACGCCGTGAAAGAAAGGTAATATTCCTGTCCATGCCTGCTGAACCATGAGTCAGCGGTAATATGCACCTTACCGCTGACCGCCCTGTCCAATGAGGCCAAGACATTGCCTTCCACATGTCGGTAGAGAGCCAGAATGTCCTTCGAAGAAAAAAATTGGCGGTTGAGAACCTGCCACTGAGATACCGCACATTCAACAAATTCTCAAAAAGGGGACAGAGTATACCAGCTGAAAAGACAGCAGTTGGAGTGCTAGCAATTTAGCCAAACTAGCATTCAGCCGCTGAGCATGTGCATGGCTGGGACCGAATTTTTTTCACTGGTTTAGCAACTGGGGCAGGGAAATTTGCCTGCTACAATCGGATGTTGGTGTACCACTAGTAGATTGCCCTAAAGTGCTTGGGACACCAAATTCTACACCTTCATTCCTTTCAGTACAGGTCTCTGTGAGACTGAAGGTATAGTGGGGTTGGAGATCCCAGCTGATGAGGAGCAAGGAGAGGTCCACCTTGTTCTTTAGTGTAGGTCTTTTAAGTACTGTTGCCAACGGACTGCATGGCAGGTTGACACATGTCTGGTCAAGCATGTGGTGCCCAAAGCGGCTGCTGTTTTGGCCACGCTTGATATGTTTCAGATAGGGTTGTCCCGATACCGATACTGGTATCGGGACCGATACCGAGTATTTGCGCTAGTACTTGTACTCGCGCAAATGCTCCCGATGCCTAATCCGGATACTTTTTTTTTTCTCGGAGTAGGGGCGGAGAGCGGGCGGAAAGGGGGCAGAGAGTGGGCGGGAACTGATCAGAGAGGAGACTGAGGGGGCAGCGAGGAAGGCGGAGAAGAAGTCGGAGAGGAGGCGGAGAGCAGAGCAGTCCCCAGGTATGTATAACATCACACTGGAGGAGAGCTGCTGCCACTGCCGCCGTCTAGCTGTTCGACGCTCAGGCCAGGGGACATAACAGCTTTCATTTGAATAGCTGCTGTTCCCCGCCGCGCGTCGCCATGGCCCCTCCCCCTTGTCGGGCACTTTTCCCAGGATTGGACAGGTGATCTGTCTATCAAAGTGCCTGGACAAGGGGGAGGGGCCATGACGACACGCGGCGGGGAACAGCAGCTATTCAAATGAAAGCTGTTATGTTCCCTGGCCTGAGCGCCGATTAGCTAGACGGCGGGGGAGACGTGGCTGCATATGGGGGGGGGCATGGCTGCATATGGCGGGGAGTCATGGCTGCATATGGGGGGGAGATGTGGCTGCATATGGGGGGGAGATGTGGCTGCATATGTGGGGGAATCATGGCTGCATATGGGGGGGGGGGAGACATGGCTGCATATGGGGGGAGTCATGGCTGCATATGGGGGGAGACATGGCTGCATATGGGGGGAGACGTGGCTGCATATGGGGGGAGACGTGGCTGCATATGGGGGTGGAGACATTGCTGCATATGTGGGGGAATCATGGCTGCATATGGGGGGGAGACATGGCTGCATATGGGGGGGAGTCATGGCTGCATATGGGGGGGGGAGTCATGGCTGCATATGGGGGGGGGAGTCATGGCTGCATATAGGGGGGGAGTCATGGCTGCATATGAGGGTGGAGACATTGCTGCATATGGGGGTGGAGACATTGCTGCATATGTGGGGGAGACATGGCTGCATATGGGGGGGGAGACATGGCTGCATATGGGGGGGAGACATGGCTGCATATGGGGGGAGACATGGCTGCATATGGGGGGAGACATGGCTGCATATGGGGGGGGGGAGAGATGGCTGCATTTAGGGGGGGAGACATGGCTGCATTTAGGGGGGGAGACATGGCTGCATTTAGGGGGGAGACATGGCTGCATTTAGGGGGGGAGACATGGCTGCATATGGGGAGGGACATGGCTGCATATGGGGGGGACACAAGGCTGCATTTAAAAAAAAGTATCGGTATTCGGTATCGGCGAGTACATGAAAAAAAGTTTCGGTACTTGTACTCGGTCCTAAAAAAGTGGTATCGGGACAACCCTAGTTTCAGACATATGTTGCAAACAGCAACAGTGCGATCTGCTGCACACGTCTCAAAAAAGGCCCACACCAAAGAACTTTTGAAAAAATGCGTGGAGTCAGCAGCACCCTGCACATGCGGAGCTCTGCGGTGTGATTCAGTCGGTTGGCTGCCCTTAAGCTGGCCCCTGGAGGGCATCCTGCCTTGTTGGAGATGTGCCTCTCTTCTATCAGGCACCCACGTAGAGTCAGTGACCTCATCATCCCCTCCCTCCTCGCTACTGGAGCAAACCTGGCAGTATGCTGCAGCTGGGGGAATATGGCTGCCAGTTTCTTGTCCTCCATGGGCACCCCCTCTCTCTGGGCTCACGTTACTGCCTTCATCCTCAACCTGGGTACCATCATCAAAGCCATTAAAACGCTGCACCTCCTCCTGCAGCACGTACCCTACACTGTGGTCGAACAGTTCGGGGGACTCCTCAGGGCATGATGGTGGGGCTAGGGAAGGAGTGAGTGATGACATTAAGCCGATGGAAGATGGAAAACAACGCCTGAAGTTGACTAAAAACAGTACAACAGGAATGGCCTACAGTGAGGTATAGGCTTGGCTAGACTACAATGCAGTGGCTATATATACAGTGCCTTGCAAAAGTATTCGGCCCCTTGAACTCTGCGACCTTTTGCCACATTTCAGGCTTCAAACATAAACATATAAAACTGTAATGTATGTCTCTATCAGTTTTGCACATCGAGAGACTGAAATTTTTGCCCATTCCTCCTTGCAAAACAGCTCGAGCTCAGTGAGGTTGGATGGAGAGCGTTTGTGAACAGCAGTTTTCATTTTTTTTTTTTACAGATTCTCGATTGGATTCAGGTCTGGACTTTGACTTGGCCATTCTAACACCTGGATATGTATATTTGTGAACCATTCCATTGTAGATTTTGCTTTGTTTTGGATCATTGTCTTGTTGGAAGACAAATCTCCGTCCCAGTCTCAGGTCTTTTGCAGACTCCATCAGGTTTTCTTCCAGAATGGTCCTGTATTTGGCTCCATCCATCCTCCCATCAATTTTAACTATCTTCCCTGCAGCTCACTGAGTCGCCTGCCTGCCTGAAAGTGTCTTTGAACATGTACACCAGGAATGGCCTACAGTCAGGTATAGGCTTGGCTGGACTACAATGCAGTGGATATATGTTATACACTGCAGCTCACTAAGTCACCTGCCTGCCTGAAAGTGTCTGAGCACGTACACCAGGATTGGCTTACAGTCAGGTATAGGTTTGGCTAGACATTTTTATATATATATATATATATATATATATATATATATATATATATATATATATATACACACACACACACACACACACACACACCTGTATATTATATATATATATTAAATGCACTGCAGCTAACTGAATCAACTGTCTGCCTGAAGTATTTTAGAAACAGTACACCAGAAACGGTCAGCAGTGAAATCTAGCTGCACAGGATACAGTATATATATATATATATATATATATATATATATATATATATATATATATATATATATATATATATATATATATATATATATATACACACACACGCACTGTATCCTGTTGCAGCTAGATCTCACTGCTGACCGTTTCTGGTGTACTATTTCTAAAATACTTCAGGCAGGCAGTTAGCTGCAGTGTATTACATATATATATATATATATATATATATATATATATATATATATATATATATATATACACACACATCCCAGCTTTGTGTGTGTGTATATATATATATATATATATAAAGATCAAGCTAAACTGGATAGTGTGTGTGTGTATACATATATATATATATACACACACACACACACAATACACTGAAGCTAACCAAATCGCCTGCCTGCTCAAAGTAAATGAAATTACACACACAACAACAACACACCACAACAACACACTGCCGACGTACAGGTGGCCTTTTTTAGTGAGGGGCGTGGACTTAACCCCCTGATCCATAATTGGTCAAAGGCACCCTTCCTTTGGCCGATTATGGCTCTCCTCACTAACAGCGATGCGATTGGCCAAAGCATGCTTTGGTATTGTTGAGCATCAACGTCGGATCCCTGTTAATTGAAGTCCGACGCATGTCAGACTGTCGTGTCGTACCAGTGTGAACCCAGCATAAGCCTGGGTTCACACTGACTGTGGGTTAGAAATTGTGTGTTAGGGCTCTTTCACACGTCCGTTCAGTTTGTCCGTTTTTTGGACGTCCGTTAACGGACCTCAATGCTTCCCTATGGGTTAGCGTCCGTTAGCGGATGAGCATCCGCTAACGTCCGTTAACATCCGTCTGCGGTAAGCTCCGTTTTTTTGGACGGAAGAAAACCCTATTTTTCTTCCGTCAAAAAAACGGAACGGACAAAAAACGGACGTTAGCGGATGATCCGTTTACCATCCGATCCGCTAACGTCAGTTTTTCAGCAAAATATGTAAAAAAAAAAAAAAGTTCTAAAAAAAAAAAAAAAAAAAAACGGATGAAAAAACGGACGGAAACGGATGGAAAAACGGATGAAAAACGGAACTGAAGGGGAAAAAAACTGATCTAAAAAACTGAACGGACGTGTGAAAGAGCCCTTAATGTCAAGTACGCATTTCCGTCTGACTTCGGGAGCGATTTCAAAGACATCTGTGCGGGTTTCTGCACAGAGGTCTATTGAAATTCCCCCTGAAGTCGCCAAAAGTAATGCACTACTTTTGGGAATCAGTGCTGTTGCCAGCAATATGACATGCTAAATTGTCCCGATGTGAATGTGAGCTAAAAAGCCATTGGCTACAGACACATTTATAAATAAATTTGACTGATTTTATTACACATTTCCTGCATAATGATCAGTGAATATGTGTGTAAAATTGCCCCCACCCAATACCTTGATTTGACATATGTGTACACATATAGCCTAGAGTGCACATGTGCCTGTGTTAATGTTTCTATTGAAAAAAAATGCAGCTGCGTTTAGGTTTATAAATGAAAAAAAAAATATGCCTGTAAGCCTAGGTTCTCACTGGGCCGCGGGAATGATTTCAGAGACATCTGTGCAGAAAGATGTCAATGTAAATCGCAGCCTGAAATCGCAAAAAGGAAGTACAGAAACTACTCGCACCGATTAGGACAACATTTGCCACCGATTCGGCATGTGATCCAGGGCTGAATGTGTTTTTTTCCTTGCCGTGTGAATGAAGCCTAAGCGTCAGTTCACACTGATGCAAGTCCATTGCAAATTTGATGCGTTCCAAAAACAGATTGTGTTGAATGACGGTTGTTCACATTTATGCAAATGCAGCAACATAAATGCTCCTGTGTCAGTTTACATGTGTTGTGGTGCCATTTTCCTCTCTATAGACATCAATGAAAACTGCACTGAAATCGCATCTTGTGTTAAGATGTGTGCAAATACATATGTTTTTCCTGTGGCGATTTTTACACATTTCCTCCCTTGACAGAATCACAGCCGCCCAATATGAATCTGAATACGCATTAAAATCACACATATTTAGCACAAATCGCAAAGCAAAATCGAACTGAACTCCAGGAAAAATCCACATGAGATTCGCAGCCATTCGCATAAATGTGAACCTTAAACTTTAAAAAAAAAAAAAAAAATTCTTATAGAGGTCTAGCCTAAAAAGGGAGGAGAAAAGAGGGACAGAGTTTGGAAACAGGAACAGCCCCTCTGAGTAGAGGCAGTTTGGAGCTATGTATATCTAGACGAATACACAACGAAGACATTGTTCATGAATGAATATCTGCTGCTGCACGTCCATGTTCGTGGCTTTCCCTCATTAGCGGCGCCTCGCACTGATTAGCAGCAGCCATTCCGCCTCACACTCCTTGTCCGCACACTGTAGAGGGGTGGAAGTGGGCAGGTTTATATACTCCTCAGGCCCCTCCCTCCTTCTCCACACTCCATCATGGCGATGCATAACAAGGCCACAACGCCTCAGATTCCAGATACCCGCCGGGAACTCTCCGAACTAGTGAAGAGGAAACAGGAGCTGGCGGTAAAAGAACTCTCCTTTCTAATACCGAATCCTTTACGGATCTATCCGCTATAACCGGCTTAGCGCTCCGGCTACATTTCATTCGCATTATATAAACGGCACCGCTTCTTCTCGCGTTACCTTCGTTTTCGCAGCTGGGATACGTGAATCCCGGCATCGCTACGTAACGCACGTAGAACGGTGTTGTTTGTATAGCGCTACGCCGTTGGCGTTGCGCAGTGTTTGCCGTAAAATGGCGTACGCTACGCTTCTGGCGTAGGTTCAGCCGTCTCGTTGAATGGAAAGAGGGCGGTGATGGTGGCGGGAAAGAGAAATCCAGGGGGGTGGGGACAGGCTGAGGGTAAAAAAGATGGTGCTTTAGGATTGAAACCTATCTTCTACATGTATGCTTTGGTTTCAGCAGTGTATTTTTTGTGATATGTATCCAGATTAAAAGAAAAGACTCATGTCCTTGGTGCACCTGTCTTTCTATATTCCAGCTGCTATGTACAGGCAGATTGGCCTATGGAAAGTACAATACGAGCCTTTGGCCTAAGGGAATCACCACAGGGTGAACATGCCTTGTTACCACACAAGATGGGGGGATGAAAAGTCCAAGTTGTATATATGTTACAAAACTGCTTTTCTAGTCGTAAAGCTAAAAGCTCTTTTTCCCATTTTTTTTTTGGATGGAGCAGGGTGTCTTATTTGGCCCCTCTTTCACACTGGGGCATTAGTGGTAGCTAGTTTTAGCAGCATTTTACCGCTGTTATAGCGGCAAATTCAACCACCCCCCCCCCCCCCCAGAAGGGGTTAAAACCACCCTCTTAGCACCGCTTTTAAAGCAGTGCCCATTCATTTCAATGGACAGGGGCGGTGTATACAGGCTGCAGCTTGGCTCGGGTGCCCCCATATCAAGCTGCTTGCTATGGGGGCGGGCGGAGGAGGATCCAGGAGCAGCACAGGAGGATCCGGGCTGCTCTGTGCAAAGGCACAGAGCAGGTAGCCTCTCTCCCCACAACAAGCCGCTTTCTATGGGGACAGCCATACTGGGGCTCTGTGCCTATTCAGACACAGAGCCGTGGCTCGGTCTCACCCCTTCTTTCTATTCATTGGCTCATCGGCCACTGATTTCAATCACGGCCAGTGAGCTAATGAGGTGAGAGGGGGCGGGGCTGAGACAGCTCTGTGTGTAAATGGACACGCAGAGCATCGGCTCAGGAGCGAACCTGCTTGGGAACACCCATTGTAAGCTGCTTGCTCTTGGGGCACTTGGCAGGAGGGAGGGGTCTGGAGTGCTAGTGGGGGGGCCTTAGAAGAGGAGGATAGAGGCTGTTCTGTGCAAAACCACTGCACAGAGAATGATATGTTGTTGTGGTGTTTGTGTGTGTGTGTTTTTTTTTTTTATCACCTTTTATATCATTTTAAACCTACAGGTAGACCAGTGTGTGTGTGTTTTTTTTTTTTTTTTTTCTGTTTACTTCCACTTTAACTGCTTCAGGACCATCCGCCGCACTTATACTGCGGCAGAGCAGCCCTGCTGTGCCAAATTATGTAGGTGTATGTGATCTGGTATTTTTGTGTAGGAGTCATGGGAGTACCCATCCGCCATCCTGGCTGTGTTGTCATTCGCTGCCAATCAGCAGGTCTTGGCCAATGATTTATGGCCCAGACATGCTGTTCGGCTAAACTAATGATAGAAAAGAGTTGGATCAAAGCGGGACACCACTGAGGCACATAGAAAGTAATTGTTTTCTATATGCCCCATTCACACCACAATGCTGGTTTGATGTGCGTTGCAGTGCAACTTTTTTTTTTTTTTATCTGTAGCACACTGGATGCCGTAAAATCATCGGCTGGCTGGCTGTATAGCTGGCTGTATAGCCACTCGGATCACTTTTACTGGAATTATCGGTTTTATTAAACTTTTTTTTATTTTTTTAAAGCAGGAAGGATCTGTATTGCATACTTATTGGTCCAGCTTGGCACAATGCAAGTATGCATACAGGCATTCTCTGATTAAACAAGGTGGAGAGTGGGGTAATGTCACCTTTTGAACTTCTACCCTTCCTTCTGGGGAAATCCTAGGAAGAATGAGGATGCCAAATCTAGGGATAAGACGCTAAAGGACTGTGAAGCCATGTCTCTTTGCTATATTGGCTTTCCTAATTCCCAGGATCTTGCCTAAAGGATTTTTTTTATGGCAGCTTACCAATTCTTAGATGTGATGGCTGCATTCATTTTCTTTTTTAGGCTTTCCTTCTATTTTCATCTGGTGATCCAGCCAGTAAGTCTGTTTTTTTTTCTTCTTCAAAAGAACAAGCTCCCCTTACTAATGTATCAGTTTACAGGGCTGAGACAAAGCATTTACCACTGATGGTTGCTTACAATGATCAGCTTTTATTTATGCAAAACATTTATCCCAAAAGGGGGGGGGGGCAGTCTGCTGTAACTGATAATATGTCAACTGGAGTTTGGCTTCAATTTTGTTAGTGTGTCTAAATCTGCTAATGTTTAATACTCCACTTCCCCCAGACTGACAGTGCTGCTGTCTGCTGTGCCCCCTGTGCTCATTCATGTAGAATGTGGACACTCTTAGGACAGGAGGTCTTGCTGGCCTGATCACCAGGTAAAAACAGAGGGATAAGAGCCTAAACAAAGAAAGCAAATGCAGGCACCACATCTAATGATTGGCAAGCTGCAATATGACATTTTTTGTTGTTTTGGGTTTAATTCTGTTTTAATGCAGGGAGACAAGGCATTACATGATAGCCAGACCTTGCATTTTAAAGCAAGGTCCTCTTTACAGGCGTTTTAACCTCTTCAGGTCCGCGCTATTGACATAATACGTGAACAGCGCGGACTTGAGGCGCCGGGGTCACGTCTTTGGACGTGATTTAATTGTAATTCCCCGCGCGCGCCACAGGGTGGCGCGCGGCGGGGAAAAACAGTCCCGACGCATCACCGAGGATCCGATGCGTGTACCCGGCGGCCGCGATGTCCGTTAGGTACACGCGATCGTCGGTGAGAGAGCAGGGACGTGGAGCTCTGAGTGTAAACACAGAGCTCCACGTCCTGTCAGTGAGAGGAGACAGATGCTGTTTCCCTTGTACATAGGGACCCAGCATCGGTCACCTCCCCCAGTCAGTCCCCTCCCCCCACACAGTTAGAACACACCCAGGCAATACATTTAACCCCTTCCTCACCCCCTAGTGTTAACCTCTTCAATGCCAGTCACATTTATACAGTAATTAGTGCATTTTTATAGCACTGGTCGCTGTATAAATGTGAATGGCGCCAAAAATGTGTCAAAAGTGTCCGATGTGTCCGTCGCAATATCGCAGTCCCAATAAAAATCGCAGATCGCCGCCATTACTAGTAAAAAAAAAAAAATAAAAAAAAAAAAATCATAATTATGTCCCCTATTTTGTAGGTGCTATAACTTTTGCGCAAAGCAGTCACTTATTGTGATTTTTTTTTTTTTTTTACAAAAATACGTAGAAGAATACGTATCGACCTTAACTGAGAAAAAAATATATAAAAAAATATATATATTTTTAAACTGTCGCTCCTTTTTTTTTCATTATAACGCAAAAAATAAAAACCGCGCGGGCGATCAAATACCACCAAAAGAAAGCTCTATTTGTGGGGGAAAAAAAGGATGCCAATTTTGTTTGGGTGCCACGTCGCACGACCGCGCAATTGTCAGTTAAAGCGACGCAGAAAAACTGACAAGGTGGGCCTGTGTAAAAGGGGCCTAACGGAAGGATTAGGAAATTTGTCTGGTGTATATATAGCCATGTTCCCTTGGGGAGATTTTACACTATTTCTGTCTGACTACCACACTGGGAAGCAAGATTTTGCAATATTACAGCCAGCAAGTTAGCAAGTCATCCGATGCATGTAAACGGGTGCTGCTTTATTAATGGAAATCTATCAACCACAGAACATGTATAATTTTAGATGTGTACAGACCTGTCTTTCTTCTCTTAAAATGGAAATGCATGTTTTAATCTTGACTGTAAGACTTTTTATTTTTTTTCCATATTTACCAAAACTATAACTGGGAATGCCTACCTAAACAAGTCCTTTAATTTTTATAGAATTAGGCAGGTCCCTGTGGCTAGGTGATTGTTTGTGGATTTAAAGAAGATTGTACAATCATATTGTAATAGTATGGTTCCATTTACATACAGTATCTCACAAAAGTGAGTACACCCTTCACACTTTTTTTTAAAATATTTTATTATATCTTTTTATGTGACAACACTGAAGAAATGAAAATTTTAATGTAAATTCGTGAGTGTACAGCTTGTAAAACAGTGTAAATTCGCTATCCCCTCAAAATAATTCAACACACAGCCATTATTGTCTAAATCACTGGCAACAAAAGAGTACACCCCTAAGTGAAAATGTCCGACCTGGGCCCAGAGTGTCAATATTTTGTGTGGCCGCCATTATTTTCCAGCACTGCCTTAACCCTCTTGGGCATGGAGTTCACCAGAGCTTCACAGGTTGCCACTGGAATCCTCTTCCACTCCTCCATGACGACATCCCAGAGATGTTGGATGTTCAAGACCTTTGCGCTCCTCCACTCTCCGTTTGAGTATGCCCCACAGATGCTTAATGGGGTTTAGGTCTTAAGACGTGCTTGGCCAGTGCATCACCTTTACCCTCCGCTTCTTTAGCGAGGCAGTGGTCGTCTTGGAGGTGTGTTTGGGGTCGTTATCATGTTGGAATACTGCCCTGCGGCCCAGTCTCCAAGAGGAGGGGATCATGCTCTGCTTCAGTATGTCAGAGTACGGGTTTCCATCCATCTGGATTTAGCAGATCGGATGATGGTGGACATGTCACCGCTGACATCCGTCGCTCCATAGATATGTATGGAGCATCCGTTCAGGTCCGCCAGAAAAACTGACAGGCACATCTGAATGGCCCGCATGTGTGAAAGGGGCCTTATAGACTTTTGTGAGCATAGCCTCAAAGTGAATGTATCCTAGGAGAAATACATGTGCTGAAAATGCTGAACTCCTCAAAAAGAAATGCTAGTTGCCTGGTTGGATATTGATGTCAGAGGTTCAACATCATCGAATTGGAGCAAAGGCAAATCCACTTTGCACTACAAGTGCAAAGTGCACTTGAAATTGCACTGAAAGATCACTTGGAAACGCAGGCATGTGGACATGCAAGGGGAAAAAAAAAACGCATTTTAGCTTGCATATTTGATTGGATAATAAAATCAGCAGAGCTTCCCCTCATGTCAGATCTACCCCTCAGATTTACAGCGACTGCACTTCCAAGTGCACTTGTAGTTTGCAACTGCAGTGCAAAGTGGATTTGTCTTTTGGAAATTACCCCAATTGTATCAACCAAGTCAAGAGTTAATTCAGAAGCCTTTGTTTGCATACGTATTCTGGTTTACAACTGCATTGAAGCAAGACGGTTGGCATGGTGGCCTAACAACTAATATTTTGTAGACAAGCTGTCAGCAATGGCAGGGTCCATTGCTCTCACGGGAAAAGTTTCAATGAAACGTATTAGTAACCAGAAGAACGTTATCGTAAGTAATGTAAAGGATGCTACCATTATATGAAGAGATGGGGAAAAAAATCATTGACAGAGCCTGGACAAGGTATAGTCCTGGTTCTTCACCATGTGCACATTCATCCCTGAAAGTTGATTTGCAGTGTACTTCAGCATGTGCGTTTTAAGAGTCATAATTGGGTATTTTTTTTTTTTTCATTTTTTTTTTTTTTTTACCAGCAGATTGGATATTTTTCCCCTACTGCATTATTTAGATATTTTGTGCTGCCCTTTAATTTTTTATTTATTTTTTGTTGCCTTTTAGGAGACCTTGGCAAATCTAGAACGCCAGATCTATGCTTTCGAAGGAAGTTATCTGGAAGATACCCAGATGTATGGGAATATCATCCGAGGATGGGACCGTTACTTAACAAATCAAAAGTAATATATATATATTTTTTTTTATCTCTGTTTGCTGTGAAAGATTGCATTGTTTAAATATGCACATACATTTGGTACACACAATAAATTCTATAGTTTTATGAATGATCCCTTACTTTCTCTCAGTCAAATTTTTATTTTTTGTGGCAGCGGGTGCTGTCGCAATTGGGAATTTGGGGGGCGGTAGGGGATATGTAACTTGTTACTAAAGATGACTTTATCTTTTAACTCTGTCTAACAAACTACATTTTAGGGCTTGATTATGCAAGAGGGGTTATTTACGAAAGACAAACCCCCTTTGCACTACAAGTGTAAAGTGCACTTGAAATTGCACTAGAAGTGCAGTCGCTGTAGATCCGAGGGAGACATGCAAGGAAAATAAAAAACAGCATTTTAGCTTGTACATGACAGGATGATAAAATCAGCAGAGCTTCCCCTCATTTCAGATCTACCCTTTAGATCTACAGCAACTGCACTTTCAGTGCAATTTCAAGTGCATTTTTCACTTGAAGTTTGCACTTGTAGTGCAAAGTGGATTTGCCTTTCGTAAATAACCACCAAGGTGTAGTGGGGTCCATTTTTCTTTCCTTTTGGCCCCCCCTCCCCCCAAGTATATTTGGGAGTGGTACTTTTTACCTATTGTCCTTCAGTACTATTGTATTACTGATGCCCGGGGGTATGTGTCTTTTTAATGCCATGGAGGATTCCCAGAAAATTAGTTACCAGGTTCCTAACTTTTTTGTTTTTCTCTTAGGAACTCCAACAGTAAAAATGATAGAAGAAATCGAAAGTTTAAAGAAGCAGAAAGACTTTTTAGTAAATCTTCAGTAACTTCTGCAGCTGTGAGTATTTTAAATAATTTTTGACAATTTGGGATTGATTTTTTAGAAAGGAACATCATGAACGTTGCATGCTCACTAAACATGAAACTCCCATTTGTAGTTGTGTGTTTTCTCTTCCGTTCATGGACGAACACGGCAGCTTGACCTTGGGGTTATATTCACTTGAAGACTAGGCAGGAAAGGTAGCACCCTCCTGGGGTTCTGTCACTGCCAGTGTTCTGTGAGGGGCTGTTGGTTTTGTGTGGGGAGAGCTGCTGTGTGACTGGGCTGTTATTTCTGCTGCGTCACTGTGTTTTTACACGCACGTGTATGGCCGCCATTTTGCCGCGGTCGCGGCTGTATAGGTCGGCGGCCATTTTCCTGTAGCCCACATGTTGTATCTGTCATGCGGCGGTCATTTTGGAAATAGTCTTGGCTTCTTGTGACTGAAATACTGCAGAGAAAGCCCCCGAATCTCTTCCTGAGGGACAGTGCAGCACAGCCAGCCTTCTCAGGGCATGTCAGCGCTTCTGTCGCAGCTACAACTGGGTCGGGTGGTGAGTTCCCCTGAGGGTCCCCTGCTCTGTATTTACAGCCGGGAGGGCATCCGGTGGGTGTCTGCCTTGCAGTGCTAGGGTGGCATAAGTGTGGGTTAACATGGAGTCTGAACCCGAGGCTTCCACCCCAACCATGCCTGAGTTAACCCTTAGTGCCCCTGCCGCCTCTGTAGAAGGGTTGAAGCGACTAGTGCCCAGAAGGGGGGTAACAAACGCCCCCTCCCTGCGCCAGCTTCTGGGGATGTCTCTGACGCGGAACCAGACCGTGACCAGAACCAGACCGTGCTAATGCCTCTGGCTGGTTCTGTCATGTCAGATGATGCAGGCTTGGCCCACGCGGACAGTGAGGATGACTCTGTTTCAGAGCCGACGCATGATAAAGCGTTTGTTGGAGCCCTTATCACTGCGGTGCCGGATACTCAAAAACTTGAGGAATTGGCGGAGGCATCAGATATGCCAGTCCCTTTGGGGTTCCGCAAAGCACCTCGTGCCGCGAGAGTGTTTCCTTGTGTTTTATATCTGGACAAACTGCTGTACAAGGAATGGGATGCACAGCAGAAAGCTTTTACTGTTCCAAAATGCTTTGCGGTCCGTTATCCTTTTGAGGAGCACTTTTAAAAAAAAAAGTGGGTCTCTCCTCCCTCATTGCCTGTGAAGGGGGCTTCCACATTTACGGACCCCGCACATAGAAGGGCTGAGGCTGTGGCCCGCTCCATGTTCACAGTAGTGGGTTCGGCTGTGAGACCGGTTTTGGCCGGGGCTCTGGTGTCGCAGACACTCACTGAATTGGCAAAGGTCTTGCTGCAAGAGCTTGAGACACAGAATGTTTCTGAGACTTGTCTGGACCTGGCCGACCAGTTGGCGCAGGGCCTAAAATTTGTCTGTGATTCGGCCCTGGATACGCTCCCCTTGCTTTCTAGGGCCTCCGTGGTGGTACAGCAACGCCTGCTGTGGCTGAAGTGTTGGTCTGCGGACCAGTCTTCAAAAAAGGCTTTGGTAGATTTACCCTTTAAGGGTGAACGGCTCTTTGGGGCATCTCTGGATGACTTCATAAAGGATGCCACAGGTGGAAAAAGCACACTTCTCCCACAGTCTGGGAAGGGTAAGGAGCCTCGCCGTAAGCAAGGGCCCTCCTTTACTGCCCCCAAGCGTTTTTTTCGTCCGCCAAGTGCGGCAGAAAAAAATTCTCAAGGTGCTAAAGCGCCCGCTACAGGGCAAAAGCGCACCTGGTACCGCAAGCCTAATAAGCCTGCTTCCGCATGAAGGTCTGCCCCCGCCCTTGTCTTGGGTTGGGAGCCGACTTTGCAAATTCCGGGCTCGGTGGAGTTCTCTTCTAGCCGACCGTTGGGTCTGCGAGGTAGTTTACTCGGGGTACAAGATATCGTTTCTCTCTTGTCCGCCAAACAGATTTTTTCCTTCCAACCTCCAGCTTCCTCCGGTTTGCCGGAAGGCTCTGTCAGGGGCTGTCCAGGATCTACTGGTCAGGGGAGTGATTGTACTGGTTCCTTCAGGGGAACGGTTTAAGGGGTTTTACTCCAATCTGTTTGTAGTCCCCAAGAAGGAAGGGGTTTGTCCAATATTGGACCTCCAAGGCCCTCAATTGTTTTGTCAAAGTGCAAAAATTCAGGATGGAGTCGATTCGCTCGGTGGTAGCAGCGCTTCATCAGGGGACTTCATGGCCTCCCTGGACATCATGGATTCATACCTACATGTCCCCTTTGTGCAAAGCACCAGAGATTTCTGCGCTTTGCGATCGGAGAGGACCACTTTCATTTTGTGGCCCTCCCATTTGGCCTGGCTCGGCACCACGGGTATTCACCAAGGTGCTCGCCCCGATTCTGACCCTGCTGCGGCAGTGCGGGATCGCTATCATGGGATACCTGGACGACCTTCTCCTGAGAACTTCCTTAAGCTCAGAGTTAGAAGAGGACGTGTCCATTACCTACCAGACCCTCCGGGACTTCGGCTGTCTTCTGAATATCCAGAAGTCAGTGCTGATGCCGTCTCAGCGGTTGGAATACCTGGGGTTAATCCTGGATTCCTCGGAGACGAGAATTTCCCTCCCAATGGAAAAACTTCAGACACTACAGTCTGCGGTGCAGCGGCTGACAACCCAGAAGTGGTCGTCACTCCGGTTCTGCGTGAGGGTTCTGGGTCTGATAGTGGCCTCTTTCGAGGCAGTCCTGTATGCCCAATTCCACACCCGGGTGCTACAGAAGGAAATTCTGTCACGTTGGGACAAGCTCGCTTCGTATCCTGGATTACCAGATTCTGGTGAGTCGACTTGTCAAGTCCTCTCTGGTGTGGTGGCTGACGTCTCCGGGGCTTCGGACCGGGAAGTCGTTTCTGCAGTGCCATTGGTCATGACGGATGCCAGCCTTTCCGGCTAGGGGGGTGTCTGGGGTACACAGTCTGCCCAGGGGTGCTGGACTCAAGAAGAGTCCCGTCTCCAAATCAATGTACTGGAGCTCCGTGCAATCAAACTAGGCCTCACCAAGTGGTCCCGGGGTCTGCAGGACCGACCGGTCAGGATCCAGTCAGACAACGCCACGGCCGTGTCATACGTCAATCATCAGGGCGGCACACGGAGCTTGGCTAACACTAGACCAAGGAGAATGGTCTCTACACCCGGCAGTGTTTCAGAGTCTGTGCCAAAAATGGGGCACTCCAGACGTGAACCTCGTGGTGTCCCGTCTCAATCGGAAGGTGCCACGGTTCGTGGCCAGGTCGAGAGACCCGTGGGCGGACGTGTCAGACGCGTTGGTGGCACCGTGGGGTCACTATCGCCTAATTTACGCCTTCCCTCCTCTGAAGCTTCTTCCGCGCCTGCTACGCAGAGTGAAAGCCGAGGGGATTCCAACAATCCTGATTGCCCCTTTCAGGTTACGGCGCATTCGACCAGGGCGATTGGTGCCTCCTGGGCTTTCCGTCATCAAGCTTCTGTTTTACCGGTGTGTAAAGCAGCAACCTGGTCGTCCATACACACCTTTTTTTCTAGGTTTTACAAGGTGGATGTGAGTGCATCTTTGGCAGTTTAAGGTTG